>CM032447.1:120814057-120859057 GCA_019049505.1 Pachyrhynchus sulphureomaculatus | reverse complement strand
TTTTCTCTAGTTTAAGGCGTTATATTTTTTTCTTGATTTAGATAATGCTTATTTTAACCGAGATAATAGAGGTGTCCGTTACATTACTTAAAACCAGTGTTTTTCAAAATGTGGGTTGAGTGCTACACTGCATTAAATAAAAAAAGGTATCGCCAAGATGTTAAAAAAAAAACTAAAAACTTTTTATTGGAAGAGAAGTAATAAAAGAAAAGCTTAAAATACATTTAGATAATAGAAAAATAACTTATTTCAGCTATAAATGAATTCATTATTTTAAAAAACAACAATAATAGGTGGCATCCTTGAACTTATCTTGCGAATCAAAACTATTTACAAGAAGGTCTGAGACTCTCTCTCTCTCTCTCTCTCTCTCTCTCTCTCTATATATATATATATATATATATATATATATATATATATATATATATATATATACATATATATACAATAGAACCTCGATTATCCGAAAGTGATTTCAGATAATCGAAATTTCGGTTAATCCGAATTTTTTTTATAAAATAGAAGTTTAGAATGAATACAACATTGCAGATTGATTTAAAAGCATTTATACGATTTTTAACTGCACTCGTTTTGCGTTAGTGCTGTTTTTGGCTGCAATGTGTCTCCAACGTTTGATAAGCAAAACGTCCGCGGCAGTTGCATTTTCTTGTTGTTCTATATAAGTTAACGCTTTTGTAGGGCCTCTAGTCCTCCAGAATGTAACATTTTTACTGAAATATTGTCAGTGGCTTGTACTTCGTTATCATCATCGTCATCACTGTCTATTTTATTAGCATTTTTGCATACACTTCTAATTAATTCTTGGTCAGTCATTTCATTTCCCAGTACACCCTGATCCATAGGCTGAATGAGAGAAGTTACAGCCGGAGGCTTTTATTTTCCCACTTTCAAGTTGCTCCGCACTTGGGTGAGCGGGGGCGTTATCTAATAACAGAATACATTTTCTAGGATATCCATGTTCTTTTAAAAAAAGTTCCACTTTGGGAACAAAATCTCCAAAAAACCAATCTTTAAATAGAGTCGCGTTTATCCAGGCATTGTTTTGATTTTTATACAAAACAGGAAAAACATTGCGATGAATATTCTTAAAGGTTCGTGGATTTGCTGACTTACCAATACATAATAATGGGAGTTTGTTTCTTCCAGAAGCATTACTGCATGCGAGAATAGTAATACGTTCTTTGCTACGTTTGTCATCAGGTGCTCCAGCTTCCGTTTTTGAAGCTAAGGTATTTGACGGCAACATTTTGAGGTTCAAGCGTGTTTCATCACAATTATAGATTTGGTCTGGTTGTAAACCATGTTCTATCATAAGCTGCTCAAAATTCTCTGTACATTTTTTTGCAGCAGATACATCAGCCCACAATCTTTCTCCACAAACTTTCAGTTGACGTACACCATGTCTTTTTTTCCTCCTGTCTAGCCATCCATCACTTGCAGAAAAATTTACAGGCGCTTCAATAACCGGCAACTCTTCGCTTAAACTCACTGCCTTATGTTTTAAAAATTGTTCCTGAAGTTGGTATTCCACGTTCTCGATTCTGTGTAGACCATAAAAATAAAGAATCATCCACTTTTTGGTATTCACCGCTTTTCATACTTTTTCGTGCCTGTGTGGGCGATGACAAAACACTACACCATTTTCAAGTTTTTCGCGATTTCTTCTCCACTCTGAAACAGTACTCACGGTTACACCTAAATCCTACGCTATATTTTTAAGAAGTTTACCATTATCTAAACGTTGAATTGCTTCAAGTTTCTCTTTTAAGGTAATAACAACACGTTTACCCTTATTATTATGACGCTCCATTTTGTAAAATATCTATTAAAACGAAACTATTACCTCTGTGATAATAATAGACGTAATGAGTAACTTATAACACTCGCCGACTAACCAAAACATAGACAGCGGTGAAATTCTAGACGTTGAGGAGTCCCCGACGCGTTAAGGAAACCACTCCTCGTCTATTTCGAATAATGCGTATTTTTTCGTTTAATGGGAATACAATTTGCTTTTTAACAGTTTGTTTCGGATAAGCCGGATTTCAGATAATCGAGATTCGGATAATCGGGATTGTACTGTATATATATATATATATATATATATATATATATATATATATATATATATATATACATATATATATATATATATATATATATATATATATATATATACATATATATATATATATATATATACATATATATACAGTAATACCCCGCTTAGCGCGACCCCGTTACGCGCGGTTTCACTATAACGCGAATTTCAAATACCCGCTTAGCGCGACCCCCGTTACGCGCGGTTTCACTATAACGCGAATTTCAAATTTCGCGCTCATGTAGTCATTAACTTCTCTATGGTCGCGGGGGGATCCCCGCTTTCTCTGAATATTCTCTTTGAAGAATTGGGAATTCCCTGTCCTTCGACTTTGTTCTATGGGGATTTCCTCGTTCGTTTCGTGTGTTCATTTGTTCCGTAATGTTAGTTCGGTCGGCTGGCAGTTTTGTTTTAATATTTATTGGAGATACATACATACATAATTTAACCCTACGTTAAAAATGCCGCCTGTAAAGAAAAAAGAGCGTAAAAGCGTCACTTTGGAATTGAAGATGAAAGTGTTAAGAAGAATGGAAAATGGAGGCAAAGCAACAATTGTTGGGAGAGATTTTGGACTCTCAGAATCGACTGTGAGAACGATTTATAAAAATCGGGAAAAAATTAAAATCTCCAGCGAAGGTTCAACACCTATAAGTGCAACAAAACTTTCTCGTTCGAGATCATCTATCTTAGAAAGAATGGAGAAAATTACTGTCAGTCTGGATCGAAGATTTGAATAAGAAGAACACACCACTAAGTCAAGATCTCATATGCACAAAAGCAAAATCTTTGTATGAGATGCTGAAAACAAAAGAAGGAGAAGGGAGTGCCACTCCGACTTTTGCTGCCAGCAGAGGCTGGTTCCATCGGTTCAAGCAGCGTTCTAATCTTCACAATATCCACATAACAGGCGAGGCGGCCAGCGCGGACATTCAAGCTGCAGCTGAGTTTCCAGACAAGTTTCAAGACTTCGTTAGACGAGAGAAAATTCCTGCTTGTCTCATCTTCAATGTTGATGAGACCGCACTTTACTGGAAAAAAATGCCATCTCGAACATTCATTTCTAAGGAAGAACGTCAAGCCAGTGGTTTCAAAGCTGCGAAAGATCGACTAACACTTCTGCTGGGTGGTAATGCCACTGGTGATTTCAAACTGAAACCTTTACTAGTGTACCATTCAGAAACACCCCGTGCAATGCGAGGCACAGACAAGACAAGTCTACCAGTTGTGTGGCGATCAAACAGAAAGGCGTGGGTTACACGGGAAATTTTTCAAGAATGGTATTCTAATAGTTTTTGCCCATCAGTCAAATCATACTGTGACAGAAATGGGCTTGAACCTAAAGTTATATTACTCTTAGACAATGCCCCAGGACATCCAACCTCACTTGATACGCCCAGAGACTTAAAAGTGTACGTAAAGTTCCTTCCACCAAACACTACGTCAATATTACAACCTATGGACCAGGGAGCAATAGCAAACTTCAAAGCTTATTACCATCGCCGCACTTTTAGCCAACTAATTCATGAAACTGACGGGGAAGGAAGACAGTCTATGCGAGAGTGGTGGAAGTCATACAACATTATGAAGTCTATTCACAACATAGAAGAGGCTTGGAAGGAAGTTAAAATGAGTTGTATGAATGGGGTGTGGCGTAATCTTTGGCCAGATGTAGTGGAAGCACCTAGAAGAATTGTCCAGATGCAGAGACAAGTGCTTGAAGACATTGCTGCAATGATTGAGGGGTCTGAACTTGAAGATGTCACGGTAGAAGATCTCGTAGAACTTGTAGCAACGCACGACGATCCTATTAGCAATGAAGATCTGATCGAGTTACAGAATAATCCTATCTACGATGAGGAAGAACAAGTAGAAGAGAAAGTTTTATCTTCAGGGGAAATACAAAATGCACTTTCAAAAATTTATTCAGGTTTGGACATATTGCAGAGTATAGACAATAATGATGACCGTGTCTTGACCGTGTGTCAAACAATTAAAAACAGTGTTGGGTGTTATGAACGTATTTTACAAGAAAGAAAAACGTTACCCAAAAGACAATAGATGTATTTTTCCGTAAAAAATAAGAGTATGTATTGCATAAAGTGTTCTTAGAATTAAAGTGATTGATTAAAATGATTTGTATTTTTTTGTATTAAATTTTGACTATGTTTAATCATAAACCTCGATATACGCGAATTTCAGTTAACGCGATTTTTTTTCGGAACGTATCCCTCGCGTAAAGCGGGGTATTACTGTATATATATATTATATATATATATATATATATATATATATATATATATATATATATATATATACACATTTATATATATATATATATATATATATATATATATATATATATATACACATTTATATACATATATATATATATATATATATATATATATATATATATATATATATACACATTTATATATATATATATTATATATATATATATATATATATATATATATATATATATGTGTGTGTGTATAAATATATATACAGTCAGTCCAAATACTTGCCATACACCACCTGCTTTCTATAATATTTTTTCTGTTATGTTCAACTAATTTATTGGAACTATGAAAAGACATGCCGTTTGCCAATTAATATTTGAAACTTAACCAACGAGAATTAGTATTAAAAACAACTACGGAACATTTTGTTTAGAAGTTACATTATTGTTATAAAAATGTAAACAAAATTAATGTCAAAAAAGTCTCCATACACTCAAGAATTGCGTTGAAAAAAACACGTTATAATCAACCACATTTTATCAAGTTATTGCACGCTAAACTGAAAACAAATGAATAATGAAAGATAGAAAATCGTACAGAAATATAGGAAAAATTGTTAAAAGGCGCATACTACTGTTCAGTTCATTGTAAACCAATATAAATTAACGGGGTCCTATAAAATTCGACCAAACTCCGATCGTCTCAAGAAACTGACTCCACGTGAAGAGGCCAGTATTGTTAGACAAATAATTATAGATCTCAAAGGAACTATTTTCGAAAAATGTTTGTTCACAAACAGTGAGAAATTGTTTACACAGGGCAGGCTATAAGGGGCGTACAGTCAGGAAGAAGCCGTTCATTTCGGAAGCTAATCGCAAAAAGCGGTTAGCTTTTGCTAGGAAATACGTTACTAAACCTCCTAAATTTTGAGAATACATAATCTTTAGTGATGAAACTAAAATGAACCTTTTTGGGTCTGATGGGAGAATTAAAGTTTGAAGAAAGAAGAATACCGCATTCGATATTAAAAATATTTGTTCGCCGATGAGATAAGGGGGTGGCAGTATTCTCCTTTGAGGATGCATGTTCGCTGGAGGGGTTGGAAATTTACATTTTATTAATGGTACCATGAATCAACATGTTTATCTGAACATTTTGAGAGGTAATTTAAGAGAAAATGTCCAAAAATTAGCACTCGAAAAGATACATTTTCCAACAGGACAATGATCCGAAACACACCGCAAACATGGTGCGAGAATGGATAATCCATAATGTGCGACAGAAGCTTCATACACCTCCGAAATCACCCGATGTTAACCCCATCGAGCATTTATGGGAGGAACTTACACGGCGCGTTCGCAAACATAATGTTTCAAATAAAGAAGAATTAAAAAATAGAATATTGAACGAATGGGAGAACATGCCAGCAGTAGTTACTAGAAAGCTGGGTGCAAGCATGACAGAAAGGTTACAGGAGATTATCAAGGCCAACGGCAGTCCCACTAAATATTATTTTAAACGAAGCTGTTATTTTCCGTTAAACTCCGTCAAACTGTTATTCGTAATTGTTAAGTGTATGGAGTCTTTTTTGACATTAATATTGTTTACATTTTTATAACAATGATGTAACTTCTAAATAAAATGTTCCGTAGTTATTTTTAATACTAATCTTCATTGGTTAAGTTTTAAATGTTAATTTAACCATGTTTTCTCATAGTTCTAATTAATTAGTTAAATATAACAGAAAAATAGTATATAAAGCATGTGGTGTATGGAGACTTTTTGGACTGACTGTATATATATATATATATATATATATATATATATATATATATATATATATATATATATATATATTAGGTAATATTTTTCTTGGGTTTTGGTTTCCATTTAAAACAAAATTTACTACTGGTTACAACAACGTTTCGCACATTTTGTTGTACTTTATCAAGTTCTTCTTTACTAAAAAAAATTTTTTTTATACATTAAATCTAGTTTTCTAAAAAACACTTTCACAATTATACGTTAAAATTTAAAATTATCTAAAAACATTTGCAAAAATAATAATTTAATTTAGTGACATACCTTGGAGTTTCTTTTTGTGTGAACTGATATCAACTGATTGTTATTTTAACAGTCAAGGTGGCTTATATTTTTTTATTTTGAGATAAGACTGTTTTTTGTTAGCTTGTATTTTATACAGGATATTTGTATATATTCTATATAAGGCCGTTCAATTCTTTTGCTTATAGTTAGTAGTTTAAGATTTTTTTTTTATGTTTATTTAGTAGATTTGACTTAAACCCTTGATGTCTTTTTTATCATTTAATGTTTCTTTTTCTCGTTTTATTTCGATCATCTCTTTGAATATCAACTTTGTATAGTTTGGTTCCTGTGTTAAGATCTAGTATTCTTCTTGTTTGTATTTCATGTTTATGTAGTGCAGTTGAAGCATTTTTTGGTGTATTTATGACCGTTTAGTCTATCGTCTAAGTATTGTGTTGGCATTCCTATGTATTTCTTTGGGCAGTTTAGACATGGGATAGAGTAAATTACGTTAGATTTCTTTTTTTGAGGTACTTTGCTTTTAAGTGGTTAAATAAAAATTTTACCAAATTTTGGGCTTTTATGGCAAACAGTAATGTCAGGTTTTGAAAGAATATGACTTATTTTTCCGAAAGACTGGCTGTATATGACATAGCAATATATATATTATTATTTTGTTTACTGTTTTTTTTATTTGTCTCTTTATCTTTGTTGTAAAATAAAAAAGTTCTCTGTTTAAATATCTTGGAAATGGTGTTTTCTGGAAAATGGTTGTTGTATAATGTTTGTTTAACTTTTTGTAAGATTTCTGGTCGGTACTCTGCGGAAGTGAATGCAATAGCTCTATCTGTGAGACCTATTATAACGCTGTTTATTTGCTTTTTTGGATGATTTTAATTGCAATTAAGATAACGGCCTGACCAGGACTCTTTTGTGTACCACCTAGTAGCGATTCTTTGTTCACTTTCTCTAATTAATGTTAAATCAACATTATTTAGAGATTATTGGTTTCTATTTCTGATGTAAATTGTAATTTAAAATGGAAATTGGATGAATGTTATGTGTGCTGGGCGCATCGACTGCTGGGTCATTTAGCGCCCCTATGTAAAATGGAAATTGTTGAAGTCTGTCACCAGTTCATCAATCTTATTTCATCATCTACTCCCCACCAACCCACAAACCTCTGATGCTGCAGTCAGACAATCATCTACAAATCTCTTAAAGAAAATTACATGAAAATCAAGAGCTGTGCTATTGTGGAAGAAATGGAAGATTCCATGGCACAACCGTTTAATTGCTGGTAGGATTCATTTTCATACTGAAAATAATTATTGTTTAAGGTGAGATTCACAGCCTCTGTGAAATCTTGTAACGTCAATGTTGTATGGTCTTGTAAGATATTTCATTTTTAAGTTATAATGTTGGATAACATTTCATTTCGAATGTTTGTATATAATGAAACCACATCCAGTGAATATATATACTCGTATATATATATATATATATATATATATATATATATATATATATATATATATATATATATATATATATATATACATACATATATGTACATATATATATATATATATATATATATATATATATATATATAATATATATATATGAATATATATATATATATATATATATATATATATATATATATATATATATATATATATATATATATATATATATATATATATATATAGTTCAGACTAAGTTTTTGTTACAAAGTAGGTACAGTAGAATCTCACAAATTCGAACCGTCACAAATTCGAACCGTCCAGAAATTAGAACCGGCCATTTCAATGTATTGGACGCTCTGAAATTAGAACCTGTGGTTCTAATTTCTGGAAGTGTTTGTTTTTTTTTTTGGTTTTTATTTCCACTAGAAAATATTTTTTTTTCTATGATTTTGAACTATATAGGCGAAAAACCAAATTAAACGCTCTAAAATTAGAACAGGGGGTTCTAATTTTCTGGAAGTTTTTTTTTACTTTTTTTTTTTTGTATTTTCACTACAAATTATTTTTTTTCGCTCATTCATTAAAGTAAAAATAAAACGGGGAATCACCGAGTTATCGTGGTGTGTACAATTCGGTCATATGCGTGTGAAATTTGATATGCTTGTACAAATTTGGGTCAGTTGATGACTGAAGGTCAAAGTGAAGTGTTCATACGTGTGAAAGTTGTATCCAGTTTAAATAAATCAAAAAAACAAACAAGTATTACTGATTTTATGTTAAAAACCAATTAAATACCTAATAATTAAAAAACTTTTTAAAAGTTTTTCTATGAATTTAATATGTTCAATTAATTAAATGTTAATAAATAAAAACTGTTTTGTGTTAAAATAAAGCTTACATAACTAGTTTTATTATAATTTTATCATTTTCTGTAAAAAAAAAATGTCCAGAAATTCGAACTTTTCAGAAATTCGAACTGCCCGGTGCACAAAGTGGTTCTAATTTGTGTGAGATTCTACTGTAATATAGGAAACTCGGTGTTACAAAGTTGATGTAGAGAAGGGTAAAAAATATATAAAGAAACTTCTGTGCAGTGCAGAAAAGTGAACATCTTATCCGGACTAAAATTCAAATAGTGATTTATGGCCAATATGCAACTTCATTCTCATTGGTCAATATGTTCTTTCTACACGTTTATGTTTTATAGTTCTAGTTTTTTTTTACAAAAGTGTTGCTTTTGTCCAAATTATATACTTTCTCAAGTAGGTCGGTAAATAGCTCAATTTCAGCATAAATATGTGATCTCATAATTTATGAACACCTTCTAGAAATTTGCACGTGCTTTCACTTTGATGACTGCATGGACTTCTTTGTAAAGCGTGTATACGTCCACATTCACTGTGGAAATTTTTGCATCATACACGTTTGTGGGCTTTAAAGTTGCTCAGATATTAATCTAGCACCATCTGTGCAGGTTTAAATAAGTACATTGTATATCTGTCTTATTTAAAAAATCATCCAGTATAATAAATCAGCTTTCTTTTCTATTGGTTTGGAAAACAATAGCTCCTCAACTCCTGAAATTATAACGGAAAATCGATTATAAGCAATTAAATGGCAGTTGTTGTTGCTATCTGTTACAAGACTTTGTAAGAAGCTACTAAAGTTTGTACATTTGCAGACTAAGCTTTTTTAAAAGTAGACGTTTAGTTTCTAGAAAAAAACTCTATTAAAATCTATTAACGTACTCGCTAGACACTATTTCCAAATGTCGTTTATATTTGCTGATTGTCCTTTACTTCATTTCTCGTGGACGCTAAATTTAAATATTTTTTAGAATATTTTCTTGATTTAACCTTTGGAACGACACTTTTCTGTTTGTTTGTTCACACTTCATAATCGTTTCATGTGATAAGAATTTTTATCCGTGGTTCTATGCTCAAAAAGTGTTAGTTTGTACAACGCCTATAGCGTGATAAAATCCAGTCCAGAATATGTAGTGTTAAAGTTATGATTTCACTAACACTAGCAGCCGTCTGATAATTGCCGATACTTACTAATATAAAGATTAAATAAAGGCAGCAGAAACTGTTTGATAGGCCAGGTAAATCTTCTTAGCTTAGCGTTGAGATAAATAACCGAACCTGATCAGTAACATTAGATTCTCAGTAATATCAAGCTAGTAATAATACAAAAATCACTATATTCCATTTCTGAATATATGAGGCGTATTCAAAAAGTAAAGGGCCATGTACTTATATTTAAATATTGAAGGGTCTGAACAAAGTTGTACACATGCAGCGCCATCTATTCATTGTTTCGGAAGTTCCTGAAGTTAACGTTTTGATGTTGTCTGCAATGCCCGCGAAAATCGCCCCCCCCCCCGTCAGTTGCAAAGTGCGTACTGTGATTCGATTTTGGTGTGCAAAAGAGTTGCAGTTGCTCAAACTTATCGAGAGTTGTGCCTAGTCTATGGACCTACAGTAATGAGTGAAGAAAAGGTTAGACAATGGTGTCGAGACTTGAAAAATGGCCGCACAAATGTGCATGATAAAGAGCGGAGTGGCAGGCCCAGTATCCAGACCGATGAAATCGTTTAACAAGTGGACCAAAAACTGCGATCCGATCGACGATTGCACTTGAAACAGTGGCTTGGTGGACAAGCGTTTAAAGACGACGAGGAACTCAAGACCGCCGATGTCAAATGTTTCAATTCCCAGCAGCTATGCAGAGTTATTAAAGAAGCTGGTGCAGCGTTGCGAAAAGTGCTTAGAAGTGAACGGCGATTATGTGGAAAAGTGAAATAGGTTTGTAGGAAACTAAAACCGTCAAATAAAAAAAAACTTTTTCTAACGAATATATTTTTTTTATGACCAAACGGCCCTTACTTTTTTCGAATATGCCTCGTAATTGTGTTTTGTGAAATAAGTTATTAATAGAACAAAAACAAAATATATTAACACGTAGGCTGAAAAGTTTTTGGTCTGACACATAGATGTCGCCCTTTTCAAAAATCCATATGATTTTTAGGAAGTACCAACCTTCAAACGGATACGTGTCAAAATTTCATGACATTTCGACGATTAGTTTACAAGTTACAGTAATTTTAGTGACGCTACTTTTGATATTTTCAAAACAATGGAAAAAAGCGAACTTCATGTGTTGATTAAACACTGTTTTTTTTGATGGGAAAAAAATGCCGTTCAAGCAAAGCAATGGCTTGATAAGTGTTACGGGGACTCTGCTCCTGGAAAATCACTCATCATTTACTGGTATACTTAGTTTAAACCCGGTCGTATAGATACAAATGATGCTGAACGCTCTAGACGCCCAAATGAGATGGTTACACCGGAAAACATCAAAAAAATCCACAAAATTGTTTTGGATGACCGTAAAGTGAAATTGCATGAGATAGCTGACACCCTAAAGATATCAAAAGAACGTGTTGGTCATATTTTGCATGAACATTTGGGCACGAGAAGCTTTGTTCGAAATGGGTACCGCGTTTGCTTACAGTGGGACCAAAAACAACAACGTGTTAATGATTCTGAGCGCTGTTTGGACCTGTTTAAGCACAATAAAAAGGATTTTTCATGCGATATGTGACAAGAATCCACCACTACACATCGGAATCAAATCGGCAAATTAGCTGAGTGGACAGCAGCCAGCGAAAGCTGCCCGAAGCGATCAAAGACACAACAGTCGGCTGGGAAGGTTTTGGCCTCTGTATTTTGGGATACGCATCGAATAATTTTCATCGACTATGCTAAGAAGGGAAAAAAAAACTCATCAATAGCGAATATTATATAAACTTATTGGTGCATCTGAAGGCAGAAATCGCAAACAAACGGCCCCAAATGACCCAAAAAAAAAAGTGCGATTGTTATCTATTCGCAGACATCAAAAAAATGCTCGCGGGAAAGAGATTTGGCTCCAATGAAGAAGTTATCGCCGAAACTGAGACCTATTTTGAAGGTAAAGACAAATCGTTCTACAAGAAAGGTATAGAAATGTTAGAAAAGCGTTGGACTGATTGTATCGCTCTTGAACGAAACTATATTGATGAATAAAGTCGAATTTTACAAAAAAAAAATATATATGTTTTAGGTAGCTAGACCAAAAACTTTTCAGCCTACGTGTTAGATCAAATTAATACAATCTAACAGTGTTTTTTGGGGTATATATGTACGTAAGTACATAATGTCGAAAATATTAGAAGTTAATATATCTGATCCTTTGACTGAAGATAATTTAAAATCAGTGACCAGACTGTTATGCCAATGATGTATGATATAATTTAGAGGATCTGCTGTTGATCTTAGCTTATGAAAGCTATATTGGTGGTCTCTAATAATATTAAATCCTTCTAGTTAGGTACTTTAAAAGATCTTATTTAATAGTCTTTTCCATAACTGAACTAGTGCAACTAGTCTGAAGTAGATAGGCTCCGTGTTTTAACTTTTTTCAGGTATCGGTTGAACTTAATCTCATTTCCAGTAGAATTTTTTTTTTCTGAAAGATAAGTTCAAAAATCTAAAAAAAACTGATGGTACTTTTTTGATACATTTTTAAATACGATAACGGGTATTTTATCAGGATCACAAGTTTTCTTGGTATCTAGTTACATTGGAATATATTACAGGATACGCTAAACGATGTCGGCCATTTTTTTAATGCCTGTTGGTAGAAATGTGAGATGTTTATTCATAGAATCGATAGTATAGTGGGCCCCCCCCCCCCCCCCCCCCCCCCCCCCCCCGAACAAGTTGGCCCTTTCAAGATATATCAAGGCAAAAGTATTGTCTGACTATGTAAAAGTAGTGTTATCGCAGCCTTAACAACATATCCGTTTGTATCTTTAATCGCTCTAAGGTTTGGCATGAGAAGAACGCTTTTTTTCAAGAAAGGGATGTTAAGTTCCATGCCTGCCAAAATTACATCAGAAATCTCCTTAGTTGATTTAGATGGACTCTCAAAGCTCAAAAAAGCGATAACCCACGGAAAAAAATTAGAAAAAATCCTTGAGGTTTTCTTATCTAGTAGCTGTGCCAAATATTATGTGACGTAGGCGCTTCTTTATCATCAATTTGTAAAACATTCGATGTTGACATGTGTGTAAATCTCCGAATTCAGCGTCAAAACTATATCCAGAAGACTAGCTAACGATCAGGAATCCGTGGCGGCTCATCGATAAGCTGAATAAGAATATAACTAATTAAAGTTGCCAGTTCGGTACTTGGAAGGTTATGGTAACATTAAAGAAAAGTTGTCACTTGGTGGTCGATAAAGACAGAAGTTAAATTCTTTGGTTGATTAAGCCGCTGTTTTGCAAAGTTCTTCAGTTTTAGTGCCTCTTCTGGTAAGAAAAATAATAAGATTCCAAAGTTACGATTAAGCTCGGCATAACAGTTTTATCCATGGTATGGAAAATCGAATGTGCTAATCGAAGAACTAATTGTGCTTTATTTAATTGTACACACACGGAATTAATATTGGTGTTTATGTTGCTATAAACTACCCAAAATCTACTTTATGTGTAACATGTAACAATTTTTCTCACCACGGTCTGGAAACACTGTTTCTAAACGTTAGCTTATAATCGCAATATCACGCACTTCACTGATTTCCATCGTCTGATTTGTTCCTTTTCTACAATAGGCAGTATATACCAGGACTCCGCACATGTCCTTCATCGGGAAATATAATTAGCAGACTAACAAACAGAAAAGCTTCACCAACTCAATGGCTCATTAGGAAGAAGCCAGTTATGTCACCTAAAGATGAACTGATAGCCATAAAAATGGCCTCCCATGATATAACGCTATTCTCCTTACCCATAACGAGGGTTTTACTTTAGTATTATTAATTTCGTTAAAGTGATTGTATACAAGAAAGACAAGACTATTTAGGATGAAAACCAAAGGTTGATTAGGTGGACAGTATACATAAAAGAACTATTCTAACAGGAAAACATAGAGGAAACAAAAATGAGTGACGTCCATATAGAATTTACTATCAGTAGAGATGAGGTAATAAAAGCCATCGGAAGACTAAAAGATAGTAAAGCACCAGGAGTGGATCAAGTACGAGAAGAGCTTCTGAAACTATTACGAAAACAGCATATTGATACCATAGTTGATCTATTTAATGCCCTCTATAAATCTGGCCAAATTCCTCACGATTGGCTTATATCCACTTTTATACAGAATTAGTTTTGTGAGTCATGTTTTAAAAGTATTCTTGTATGTCATCCATGAGCGCATATATCCGTTACTTGAGAACTCTATTAGTGAGACCACAGTTCGGTTTCAGAAGTGGCTTAGGAACAAGAGAAGCGGTCTTCGGCATTCAGGTTCTTATTCAAAGGGCACGCGATATGAACTGCGATGTCTTCCTATATTTTCTCGACTTCGAAAAAGCTTTCGATAAGGTAAAGCATGGGAAGTTGTTGGAAGTCTTGCTGTCCGTCGTATGTATGAGAGGAGAGGATATTCGTATCATTTCCAACTTGTACTGGCAACAGACAGCTGAAATCAGAGTTGGAGCCAAGCGATTTGAAGAGATCAGTATACAGAAAGGGGTAGACAAGGGTGCGTTTTGTCTCCGTTGCTCTTTAACGTGTACTCCGAACAGCTTTTCCACTGAAGCCCTGAGTAGTTGCGAGGATGGCGTGGTCGTTAATGGGCATATCATTAACAACTTGAGATACGCAGACACTGCAGATGGACTTCAGAGGCTGATAACTCAAATACAAGATCAATGTGAAGAGTATGGTATAAGTTTTGAATGTGTCTAAGGGTTATGATAGCAAGTAAAAACCCCGAACTAAATGCCAACTTTAACGTCAACGGCAAACTAATACAACGGATAAATCAGTTTACGTACTTGGGCTGTAATCTTAATGAGGAATGGGACCATACAAAAGAAATATTAGTTCGTATAGAGAAAGCAAGATCAGCTTTTTTTCCGCTTAAAAAACGTCCTATGTAGTATGCATCTCAACATAAAAATCAGAATGCGGGTTTTAAGGTGCTATATATTCTCTGTTCTACTGAATGGCGTTTAAGCGTGGACATTATCCGAAACAACAACAAAGAGCTCCAAGCGTTTGAAATGTGGTATTATCGCCGTATGCTGCGAGTTTCTTGGGATACTTCACGTTACCAAACGATACCATGCTACAACAGATGAACAAGGCAATGGAGATCGTACATACGGTGCAGAAACGTAAAACTGTCATACTTTATGCCACGTTATGAGGAACGACAAGTATTACCTCCTCCAACTAATTCTGCAGGGAAAGGTTAAGGGGAAAAGATCCCCTGAAAGACGTTGAATCTCTTGGCTGCACAAACCTTAGAAAATGGACAGGGAAAAGTAGTGTAGAATTGTTTAGACCAGCTATAAATAAAGTAATTTGGACCAGAATGATCGCTAACGTCTAAAAAAGACACAGCACCAGAAGAAGAAGAAGAAGAATTATTAATTATCTAACCAATAAATGAAATTTACACTCGTATATGCTCTTTCGGACAGCTACTTAACTGCGTTAGTAATCAGTACATAACTCAAGAAAGAGCAAGAATAAGCAAATAAATATGCATACCTAGAACATAGACTTCCATTTACTGCAACTATGCCAATTTAAGCGATGGTTCAAAAACCATAATAATAGATGGCGTCAGGTTCTTAACCAATCAAAGTTTGAGTCGGCTTTAAGAGGGTCAATCTCGGTTTAAGTACGCTTGACTCAAAAAAATCAAAAAGTAGCCAAAAGTTCAGCGATCGATGACGCGCGACTTGTTAAATTCATTTTTAATTCCTCCAAATATAGGTTAAGACTCTTAAGAAAGTTCAGGTTCTACATAATAGATGGCGTCACATTTGAGATAGGTACAGTTTTTAAACAGCTGAAGAATCTAGATATGATATTTACCTCTGGTACAAGTAATATATAAGTTGATATCAAATAACAAGATAAGTTGATGTCAATAAAACAACCGTTCAATAATATATTTTGGGAAAGCTGATGGCTTGTTTACCTTTTGGATAAACAAGTTCACCGCGAATAAATATCAGATATACATTTTAAAAATGACGAGAATTTCGATGGAATATTCTTTGGTAAATATTCCCTTTTTTAGTAGATATTTTCACAAATATGAAAATACCTGCATAATTTATGTATACCTAGTTATATTGCAACCTTGTTAAAACAGTATCTAGTGATAACCATATTTGCACATGATTTGCGCTCTGTTACCTACATATCTAAAATACATATTTATTTCTAATACGCTTTTTTAAACTCTACTCGAATAGTATGTAACACTCGTAAAAATAATTTTTAGAAATGTGTCGTTGATACCGTGTTATATTTATTAAAATTAAGTTTATAGCTTTCAGTTTTAATTTTACCATTGTTGCAAATGCATATATATTGTTAACGTAAAATATGAAAAGCATTTTCCTAAAATAACTTTTATAAAAAGTTAAATAACTAAAAACAATTTTTTATCACGTACTATATTTTCTTTTATAATACTTTAGTGAATCACTAGTGAAACAAAAAAATTCACCTGAACAAGCTGACAGTTATGCCCATTATAAATAACAAGGTAAGATTTATCTTGCGAAAAAAAATAATTTTGAGGTGTTGACTTGTCGACATACACAAAATCACAAAAATGCTTTGCATGAAAAAAAACCAACTGTACTAAAAAAAACAAATTTTAAATAAGTTGGTGTGCAATGGTTTCAACCTATACATAACAACCCTACGCACCCATCAGAACTAAGATATAAATATGAACGAATGTTCATAAAGTTATACTGAGCAAGAAAAAAAAATTAAGCAAACATTCAGTGTAATGTCGATAGTTTGCAACAATGGAAATATCTTGAGAATGGTTGATTTTTCTGAAAAATGACCGAACATGTGAATTTTATTTTACCTGTATTTGCAACCGACTTCTAAATGTTTCTGTTTCGTCGAAAATGGGGTTATGTATATATTTTCACTACTACTATATATTTTCTGGTCCTGCTCACAGTCTCTTAGAAGGTTGCTGAGAGATTATGTTGGTGTATGAATGCTAACAAAAATTTAAAATAGTGAATCCAATGTGCCAGACTAAAAATTTTACATTACTAAGTAGAACAAAATTCGTATCGGAGCTTTTCCAGGCTCTAAATTGGCAGGTTATAAATATAAATTTACAATTAACATTAAAAAAAATTGAAGCAAATGTCAAAACAATATTGACTGCAGATTTTTTAGAATCTCATATGTAGTAAAACAGCAGAAAAGGCTATTTTTAAATAATTTGTTTGGCAATTTGATAGTCCTACCAACTCACACTGGTATGTGGCATCTGGAACAACTTATATTTTGATTTTATCACTTACTGTTATAAATACTACACTCATTAATAAATTTTAACTGTTTATGAACCTAAGAAATAACATAGATTTAAATTAAAAGAATATTTATCAATTTTGTATGTAATCTAAATGCCTACAGACACGGTGACATTTTTTTTTGTAGAAATTCTACATCTATTTTCGCTAGCATTTTTTACTTGAAACTTTAATATTATGTATCACTTAAATTGGAATAAAAATAACATAAATACAATAGCAGGAGTTCAAAAACCTACTATTTTTTATGTTAATTTTATAGCAGTTTGGATGAAATACGGTACTTAATTTTTATATAAAAATGTCGTCAAAAATATCTAAAGAAAGTTGTTACCGCGTCTCTTTTGGTCTTAACTATCTAGTTAGGTTGTTTTTCTTCTATCGAAAGTTTGAAATCCTCATCCCTATTCGGACTTTGTTCGTAGTCGTTCGGAACAACTCGATACTGCCGCAACCAGCAGGTTTTTCAACCATGAAATCCGACTTCGGCCAACGCTTCGTTTTCCCTTTATCTTCCCCTACATTATCACTCATAACAGAGCATATTTAGATCCTCTCATTACGTAGCCAAAATACTCAAGTTTTCGCCTTTTTATTAGGTTTACTATCTCGTATTGTTTGTTCATCTTTGCAAGAACTTCATGGATTGTCATTTTATCGGTCCAAGCTGTGCGCCACATTCTACGATAACACCACATTTTAAAAGCTTGTAGTTTATCCAACTGGTTCTTTTTAGTATCCAAACTTCCACAACAAGCATACAATAACGCCGGGAAAACGTAACACCGAAGCATTCGTGACCTAAGCCCAATGCTAACATCTCGACAACATAACAATTTCTTTAGCAACACAACATGTTCTAGTGATTTCTATTCATATTCGTTGTTATAAAGTTTGATCTCCCATTTGTTCCATCCAGATTCTCTCTTATATGACGTGTTTACAATAGTGAAACATATTATTTTGTGGGAATTTTCTTATTAACATCCATTTAATTTTATTAAGATTGATCTTTAATCCATACTCAGTACAGCTATCATTTACTTTTTCAAAAGATACTGAAATTCTGATAGATGACAGACTACTGTTCTTGGACCACAGAAATACCTCATTCCGATAAATTTTGAATAATGTAAAGAACAGACAGCAGCCCTGTCTGACACCCTTTATTACAAAAAAATTGTCGGAGAGAATGTTTCCCAATTTTATTCGGGAACATGACTGGTCGTACAACTGTTTTACTGCGGCGATTGCGATGTTGCGATGGAGCTCTCTTTTTTTTTATGGGTCTAGCACACGTGCTGCAGGGAAGTCCTTAAAGCGCTAGAGGCGCGACACTTGTGCGGAAAAAGTGATTCAGGTTGTTCTTGAATCGGTGTAAATTGTACTCGGTGGGAAACACAGTACTGGGCAAATTATTCCAAAGGGATGATGTTCTCCATATAAAGGACTGCTTGAAAAGCGTTGTACGAGGAGTAACAAGCTGAACCTCATAAGGATGCGAAGCATTAGCGCGACGTGTATTTCTAACATGCACCGCTCTGGGAGGAATTAAGCTGGCTAAATCCTCCGAACACTTTCGATGGAAATACTTGTAGAATAGGCTTAAGTCGCCAACCGTTCTTCGACGTTCCAGCGAATGAGGGCGGCCGGTCAGTTCCGGGTTGGAGACGAACAGCTCTTCTCTGAATAGAATCCAACAAATGCAATGTATGTTTGGGAGCGGAGCCCCGAACATGGGAGCAGTATTCCATGTTTGGTCGAATTTGAGCTTTGTGAAGAATTAAGAGTTGTGGTGGAGTGTAAAGTTTTCTGGTTCGAAATAATATTCCCAACTTTTGAGAAGCGCTCCTTGTTATACCTGCGACATGTTCATGCCAGGACATATTTGCTCCTTAACTAACGCCCAACAAATTGAATGACGATGTTAGATGAGTGGAGTGCCCCCGCCATAACTATGTCGGGTTCAGCAACATTAACTCGCTGTCTGCGGATACTCGTCTGAGTAGCCGATATCCGAGCGTTCAAAGTAAATGAAGAGATAAACGTACTGTCATCTACAAAGCTGTAGAATCGGTTCCCGGTCTTTTCCAGCAGATCGTTAATGTAATGAGAAAGAGAGTAGGAGATAGTATGGAGCTTTGGGGCACATCGGTGTTGATAGTGAAGGAGTTAGAAAGAAATCCGTCGACTGCCACTCGCAAAGAACGCTTTCTGAGGAAACATGAGAGCCACAACAGAACTTTTCAGACATACCATAAGAGCGTAGCTTATCCAACAGTCCATCGTGCCAAACACAGTACAATGCCTTGGATATGTCAAGAGCAACCGCTTGAGATTCTCCAAAGTGTTCAATTGCGTTGTTCCAAACATATGTTACATAAGTCAGAAGATTTCCTGTCGCCTATATTTACGAAAGCCATATTGGTGATCGCTAATAATGTTGAATCCTTCAAGATATTTTAGAAGATGCTGAGATGGAGCCTTTTCCATATTATTGAAAGCAGTGCGACTGGTCGGTAGTTATTTGGCAAGGTCTTCTTGCTTTTTTTAGGTATCGGCTGGTACATTTCCAGCAGGAAGGAAATATTTCCTTTTTATAGGATAAGTTGAAAAGTCTACAGAAAACTGGTGTTAGTTCCCTCGCACAATTTTGAGAACTATGGCAGGTATTCCATTAGCGCTAGGATCTTTTTTGGTGTCTAGCTTCATTAAAATACGTTTAATGATACGCTGTCTGAAGACGATATCGGGCATCCTTGACTGCACTATAGGAATAGTAGGTGGTGTTTTTCCTTGGAAATCTACAGTAGAATGTGAAGCAGAGTTCAGCCAATAAGTTCGCTTTTTCAACAGGTGTTCTTGCACTAGAATTATCTGGCCGTGTGAGTGGTGGTATGGTGGATTTGGTCAAATTTTGACTAACTGCCTTAGCGACTGACCTAAAAGACCTAAAATTGTTGGGACAAGCGAGAAGTTTGTTTCTAATTTTTTCGTTGATTGTGTGCCTACTTTGTTTGGTCGATAATTTCTTTGCATCTGTTCCGTGCACGAACAAAGGTGTTACGATTTATGGTGTTAGGATTTATACGCCATTATCGGTAGGTAAGATGTTTAGAAGCAACAGCTTCTTTGCATGTTCGATCAAACCAAGGTTTGCCGTTGGAAGGGCATTTTTTCGAAAAAGGAATGTAAGCTTCCATACCAGCCAAAATAACATCGTAAACCTCCCTGGCGCTGTCAGATGGTTCGTCAGATCGAAAACAAACGTCTAACCAAGGGAAAGTTCGAAAATATTCCATGAGATCTTCCCATTTAGCAGCTCTGTAGTGCCAAATCTTGCGCGATTTAGGCGCCTCTCTGTTACTGATTAGTAGGATACTCGATGTCGAAAGCAGTTTATGGTCGGAAGAACCTAACGGCTGATTTACGGTGACCGTGTAAATCTCCGGATTGGTGGTTAAAAACAGATCAAGAAGACTGGCGAACTCCCCGTCTCGATCAGGGATCCGTGTTGGTTCATCAATAAGCTGAGTTAAGCCATAACTGATTGAGAATGATTCAGCGTCACGACCTTGTTCGTCGGTAGTATTTGAATATTTAAGCCAGTTGATGTTATGGATGGCAATTTCGGCATTTGGATAGTTAATTTGTAAATGATCGATGCTGTCTGCAAGAGAAGCGAAAAGTGTTCTGAAGTTAGTATCACTTGGTGGTCGATAGAGGATACAGATGAACCTTGTGGTTTGTTGAGTCGTTATTTTTTAACCACATAACATCAAAGTTTGGGGGCTTCAGAGCCTCTTCTCGTTGGCAGGAAAGGTCGCTTCTGACAAAAAGACAGATTCCAAAGTTACGCCTAAATCGGGAATAGAAGTCGTACCTTGGATAAATATAGTTGACTGTGCTGGTCGATGAACTGACCTTGGTTTCACAGAGAGCGAGTACATGAGGTTTTATTTGATTGCAGGTGTTGGTGCACTGAATTTATGTTCGAGGTTTAAACCTCGTATGTTGCAAAAATCTATTTTAAAATTATGATCTCTGCATGTCGACGTCCCCGAATCAGCCCCCACCCGGAGATCCGAACAAGCATTGTCCGGCTTACTGCGATTGAGCATTTGAGCCGGGGTTGTCGTTCCGCCTCTCACCTCTTTGCTGCAGGAGTGCGCAGGTTGATTAGTCCCCTCGCACTTCGGTAGCTTTTTAAAATGGCATCTGGCCGCGCCGCTGTAACAAACGGGGGGTTTAGGGCCTGTTGGTGCCCCCGCGTTAGATGTCGCTTCGCCCTCCGGTTGTTCACTACCAAGGAGTATTTCAGCGACAGTTGTTATTTTATTTTTATTTTGTTGTGTGTCCATAGATAGTCCCATGAGTACCGCGGATTTGCAATTTCACCCAACCAGCGCTGCGTATGGTTGGGGCTTGGCTCGTTACTCCCGATACCTCACCAAACTGTCACTCGTTTTAGATAAAGAGGTTTCTCGACAATCATTTTTGTATTTTTAGAAGCCCAAATGAGACAATTTTGCTTAACATAGCCATTAAGGTGAAAAATAATTTTCTTGAAAAAGTCGGAATCAATTCTCTCCATTTCCAGTAGCCAGTCGACTCAAGTATAGCGTCGTGAATGGTTCGCTGACTTAACTCTTGCAAGAGAGGATTTTTCTTTTTAGGTATCTCCTCGCCAATCGTCAAGTTATTGTTAGGGTGTTCGAAAGTGCTCAAGTAAATAGAATTTTATCAAAAAATGAGATTTTTTTGAGAATTTGTGAATTCTTCCGATCATCTTTTTTTGTGCGTTATCAATACTCGAAGTTTGTAAAATTTCATTGAAAGAAAATTGTTTTTTTGTTCAGGAGTTGTCTCCCCGATTAAAAATTTTTTTTACTGCATGAAAAATCGCCCCGTGAATCCATCTTTCCAATAATAGACATATGAAAGATTATATGTTAATAGATGAAATTGTAGAAAAAAATCTTTATAAAAAAAGAGAAAACAATTTGCCACATCTTGTTTAACATTTTTTCGAAGTACAGTAGAACCCCGATTAAACGAGTCGCGATTATCCGAGCTCCGGATTAACCGAGCCAATCTAAGAACCTGATTATTAACCGAGCTTCTAAAATATGTATGTACATATTTCCATTTAAAATCGTCGGGGCCTTCGGGGAATCCCCCTGGCCCGTGTGAGGGGTTCCCCTATTTATGTTTTTGGACTCTTTCAGCATGTAAATTTGCGTGAATGCAGTGCATTATAGCGTTTACTACGGAGAAGTACGAGTATACTCACATAATTTATTTGGTTGGAGTTCTGGTAGTTAAGTGTAATTAATACGAACTGCTTTGTTTGAATTTTTGTTTGTCGTATTATAAAGGAGCAAAACAAGCGTAAAAGAATCGTCGTTCCTATTGAAGAAAAATTAAAAGCCATCAGAAGAATTGAAGCAGGAGAGACAATTAAAGTTGTTACTCGAGATTATGGAGTAGGTGAGGTAACAGTCGGAGATTGGAAAAAGAAACCGCACAAAAATAGAAGAGTGGTGTATAAATCAAGCCTCCCGTCCTCAGGAAGAAAATCAATTTTAACCGGCGACTATGAAAAGGTTAACGAAGATTTGTTCATGTGGTTTAACCAACAGAGATCAAAACATGTGCCTCTGTCAGGTCCAATTTTACAACAGAAAACAATAATGATTAGTAGGCAATTCCCAGAGATAGATCAGTTTACCGCCAGTTCTGGATAGCTTGACCGCTGGAAAAAACAGTACGATGTACGACAACTGACTGTATGTGGTGAAAAACTTTCTGCTGATGTGTCATTAATTGAGAAGTTTAAGCAGAACTTTAAAAAGCAAATCGAAGATTGTGGATACACATGTGATCAAATTTACAACTGTGATGAAACTGGTCTGAATTATAAAATGCCTCCATCAAAAATATTGGCATGTCGACAGGAAAAATCAGCTCCTGGGCACAAACGAAAAGTAAGGAAAGATTAGCTATAATGATATGTTCCAATGCATCTGGCAAGCACAAAATCCCACTGATGGTGATTGGTAAGTCTGCACGTCCAAGAGCTCACCCAAAGCCCTACCAGTCTATTACAAAAGTCAGAAGAGCGCATGGATGGATGCGACCTTATTTACTAACTGGTTTGAAGAAGAGTTCATGCCATCTGTGACTAAATTTTTGAACAGAAACCGTGTTCCTATTAAAGCAATTTTGGTAATGGATAATGCCCCCCTCACCCTGGAGAAGGACTTAATGTGGGCGAAATTGTAAAATTTTTTCCTCCAGTGTAACCAGCATAATGCAACCAATGGATCAAGACATCCTCGAAAAACATTAAAAAAAATTATAGGCGTTTATATCTTGAACATCTGTTAGAATACACAGAAAAGGAGGATATTATCAATGGGATGAGAAAGGTTGCACTGAAAAATGTTATTTACTGGGTAAGTCAAGCTTGGGATTCTGTGCGTACTACCACTATTCAAAAATCTTGGTCAAAAGTTATTGATTTTGAGGACTATAATGACAGTGAAGATGATATTCCATTAAATGAATTAGCTTTGCAATTGAGAAGCCATGGAGAAAAATTGTCCTGTTCAAATTTTAACAGCGAGATAGAAGAAACAGAAAAAAGTTTATTTGAATTAATGCAAAAATTAAAAGGTTGCGAAAATGTGACAAGAGAAGATGTTGTTGAATGGATTGCAGCAGATGATTTAGAAAAAGAAATGAGTATTGAAGAAATAACGAATGCCTTTCAGGAAACCGAAAAATCAGATGACGATGGCGATGACGAAGCGGCGGTGGATGTACAGTCTTCCACTAAGATTTCTCATGAAGAAGGTTTCGCTTCTTTGGAAAAAGCTTTGAGGTATATCGAACAACAACCAGAGGCAACCCCCGCGGATTTGCTTTTTCTTAATAGATGGAGAAACATTGCAGCGAGAAAAAGAAATTGCAATATGAAACAGAAGCGCATAGATACCTATTTCACTGTTTTATAATGTATGTACCTATTTATATGTTAAAAACATTAATAACATAGTTTAAAGTATTAGTGTTTATTTTTTGAATGAATAAAAAACAAATCCGGATTATCCGAGTTTTCAGTTATCCGAGAAGGGTGCTCCCCCCACGTTACCTCGGATAATCGGGGTTTTACTATATTTTGAAATATTTCTTTGAACAAAAAAATCAAATAAATCATATTAATTTAATGTATCTTTCGATCTCATGGTATATATCTAAATTTTCCCTAGTTTCATCAATGATGACAACTGGTCAAATTCTCTGTAAAACGGAAGACACAATTAAAATTTATTATTACATGGTTATAATAATTTATTACGTTTAACACATAAAAAAATATGCTAGTATTCGACAGTTTATCATATGAAATATATTATATTGTTACTCGTAATATCAATTTTTGTGAAGGTCTATATGCAGTTCTATTTAGTAATAACAAAAGGTACTATTTTTATTAACAGTTATATATTGGTTTAGTATTGTGTTCGTTGCGCACTCTTTTTATTAAAAGCAATAATTATTAAAATTTTAGGGAGATGTAAAATCTTTATATAAATATAGGAGGTGCTAATAAAAAAAGTCACTGTTTTTTCAAAAAGATGCAATAATATAATATTAGTTTAATGTTTCACCAGACCATTTCTAATAGTATGTTTATTCGAAATTAATTTAATTGTATAGCATACCCTATGTTATCAAGTGTAGAACAAATGAATGAAGTATCAAAAATATTTGCGTAAGTAAAACCACTCATATTCCGGACCTTACTAACTACACTTGTATATAATATAGTGTACTTAAATATTTACAGTCACAATAACTAAAAACAAAATTTTTTTGACATATTTTATTATTATCTGACTTTTAAAAAATAATATTAGTCATAGTAATGACCATATTATTTTTTTTATTATTTAAGTAAGGTTTTTTATTATTTAAGTAAGGTATTTTATTATGTAACAACTTATTATTAAACATTTTCTAGCCACTCACTGACAGACTTTCCATTATTCAATAGTTCCACAACTCAATTAAAAAATTGTAAATTGCGTGTCATTTTTCATCTAAAAATTTTATGAAAAAATATTAATCCATAAAAGTTGAGCATAAAAAAGGCGTATTTTCAAATCTAAACATTTTGGAGAAAAACCTCAGCACGTTTTTATTTTAGCATCTTACAGTATACTTAAAAGCCTTAATTTTATATTTAACTATACATACTAATTTGCTGGAAGCTATTAGAAGCCAATATATTAATTTTTCTGGTTATCATAGGGCAAAGAATACAAGCTGACGGACCAACATCTAAAATAATAATTTAAAATATTTCTAAAATTTGTTATAAGGAATTAAAACAAAATAACCGTCCAAGTGCAAGTCGGAGTTGTGCAATTAGTGTTCCATACGTTGTCAAATAAAAATAAAAATTTTTGTTACGGAGGTATGAAATGATCAGTGACTTCACAAAACGTACCCCAAATGAGTTTACAACAAAGTTTTTTTCCAATCTTTACTGAAAACTGATGACCTTGAGTTTCTTGTTTTTTTTATATACCAGATAACTTATTAAAGGTAATGCACTCGTGATAATTTTCGTTTAATCTACGCCCTGCGGAGAATACTTCAGAATTTTTTCAAAATTTTTTGCTCAGTAATTTTCGAGATAAAACGGGGAAAGCGATTTTTTCCAATTTTTAAAAAATGATCCAAAGAAAAGTGTGCGCAAGTATTACATTATATATATTTTTGATCTCTAAGACCTCATTTGATCCCACTCGATGACCTGGTAAATTTTTTTTTTTCCGCTTCCGATTTCACCCCCTAAAACTAACCCTTTAAGGCAAAATTTAACTTTCAAAACTACACGGCTCTGATGAGATCATCCATTCCTATATTAGTGCCAAATTTCAACTTTCTATGTCAAATAGTTTCGGAGAAAATCGGGTTGTGACTGACTGACAGACAGACAGACGGACAGACAGACACCGACGTGATCCTATAAAAATATTTTGTATATTTAAAGCATTTCTTTATCTCTACTAATTTTAAAAATAATAAAAAGCAGATAATTTTTTTTTTTCCATTTTTTAGCACATGAAAAATGTTTTTAATCAGTTCGCATGGATTTTTGGCCCTAGCGAATCGATGACTTTCGATTATGTAAATATTTTGTTAGAATCAGAAGTTATTTGATTCCAAGAACTCTGAGAGGATATATAACATGCGTAAAGCAACCTGTGATTTATACTTTTAAGTCTACAATTTTCAATAATTGGTAAAGGACTTAGCTAGTACTTCCCTTGCAAGGTGTGAAATAAATATACAATGTAACACAAGTTACCTATACTAAAAAATAGTCATTACCATCTGACATTTAAAAAACATTTTTTGTTATGGAGATATAAAAAAGGATCAATGACTCCACAAAGCACACTCTAAATGAGTTTTCAACAAAGTTTGTTTCTGATCTTTGTTGGAAACTGATTTTTTTTTTATAAATACCAGATAAATTTTCAGGTAATGCATTCGTGATGATTTTCATTCAATCTACATCAATTTCCTGATCTTGGAGATCGAGTGGATTAACAGAGATTTTTTGTGGTTTTTTTAAAGTAATATAAAGAAACGTTTGCACTACTATTACACCATATATATATTTTTAAACTCGTGGTTTCACAAGCTTTCATTTGACACCACACTCGATGAACTTGAAAATTTTTTTTTTTCACATCGGTTTCACTCCCCCAAAACTAATCCCTTAAGTGAAAATTTAACTATCAAAACTCCACGGCTCTGATGCAGCCTTCAATTCCTATATTTCATAAAGTTCAACTTTCAATGTCAAATAGTTTCGTAGCAAATCGAGTATGACAGACAGACGGACGGACACCGAAGTGATCCCATAAGTGTTCCTTACGAAACACTAATAAATAATAAATGCTGAGAGATCAGTCATAAAATATTAGATCTTTTTAGATCAGCAAATGATTCATATCAAATTATCTCTTATTTCTAACCAAAAACAAGAAAAAAGGGCAATAATACAATTTTTTTAAGATCACTCTTAATCACATCCCAAATTTCTCTACAAATTATTTCTGTTAAAATTAAAAATAATAAGAAAATAACACCATTTTCAGGTTCCTCTAAACCAAAAATCTATCGATAAGGGTTTTATCTCTATATTATATCTTAATACTAGCCGTGCCCGCGGCTTCGTTCGCGTGGACTTGATTCACTATTATCGTTACTGCTTATTCCTCATGTTACCTAACGTAATAAAATATATCTTATAACCTGGCCAGAGAACACATATATTTTATAAAAAAACGCGTAAATCGGAAAAAACAGTGGTTAGTGAGTGCTAAGCACATTAACGGACAGACACACAGGCAGAGTTCTCTATATATTATATAGATTATTATTTCTATGTAATCTGGCCAGAGAACATATGTATGAAGTAAAGAAAAACACGTAAATCGGATAAGTGGTTCTCGAGTGATAAGCGTACTAACGGACAGACAGACAGAGAGACATTGCATTTATATTTATTGTATTTTTTTGACCTGAACTAACCTGAACTAATAGAATATGATGAAAAACTAGGCAATTTTCAAATTCCGTATGTTTAACAATCCTTAACCTTTCTCTTTAACCCATTATATATTTAATCATAAGTAAATGAAAATAAAAAAATAGTTTTCAGATTTCAGAATTACAAAAACCCGAATAATAATACACAACAGAATATGTATGGAGCAACCACTTTAACTTCTATCACCACCTCTTTAGCCCTTTTTATGTTTATCTATACATAATTGAAGATAATAAAAAATAACACACTCAGAATTCTCGACGCCTCCCCTACTCTTTTAACACATTATATTTTAACTACAAAATAATTATGCTGAAACTTCATTATTTCAATAAACAGTCGGAAAAAATTCACATATTAATCCAAAAACACACAAAATTTATCGACATCCATCAAATATTTCTGAAAAACTATGGGTTTCATTCCTCTATCAATGTGTACCAAATTTTGTTCGAAAGTTATCGTGCCAACAGACAGACAGACCGAGGGAAATGAATGACTAAATTTTTCGTGATTTAAAAATCGTGAAACGGAAAGAAGTGTAAAAAATCTCGGAGAAGTAAAAATCTAAAAATAAGAAAGATATGGAATTTTTGATATCGTCATGTTTATTGGTATTTAGATATTGCTGATTTTATTTACTTTTTCTTCTCTTTGCTGACGCGAAATTCTTGAAAAGATCACAGGAGGATTTTCACATTTTTTCATGTTTCAGGGTCCTTAGACAACTAAAAACATTAGTCGCTTATTTCCATCAGCTTGTCGATCTCTCTGTCGTCTATTGACGCGAAAATTCCCGAATGAAATAAGATATCAATTTGAAATTTTGTACACATATAACACTTGATGTAGCGATCGAATTTACAATCGATCGATAAATTTTGTATATTTTCTAGATTATTATTTTGCGTTAAAAAATTATATAATATTTAATCTAAATTTAAAACGAGAATTTTCTGTAATTTTGCGAAATGCTTAAAAAATATTATATTCCCTAAATATTTCTGAATATCTGGTCTTAACTTCATTTTCCAGAAAAATTTGAATTCATTTTCAAAAATAGCTTAATTTTCAGATATTTTAAAAAAGTAAGAAACAAGAATAAAAAAAAAAATCGGTTTAAAAAAATGATTTCCCAGTATTTCTCTTGCAAACAATTAAGCTTCAGAAAAACTACGACTCAAACCTGACATTTCCCTCTTTAATAAAATTAAAAATATTGAAAAAATACCAAAAAGAACCAAGAATTTCCAAATTCCTCGGTTAAAAGAACAGTGAAAAGAACTTATATTACGATATATACAAAGTAAATTTTCACCTTCTTATTCCCTGATTCCTCGAATATTAACAATTTAAAATAACGAGAAAAATAACATAATTTTCAACTTTCTAGACTCTAAAGACCCTGAAAAGGGCATATAACAGAAAATATATGAGTTAATTCCCATAACACCCTCCTCTGCATTAACTCTTTTTACCTCTGACCATAAATAATTCATAATACTTAAAAAAAAAATACAATTTTTAAATCTCTAGATTCGAAGAAACCTGAACAGAAGGTATAGCACTTATATACGAAAGATAGTCTCTAATCCATTATATGTTTCACCAAAACCTATAGAAATTAGTGAAAAAATATTATAATTTTTAAAAGTACTCGATATGTACGAGCATCCCTCTAATACCCTACCCCACCATTATATGCTTGATAAATAAGCTTTACAAGGAGACAACTTGTTAGGAATTACCTAAAGTGATCTTATCATATCTTCAGAAAGGCTTAAAAAATTATTTATTATACCCAATAAAACCAAGAAAAATTCTCATAATAATTTTGACTCTCACCTCTATCAACCCCTTCCCCAAAAGCGATATCGCTTAAAATCTATAGGTTTCATCATTACCTCAAGTATTAAAAGTTTATCAAATTTGAAATTGATATCTTATTTCCCTCTAGGGTGATTGTACGAATAGTTTGATAGACAGACAGATTGACGAAAATGAAAAGTAAGGATCTGTGATTTTTATTACGAATATGCTTAGCGAGAGCAGAAAAAATGAAATTTTGTAATCGGTTTGGTCCAATTGAATTACTAACATAAAGCTGTTCTAGGCTACACTAGTAAAAATTAGAGCTCATGAAATTAAAAAAATCTCAGAGTAATTTTTTCCTCTTATGTATGTCGATTAAAAAAAAAATCTAAATGTGATTTTTACATTATCTTTTTATCTTTAGGAAAGATAAAAAATACATCAATTAATATTTTATCAGTTTGTGCAACTAGGTAATAAAATACGTGTCAGTGTACCACAGGTGTTCAATTTTGATTTTAAAGTTCAATTTTTTCCTGTTATTAGGTATATCAATGATATTTTTATTACCATAACGCCCATCATATCACATTTTCATATTTTAATTTAAAGTACGATATGATTAAATCTAGTTAAACTTTACTACAAATTTAAACTGTTGTTTCGGTTACAGCAGACAGTATGTGTGCTTTTATAATGTAATAGTAAATATAGAATGGTTTTACTGTCTATTTTTTAATATCTATAGTTTGTTATTACTACCCGATCATTTATTTCAGTTAAGACCAATTATTTATTAGTGAATATATAAATCAATCTATTTTCCGAGGCTTTCATAAAAATATTCATCTTTCTTTAAAGTGTTTTCAATAAAAAATATTTAACTCAAAAGAGCCTTGGATAATTAATAAATTCAGAGTGACGACAAGTTCTTTAATTTTTCATAAAGTTCTCTTAGTGGTATGTTATCGAATATCGTTCGCTTTTAATTCAACCAATTTTAATACGCCAATTTTATGGCATAAATCAATAACTCATAAAAATTTAAAAAAATCATTTCAAATGTCAACATAAGACCTTATATACACTGTATTCCAGATTGGTGATGGATATACTACAATTTCGGAAAACTATCAAAGAAGAAAGTTTTTAGAACGTTCAGTGTTTTAAAAAAATTTAATTCAAAAAAATATTTATATTTTGAGGAATGTTCGTCAAAAAATCGGAAATTTGTTATATGTTCTGTAGGCTACTTCAGAGGAGTTTTTATAGTAAATATTAGCCGTGCCCGCGGCTCCGCTTGCGTGGACATCATTCACTATTATCGTCACTGCGCATTCCTTATGTTACCTAACGTAATAAAATATATCCTATAACCTGGCCAGAGTACATATGTATGTTTTTAAAACAAAAAATCACATAAACGGATAAGTATTTCTCGAGTAGTAAGTGCACTAACGGACAGACAGACAGACAGACAGAGAGACGTTGCATTTTATTTATATTATATTCTTTGCTATGTGATATTGTTCCATATTTAACGAAACGCGCGTCGAGTGCAAAAAAAAGTGTTTGGCGTAGTGGTTATATATACTGAGTAATATCATTGTGCCAAAGATTCCACGTTCCCCAACACAATAATGCATAATTTAAAAAGAAAAAACGTAAATTGGATAACTGGTTTTCTAGTGATAAGTGCACTAACGGAACAGACAGACAGATAGAGTTGCATTTTATATATATATTACATTTTTTGCTACATGATATTGTTCTATATTTAATGGTTTAGACAGTCTATTGCAAACTTTTTCCGACTTGATTCACTATTATCGTCACTGCTTTTTCCATATGTTACCTACCGTAATAAAATATAACCTATAACCTGGCCAGAGAGAACATATGTATGCTTAAAAAAAAAGCACGTAAATCGGATAAGTGGTTCTCCAGTGATAAGCGCTCTAACGGACAGACAGATAGACAGAGAGAAGTTGCATTTTATATATTATATATTAGTGATTTTTTATTGCGAAGTTGGTAATGTAAATACTAGCATTAAATTTAATTTTTTAATTAGGAACTTCAATTTTTTAAAATGTTTTTATAAAGCTCTTTAAGCTCTGAATAGCCCTAGTCTACATATCAAATATGTTATTGGAGGATTACAAACATATCAAATATGTTATTGGAGGATTACAAAAATTATATATTACTTTTGTATGGAAATTATTGGGTAATCCAGTTTTATGAAGTGTGGCGTATATATTTGTATTTAAAATTTAAAGAGCTTTTAGAAATAAACAGGAAATCTAAGTATAAATTTAAAAAAAAATGCTTGAAGGCAGTATCCAAAAATCGAAAAGTCGTCATGAAAAAGTTAGTCTACCTGTAGAATGTACTAATTATTTTCCAAACCACTGACTACCGCATCAACAAATTTCGTTTTATTACAAATTTCTCCGAAATAAAGGAACATTTTAAACGTTTTAATTTAGTTTTATTAGAATCCCATTTCTCTAACCTTTTACTTAATTTATGTCTCTTATAGTTATTAAAATCATAATACAAGCATCGTAAATTTTAAATAAAAAATATAGAAGGGTCGAATTTTGTGTGAAATATATTATTACTCATTATTTTAAAGACTATCGAGTTTTTTTATTCATATTTAAATTGTAAAAATACTCCAGCCCCTTTCCCCTTAAAGTTACACTCCATTTTGCCAATGAAACACCCCGTATATTCTTTTTTTTTTTTTGGGTCCTAGCACACGTGCTGCAGGGAAGTCCCTAAAGCGCTCCAGGAGCGGCACGAATGCGGAAAAAAGCGATTCACGTTGTTCTTGAATCGCTGTAAATTGTACTCGGTGGGAAACAGCGCTGGGCAAATTATTCCAAAGGGATGACGTTCTCCATATAAAAGATTGCTTGAAAAGCGTTGTACGCGGAGTAACAAAGCTGAACCTTTTTTTATTCATAGAATCTTGCACAACACGATTTCACCGGCTTAATATTTGAATGGTGTCATTTAACCTCTTTCATCAAATTTATTAACAACCCCGTATCTTATAAATAGGTAAGAAATAGACAAATGAAATAAATAATAATTTTTTACCCGATTTTTAATTAAAAATTTATACTGGAAAGGAGTTATCTATTCAGATATAGAAAAAAAAAAATTAGTCAGTATTGCTGATCCATGCTAAACGATATACTGATGTATAATTAGTGAAGATCAGTATCAGTATATTGATCGTTCTTGGCTGAACTTAAGACTGTTAATTAAAAATACAAGTTGCATTTTTGGGCTGATGTCAGCTTAATATTAAAAAACCATTGTGCCATCTATCAGAAATACAGGAAATATAGCTATCACTACAGAAGCGCATGCACAGAATAAAACTTCGCAGCAAAATGAAGCTGGCTGGCTCAGGAGGTAGCAAGCGGCTTTGTATTGTGGGAATCGTGTTGTTAATCCTCGCGTATGTCTTTCTGTAGCGATAGCTACATTTTTCTATGCCAGAGGTCGTTCAATACAAGTCACAAAATAATATTGGAATTTTTAGCTGTGCATGCAAAACAGTCACTTGATAGTAGATTTACATTAGCTTAGAGAGACAACTTGTATCTTACTACCAAAATAACGATATTCCATATATCTATGCGAAATTGGCAAACACGTGTTAAAGATATATAGCATTTTTCTCTAATTCTATCGCGGTTGTCTAGTGGCGTTAGTGCATATTACAAGCGTATATTTGATAATAATACGTAGGCTGAAAAGTTTTTGGTCTAACATATAGATGTCGCCCTTTTCAAAAATCCAGATAATTTTTTGGAAGTACTAACCTTCAAACGATACGTATCAAAATTTCATGACATTTCGATGATTAGTTTACAAATTACAGTGGTTTTAGTGACGCTACTTTTGATTATCTTTAAAACAATGGAAAAAATCGAATTTCGTGTGCTGATTACATTGTTTTTTGATGGAAAAAAATTCCGTTCAAGTAAAGCAATTTCTTGATAAATGTTATGGGAACTCTGCCCCTGGAAAATCACTTATCATTTACTGGTTATACTAAATTTAAAAACGGTCGTACAGATATAAATGATGCTGAAACATTCTGGACGCCTAAATGAGGTGGTTACACCGGAAAACATCAAAAAAATCCACAAAATTGTTTTGGATGACCGTAAAATGAAATTGCGGGAGATAGCTGACACCTTAAAGATATCAAAAGAACATGTTGGTCATATTTTGCATAAATATTTGGGAATGAGAAAGCTCTGTTCGAAATGGATACGAGTTTGCTCACAGTGGACTAAAAAACAACAACGTATTGATGATTCTGCACATTGTTTGGACTTGTTTAAACGCAATAAAAAGGATTTTTTTCATACGATATGTACAATGGATGCAACATGGATCCACCACTACGCACCGGAATCAAATCGGCAGTCAGCCGAGTGGACGGCAGCCGGCGAAAACCGCCCTAAGGGACCAAAGACACAACAGTCGGCTGAAAAGGTTTTGGCCTCTGTATTTTGGGAACACGCATGGAATAATTTTCATCGACTATACTGAGAAGGGAAAAAAAAACCATTAATAGCGAATAATATATAAAGTTATTGGTGCGTTTGAAGGCCGAAATGGCAAAGAAACAGCTTCCAATGAACAAGAAAAAATGCTCTTTCATCAAGACAATGCACCGTGTCCCAAGTCAATGGTTACAATGGCATGAATTGAAGTTCGAATTGCTTCCTCATCCACCATATTCTCCAGATTTGACCCCCAGCGACTATTATCTATGCGCAGAGACCCTCAAAAAAATGCTCGCGGATTTGGCTCCAATGAAGAAGTTATCGCGAAACTGAGGCCTATATTGAAGACAAATCCTTTTACAATGAAAGGTATAGAAACTTTAGAAAAGCGTTGGACTGATTGTATCGTTCTTGAAGGAGACTATATTAATGAATAAAGTCGAATTTTGCAAAAAAAAATGTGTTTTAAGTAGACCAAAAAAACTTTTCAGCCTACGTGTTAAATTATAGGTGGCCTTTATTGTATGCCAACAAAATTTCTAGTAATGTTACTCGTATAACTGTAAGAAGTTTTTAAAAAAATGAATATTGCATTATTTTTTCTTAAACGCGATTTATATTTATTTCTCTGAGGAGTTCTCAAAATATAGGGTTTTCTGGGATAATGCATCTATTCTTCCCTATACAATATTATTTGTGACGGTGACGATGATAATATATTTAATTGTAATTTTGATTAAAATAGCGTGTCAATATCACTCAAAATATTATTTAGATTCAGCCTTTAAGTATTTTCGAGCGAGAAGCGATATCACCATGTCTACATTATAAATATCATAGTCTAAAAGTTTAACAAGAAATCGTTTCGAGACTATTATTTATTAGCAAAGCTAATTTAGGCAAGTAAAACTTTAATGACTTTTTTGTATTCCAGGGTAATGAAGCACCCTAAAAATGCCTCCACGAATAACACTGCGCAAGTTTGTTCTTACTTTTTTAGTAACTCGTTGGTGTTACTCTATTGGTGGGCAGTAAATATAATTTTTCGTATTTCTCCAATCGCACGGTTCACAGTCAATTGAAAGATGAGCCTAATAATGACGTGGAAGAACATTCACAAAGGGTGGCGCCAGAAAAAAGAAGAGGTAAGTTTGTTACTGATAACTTAGGGAAAATATAAGAACATGTACCCTTTAAAAATCAGTGTCAACGGATCGCCACCCATTTAATAATATATTTATTAATGCAATGGTAAATAGAAAATAGTGGCCGATATTAAACGTTGTTTGATAACGATGGATAATTGTCATTAGATTTTCATACTCGGATATCAAATACAACACATAATGTTTTTGTTTATTTCCTTATTCAACATATCACACGAGCTGTTGCAACACCATTATACGAGGATTGTGTCATAAGTACCTAGCCTTAATCAGAAATGGCCGCGCTACTACTATTTGAAAATCCTGTCAAATTTTCAGGTCGCTGCGTGATTTAGTTTGTGAGTGGCAGCCCTTTAAATAGAACAACGGAAAAAATTAAATACTGAGCGGTGATACAATATCTGTTTTTGAAAAAGAAAACGAATGATGAGATAAATACGGAACTTAGTGATGTTTATGGGGACTCTGTACTTTGTTATCGACCATAAAGTATTGGACAGTTGAATTCAAACGCGGACGTACAAGTATTCTTGATGAAGAACGTCCAAATGGGGTCACTACCTCAGAAATGATTAAAATTGCCCACGATATAGTGATAAATAATCAGATAGTGAAAGTGGATTTTTTGGATATGAGAAAGCTTTCCGCAAAAATGAGTGCCGCGATTGCTCACAGTTGTCAATAAACATGCACGTGTTTCAACTTCAAAAGAATGTTTGACGATGTCAAAGCTCAATCAGAATGATTTTTGGGGTCGATTCATAACTGTTGACGAAAACATGGATTCATCACAGCACACCAGAGATCAAAGAACAATCCAAAAACGGTAGATTTTTCGTGGATAACCGACACCTGAAAAGGCCAAGGTGACTTTATCGGACAACAAAGTGATTGCCACACTCGAAAAAGAACAAAAACTATTAATGGAGAGTATTTCTATGTCAACTTATTGAATCGTTTTAAACATGCTGTAAAAGAAAAAAAGTCCACATTTGGCGAAGAAAAAACTCTCTTTCAAGACAAAGCTCACGTGCATTACTGTGTCATCGCCATTCGGAAAATTCCATGGGTTAGGATACGAATTGCTTCCTTATGCATCATATCCGACCAGATTTAGCCCCCAGCGATTATTTCCTGTTTCCGAATATAAAAAAAATGCCCGGCGGAAAAAAAAAAAAATTGGATCAAACGATGAGGGCCCCTCATGGCTGAAACAAACGCCTATTTTGAAGGGTTGGAGAAGTCGTATTTTTTAGATGGAATACAGAAGATAGAAAAACGTTGGATCAAGTGTATCGAGCTAAAAAGAAACTATGTTGAAAAAATACACATAAAAATGTTTTTTTCTTGTCAAGATCCGGTACTTATCATGGCAAAAACCGTCGTAAGCACTAAAACGTCTAAAAATGAAATAAGTATTGCTTACATGTTCGAATTTGATATTCATCTTTAGGGCACTAAAAACTAGTATTATGTACAAGTAATCAACAAAAAATTATAATGCAAATATACTCAGGGGTTAAGTTCAATTATCAAAATTCGAAATCCTAGCGCTCACAGATTATAAATAAACTGCTCAAAAAGCTGATAGTTGAAACTAAAACATTCGAAAAGTACTTACACCCCCCCCCCCCCCCCCCCCCCCTTTACTTACTTAATCCTTATGCCTTTCTATCTACCCCTTGTTAGGAGTGTAAGGCCCGTGGGAGTTGAGTTATTCTATATATGTCTTTTCCATATTTCCTTCTATATCCTTACATCCTGTTTAAATTGCCGATTGTCTCTTTTGTTTCTTCTGTATTAGTTTCTTCGGTTTGTAAACGAGTTCTATATCTTGTTACGGTTATTATGTCTCTATGTTGATTTTTGTATGCTTTTCCTTCTAGTTTTTTTGCATCCATTTCCTTTCCTCTCCGTTTCAGTGATTCCTACATAATGCATTTGTGTTCATCCTCTTTTCGTTTATAGCCCTATTATTCCGTGTTCTCAATCTATAAACTCGATAATTATTTCCACCATTTCTTTCTTCCTATCTATTTTCTTTGGTTTTCTTCTCCCCCTTTGTATTCATTTTACTAGTCCTCTCTTTCGTAACCTTTATCTTTGCCAAGGTCGTCGTCATCTACCTATATTCCTCTCTCCTTTTTCTCAGTTTTTTTTTCGACTTGATGGTAGTAGTATTCTTTGTTTGTTCTTTCAGTTTTTTCTTCCTCAATGTCCCAATTTATATTCTCTTCCTTCGATTACGATTTTTTGATATCCTATTTTCACTCTTTTTTTCCATTCTTTCCCTCGTTCTCTGCTATATGCTTCAATTTATTTTGAATTTCGCGTTCATCTTTTGTTAAATCGTTGTTTATATATAACTCTCTCTCTTAGGTTACTCAGGTCGTTTGTATTTTTCATTACAGCTTCCTTTTCCTCCCGTGTTTTTCCAAGTTCTGTTTTGTATATAGTCGCTCCTATTTTTATCACATCTTAATGTATACTTTTGTGTCCATACTCCTCTCCATAAAATGTCTCTACACCCAGGTTTCAGATCTGATTGGATTCGCTTCAATGGACTCATTCCCGATATTACAACAGTTATTCCTTACGTTGTCTTTATTCCAATCTACTCATCTTCAAATCCACCACCCCCCTCTCATGTTTTCTCTAAACTTTTCTTATTTTCCTCTTTCAATACTTCATTGTCATTTCTTAGTTCCCCTCCTTCAACTCTTATTGGTATCTCTTCTGATCTTGTTTCATATCTTTTATATCTGACATTAGCTCTCTGATCATTTCTAACAAATTGTCTATCTTATCTACGCTTTCGTTTTTCTCTTTCTTTGGAGAGTTCTTATCAGCTTTTTACTCTTCTTGAATAATCCCATTCCTTGCCTTTTCCCATCCCATCCTTCTTTTTCCTCGACTCTTCCTCTTTTCGAGTCGGGCTGAGATATCCGCCTAATCATCGCTATCCATTGTTCTTTCTGTTATAAAACTTTACGTGTGCGTTCCTCGTTATATTCCATTTTTTGTTAAACACGGGAGAAAAAGAAAAAAATTGTTGTTCATATTTCTTATCTACACCGTAAACAGTAAAATGATTCATTGGTCGTCGCTTATCGTTTGTTAGCTTCATACAATTTCACAAAATTATTCTTCATAAATCTCCAAATTTTTTACTTATTGTCTTAATCACTCTACTTTATTTCTAGTCCCTTCTCGTGTGCAATCGACAAAATAATTAAATAGATCGAAAAATTCTACAGTAATAATGCTGACTATTGCCGGGCGTTCGATTCACCGTGTACACACATCGCGGTTCGAAACTCACCCGCTAACAGTGGTAAAGTAATTAAGTTAAATAACTAATCAACTTGATCTTTTCCCACTAGCCCCCCCATTACTAGATCATAACTTACGCCAAAGATTACTACCTCATATTTAAAACAATACAATAATTTCTTATGTGGAGGTCATAATCACACTAATCAGATCAAATATAACATAAGTCTACAAACTCGAAAAACTAACATTTTCACAGCGTCAAAAACGGTATTCTGTGGAGTTTCTGTCTCAATTCTTTATATTCTACACGTAAAAGTAGTAATTTAACCCCCCCCAAAGTGATCTGGTCACTAAAAATAGTTCTTTTCGGTTAAATAAGGGTCCATTTTCGGGTAAAAAATGAAAAAACTAATATAGGAAACATAAACTGAATTTTATTTTACCATTTTATCTCTTTTTACGAGACATATTTTATGGCTAAAATATCTTTAAAATGTATTATAAGTAACCAAAAAAAGACTGTATCTAAAGTATTTCTCTCGATATAATATTATTAGAAATATGAAAAATACAGGTATTGAAAGAATGCACTGCATTTCCTTTTATTTTTGTATGTCTTATTTCCGTTGGAGAGCTATCACGGCCACATACTAGCTCATAGACAGGCTGAAGGACCGAAATTATGTTTTTTTTATGATCTAGAAAACCCTGAAAAGTAAAAAAAAATTGCATAATCTTGACGGTATTTCAGTTTAAGAGGAGTGCTATTCCCACTCTTTTGGAACTTTCGTGGTAGATGGGGACTAGTGGTTGACTCGCTCACGTAGGGCTTTTACACTCAAAGATATGCTGATAGTTATACTCGTCCAAGGGAAGCAAACCGCCATTGTAGCAGAGCTCGTGCAAAGAGCATTGAACAGCACTGGGGTGAGGGAGTAAACCTGAAAAATGTCTACGCTGCAAAAAACTGCTTTTATACCGTTCCCTAAAAGAAGAAACAATTACAACAATCTGAGTATCTCCCAAGAACGAAATAAAAACCGTTAATGAGTTCAGAAATATCTGAGCTTGACACAAAACGAGGCATTAACGTGGGAACCAGCATGTGCTAGAACTTTCGTTGAAATTACATAACAAAAATCACGCCAAATATTGAATTAAAACTTCGTAAACAATCGCACTTTTACTTAGTCGCGCGCTTGAAAATACATTATGCCTGAATTTTGAAATATTAAAAAAGCAGATCTATTTTTTTTTACCAATCAGGTCTAACCAATTAATTCGTATCGGACCCAGGTATACTCATGGCCCCACCCTACCTGCACCCCCCCCCCCCCCCGATTCATTTTGAGCTGGATACCAAGTCGGCTGATCGATAAAAGTCGTAAATTTAAAATTATTTTGTCAACCTCCTTACCCACTTAATATTACAAAACACATACTGGTTATTAAAGAACGGCAAATGATATTTTTAAAGAGGGTGGTAAAAATCAGCTGGTCCTCATCAAAATTGACATTAATAAGACACAAACTTTTATGTTAATAAACTCACTTTCTCATGACAGCCAGACTTTGGAATAAATGCGAACCCTATATGACTTAAAGTTATAACAGTAATTATTCAATGTTGCACAACCGAATTAACTAGTTTCAAAATTGTGAAAATTACCAAATACCTCGACACACGTTTTTTTAACAATGGGCTTTAAGTCGGTTTTGCGAACAGACCAAAATCCAATTATGTAGATGATTACGGAGTATTTTTTAAAATACACTTCTTGAGACAATATTTTTTGCACAGTATTTTTACTAGAGCTTTCACGAAAACTATTAAATTTTAAACTTCTTTTAAAAACCACAGCTATAACGCTGAAATGTTCTAACTGAATTTCTGCCGTGTACCTTTAGTTATTTATTGTTTACTATAATTATTGTGCGAGTTATTTTTTAATTTTCCAAAAGAAACAATTGTGGTAAATCTATTATCATTTTACATTGGCGATAAGCACCTATTTATTGACATGAAAATCATACTAAAGGTACTGTTTATGTATACCCCCCCTTAACCGAAAGCTCCAGGCAAAAACATGCAAAATGTTTGGTCTTTTAATTTCTGATCGTGCAAAATTTGTAGACATTTTTGCACAGAAAATTCAGACTTTAAATGTGCTATAATGTTTAAACTTAACATTATTTTTACAGGGTTAAAATTAAAGATTAAATTTCAAGGAAGTCGAAAGAGAACCCACTAATCCTCCAGAACAGCCTTATTTCGTAAAAGGGTGAAATGTTATATCCGTCAAAAACGAAAGGACCCGACTAGATTGTGTCCTGAACAAGCCGATGGAGATAGAATTGTAGATCAGTTAATGTATATTCCTGAGGATTACCAAGTGTAAAGCTTAATTATTTAATAATTTTAATGCCAAGTTGTTTCACTGATGAAATGACCTGTTATGTGACTCCCAAAGAGCACCGTTTTCAAAGTGCTATACTAGGTGCAAACACTCAATATATAGTTAAGTACAAATCTGAGAAAATACCAAAGATTTAGTACAGTAGGCTCCAAAGAAAGGAAAGAAGGCCAAATACTTGAGATATAATACTATTTCAATACAATTATAAGTAACATAGGTTCCTTTCCTATAATTGAATACTTTCAAGAGATATGGAAAATAATTCTTTAGTTTAAGTTATCTAGACTTGTTAACCATTTTACTTGCAACCTCTTGGCGACTAACGTGTTGAATCTTTTACATCCCTTGCTAGTAAAAAACCTTCCGAGATTATTTATTTAAGGGTCCCTAGAACACGCAAATATAAGTCCATCGGTATCTATCATTATACTCTAAATTCTCGAACGAATGGAGACATCGATTCCAATGTGTTCCACGTATAAACACTATAATGTAAAAAAGAATAACTATCGTTTTAGAACCATATCTGTCATTAGTTCGTGTATTGTACTGGATTAAAATAAAATTTTTCGCGTGCGACACGAAAGTCAAATTAATTTAATGCTGGTTCTTAGACATCACATCTTAAACATAACCCAAGTTAGAAAAGTTATTTAACTAGTATTTTCAAAGGAAATAGTCGAACTACCTTTTCATATGCCTATTTTGGTCAAAAACTTTTAGAAAATCTTTCCTTTCATTAAAGAGATGAACGACTTCCATAAAACCTATATATATATATATATATATATAAATATATATCTTATATATAATATAGTAATTATAAATCTATACATACATACAAACATACCATACATACATATATATATATATATATAATATATATATTTAAATATATATATATATATATATATATATATATATATAATCTATAATATATAATATATATATATATACTAGCATACCCGCGGTTCTGCTCGCGTGCGTCTCGATTCCTATTATCGTCACTGCTTATTCCTTAAGTTACCTAACGTTATAAAATAATATCCTATAACCTGGCCAGAGGAACATATGTATATATCTAAAAGAAAAACATGTACAATCGGATAAGTGATTCTCGAGTGATAAGCGCACTAATGGACCTACAGACCACACCAAGAGAGATGTTGCATTACTATATCATATCATATATAAAATAAAAAAAACAAATATATATAAATATTATATATATATATATATATGTATGTATGTAATATATATATATAAATATAGTCTAAATAAATATATTATATCTATATATATATATAGATTGATATATAAAATATCAATAGAAGATTATAGATCCCCTGGCCAGCAAAACAAAATGTATATGAATTTACAAACAAAAGCAAACATGTAACATCGGCAAATGAGTGCCTGACGTTTACATTTTTATACATATATTAAAATTCCTTTGCTACATGATATATTGGTCCCACAATTAAATGGATTAGGCGTGTATATGCAAGAGAACGCGCTAGCGTTTAACCTTTTTTCCGACTTGATTCACTATTATCATCAACATGCTTCTTCCTTCCGTTTACGTAACGTAATAAATAATATCCTAATAACCTGGCCAGAAGAACATATGTATGTTTTAAAAAACAAGCACGTAAACTCGGGTACGTGATTTCTCGAGTGAAAAGCGCAGTAACGGACAGACAGACAGACAAAGACTTTGCATTATTATTACATATATTATAAATAACCTGGCCAGAAAAACAAATGATGAATTAAAAAAAAGAAAACATGTGTATCGGATAAATAGTTCTCAAGTCATACGTGCACTAACGACAGATGACATACATAGAAAGGTTTACATTTTATATATTATATTCGTTTGCAACATGATATTGTCCTATATTTCAAATGTTTTAGTAGGCAATATATTGCTAAGCGAACGCGCTAGCGGGCCAATCTTTTTTTCTACCGACTTTGAGTCATTATGATCATCAATGCTTATTCATACTTCACCTAAACGTAATAAAAATTATACCAGCGAATATATGTATGTTTAGAAAAAAAAAAGAACGTAATCGGATACGTGGTTCTCGAGTGATAGCGCACTAACGGAACAGGCAGACAGTCAGAGAGACGTTGCATTTACTATAAATATGATAGATAACCCCGCTAGAAAACACATGTAGGTTTTAAAAAAACGCACGTAAAGCGGATAAGTGGTTTCTCCATTGATAACCGCATTAACGGACAGATAGACCGAAGAGAACGTTGAAAGATATAAATATAGAATAATATAGATAATCTGGCCAGAGAATACCTGAATGACTTAAAAAAAAAAAAACACGTAAATCGAATGAAATGGTTCTCGAGTTGCTACGTGCACTAACGGACACGACAAACAGAGAGACGTGGCCATTATATTTAATATATATATATAATATATATATATATAATATAAATATAATATATTATTAGATTATATCCTTTGCGTAACAATGATATTGTTCCATATTTAATGGATTTTAGGAGGCAATCTATTGCCAAGAGAACGCGCTAGCGTCAAAACTTTTTTTTTTTCCCGACTTGATTCACTCATATTGTCACTTGTTTATTTCCCTATGTTACCTAGCGTAAATAACATATAGCCTATAACCTGGCCAAGAACAAATGTTGCCTGTAATCTGTTTCTTTCATAGTATCCTCTTTTTATTTTTAAAACAAAATCTCGCCCATGATGTTTAATCAATAGGTAAGTTTTCATCAGGCGAACAGACATACGATGGAAATGACCAACCGAAATTAGAAACTATATTTTTCGTGACCTAGAGATCTGGAAATGTAAAGCATGTAAATTTCACAGATGTAATATTAATTTTTTATTTTAAGGGTTAAAAAAAAATAATAAGAAAGTTACGGAAGAAGTTACGTAACTGTAAAACGCTATTCCCTTTTGGCGAACCAAGACGCCTGGCTTGCTAGACAATTAAAATAAATGCACGCACAAAAAAATATAAAAATCCTTTTTATTAACATAAGAGTATTTACGTTGAATGTGACAACTCGCACTGATTGGACGAAAACCGACAAGAGGGTAGGTAGAGGGGACAGACAAACTAACCGATAGAAACAACAGATTATATTTTTCAGTGATCTGGCGTCCCACTAAATTTTAGTTTACGCAATTCATATAATATAGTTTCCTTTTAAAAACGACTCCTGGACGCACGCGTTGGTTCACAAATTGACAGTTTCTGTTATTTTTGGCAGAAATTTTTTCTATGTAATAGTTATTATCATATAGCAACTGCCTTATATTTGCTTATACACTATATCTAAACTGGATACTGACGTCCATTTAATCACATGTACGGGTATGTATGAAAAGGTAAAGGAGCAACTAATGTCCCAGTGCCCTTTTAGTTTTAAGGAGGTTTTTGGGCATAACCAAATATAATTATATGCCTAGAATTGTGAAAATTGGGTTTTTTATATACCCTATAACAGACTAAACTGAGAAAATTAAAAGTTAAAAAAATATATCTCTTTGGTAAACACATATAAGTTTTAAAGTTTTGTGATCTTAAATTTTTCTCCTGGTATTGAATATAGGAATAAAATAATAAAAAATTATTCTTTGAGGTGGCACCACACAGGGAAACTGAGTCTGTTCCAAGTTTTTTTTATTTGACTATTATCTTCTCAAACCCTAAAAAACAAAAAATTTTCTTTAAACAAAAAATGGTAAAATCTCTCATACACACAAATTAATATTATTTCTAAAATGTAACGAGGGTTGCAAAAAGAAAGGATAAGTTAAAAAATATATTTTTTAAAAACAATTAA
>CM032447.1:120739969-120813957 GCA_019049505.1 Pachyrhynchus sulphureomaculatus | reverse complement strand
ACTGGATAGCCAACCAAGGTCCGAACCGTTGGCCGGCAAGGTACCGGTTTATTTAAACACCCATGGACTATTTCTAGGGGAAGATTGAAACACCTAATTTTTAAATTGCTGACAAACACCAGGAAAGAGTTAGAAGTCGCAGTGATACAAAGTTTTGCAACTTCACGCCTCTTGAACTAATCAAACTCGGTAAGAAGTGTCCAGAAAAGGTGCAGCTATGTGTAAATGAACCATTTCGAACATTCTTTTAGAAAAATTGTTTTGTTTTAGTTTTACTCTACTTATCGGAATGAATTGTTTTAGTGTTTGTTTTGTTTATTTTTTATTTTCTACATAGTTTAAAACCATTTAGTAAATTTCATTGTAGTTATGACTCTTAGAGTTACTTCTGGATTTTTTTTTAGACTTACTGCTATCGGTAAACAATATTACCGCTCCGTCCAAAGCCTACTTCACCAAAATGTGCATTTAAAACTCGCGTTGTAAAAAACCGAAAATTTTATATTTTGAAAGTAGATTTAAGCAAAATGTAAAAATATGCTATATTTTTAAAATGGTAATTTAAAGCTCTATTCGAAAAGGAAAAATATACAGGGTATCCCATTAAAATATATTTTGCGTTAATAACTATTAAAATATTAGTTGTAAAAAAATGTAACTTACACTGTTGCAATCCACGAGAAAAAAGTGCTTTGAGAATGTTTTTACAGAAATCAACAATTTTTAATAGGAAAAGAATACAAACATTTTTCAAAATGCAGATTTTTGAAAAACACCCTATATATCTGAAATGGTATTAGATATCGTATGCGGTTTCACGTTAAGTTTATCATAAAAATTGAGCCTCAGACACCGACATCAGTTTTCTTCTTCTCTTTAGATAAAGGGATTTACGTTTTAAGTGTCCAATTTGGACCATCCTGTACATCACATTATCGGAAAAGAAGGGGTACAAGACGCAGTAAAATTCATTCTACACCTGAACTGGGCTGAGATATTGCTAGGTTTAAGGATGAACGATGGAAGAGAGCTTTCGTCCAGCAGTGGACAGTATGAGCTAATGATGATGATGATGATGTATATTATATATATATATATATATATATATATATATATATATATATATATTATATATATATGTATATGTATATACATATGTGTATATATATATTATATATATATATATATATTATATTATATATATGTATATACATATGTATATACAAATAATTTATATATATATATATATATATATATATATATATATATATATATAGATATATATATATATACATATTTATATATATATATATATATATATATATATATGTATATATATATACATATACATTATAATATATCTATATATATATTATATATTTTATATATACATATATATATATATATTATATATATAATATATATATATATATATATTATATATATATATATATGTATATATATATATATAATATATATATATATATTATTTATATATACATATATATATTTATATATATTTATATATTTATATATAAATATATATATTTCATATTTATTTATATTATATATATCTATATATATATTTACTAGTTTTTAGGTATATATTATTAAAATTGTATTATTGCTTTTTATTATTTTTTTTGAGTATTAATATTTATTAAAAAATCATAATTGGTGACCTTTCGCCTATTTTTAAATTATTTGTGGCACTCGATCAGGATTCCCCGAAAACCCGAACGTATTGGCATCTTGTATCTGAAAGGTGCTGCTTCTTAAGCCTGTCGTGGTTTTTCAAGGTCTTTCTGTAGTAACTTCGAGCGATTACCAAAAATGCAGCTGAACTTTTTTTGAAGAATTAAACCTTTATATAAAAATATAAATTAATCATAATATTATTTTGGGTGGGCTTTTTAAAAGGAGAGTATTCTCATTCGAATATAAAATACACTTTCATTTTAATACCACCATTTATAATTTTGGACATAATTACTATTATTATCTGTCTCAAGCTAAACTTAATTTTATGAATTTCATACGATGTAAGGGACGCATCTCTACAAATGGCCGGGTTCAGTTACGGACGAATACGGCGGTACGGAAAATTAAACACAAGTGTTTTTACACATCTATGTCGGCATAATAATAATCATTTTTTTTTTGATGAAGTATTTTTTTTAATTAAAGTAGTTCTGGTACTTTTTACAACCACATTTCGTTTTTTAATGTTATTTATTCAAACATATATTTGTATTGATCAGTTAATTTCTAACTTAACAGCTCCCCCAAGGTAAAGTAATATTTATTTAATATATTACAACCATAATTATTGGAACAACTTTACTTTATTGATTGGATATCCATTACCTACTAATTTTCTGTAATTTCTTCGATTTTTAGATTTTCAGCTAGAACGGACGTGCTAGCTGCTGTTAGGTCTCAGCGCGCGCGCATGCATCACTTTCTCAATAGGGACTTTTTCCGGGCAGAATTTCAGATGCTAAGAATAGCTACCCTGCTAATGGTCGTCTGTTGTGACCATGTCCTTCACTATTCACCCCTTTTTATCGGTACAGATATTTTTATTATTAAAAGTGTAGGTCTCTATTTTTTATTAATTGTGTTTTTTTTAAAAATAAAACGCTTTAGTATGAAATAACTGTTAATTATTTTAATTTTCTTACTGTGGGATTTTTGATATAGATTATTTTTATTAGATAATATTTTATTGTTTTTTAAAACAAATATATTATGAAAAATTGTTTTAGTGCGAGGTTAACTTTAAGTTGAGAAGACCATAAAATTAATGACTATTCTGATTGAATATTTGTATCCTGAATATTTACAAAAAAAAAAAAATGTCACCCCAAAAAACAGGCTTAGTAATTAAAATATGAGGAATAATGTAAAATAGTAAAAACTATTAGCAAAACCCGAAGAAATAAAAATTTGTTTATTTCTGCATGTTTATTTAATCTATATTATTCATCATGTTCTAATATACTTAGAGAATTTAGTTTTTTTAATAAATCTTTGTATAAGCTTTGTATTTCGAAATTATGGACACTTACTCCATAATATAATTTTTTCATCACTGTTATACTTAATGAAACAACAAAAATTAAAGTGGGGGCTAACTAGAGGTGTAAACAACTTTATTCAGATTTAGAATGGACATAAACATATCTGGTTTTTTAGACCTGGGACCATAATTTTCTATTTTCCTATAGTTTAAACGGAACGCGTATTAATCTTTTTTCTTGATTTCCGATATTGCTTATTTTAATCGAGATAATAGAGGTGACCGTTACCGATTACTTAAAAACAGGTGTTTTTCAAAAATGTGGGATTGAGTGCTACACTGCATTAAATAAAAAAAAAGGGTATCGCCTAAGATGTTAAATAAAAACATAAATAAACTTTTTATTGGAAAGTGAAGTATAAAAGAAAAGCTTTAAAATACATTTAGACTTAATAGAAAAAATAACTTATTTCAGCTATAAATGAATTCATTATTTTAAAATACATCAATTATGGGTAGGCATCCTTGAAATTATCTTGCGAATCAGAATATCTATTTAACAAGATAGGTCTGAGGTCTCATCTCTCACTCTCTCTCTCTCATATCGCTCTACTATATATATAGATGATTATATATTATTTAAATATTTATATATTACTATATATTTATTATACATATATTTTACAATTGAACCTCGTTTATCCGAAAGTGTTTTCTGTTAATCGAAATTTCGGTTTAATCCGAACTTTTTTTTTTAACAATAGAAGTTTAGAATGAATACAACCATTGCAAGATGATGATTAAAAGAGCATTTATACGATTTTTAAACTGCACTCGTTTTGCGTGTAGTGTACTGTTTGTTGGCTGCAATGTGGTCTCCAACGTTTGATAAGCAAAACGTCCGCGGCAGGTGCATTTTCTTGTTGTTCCCCCCCCTTTCTATTATAAGTTAACGCTTTTGTAGGGCCTCTAGTCCTCCAGATGTAAACATTTTTACTGAAAATATTGTCAGTGGCTTGTACTTCGTTATCATCATCGTCATCACTGTCTATTTTATTAGCATTTTGCATACATCTTCTAATTAATTCTTGGTCAGTCATTTCATTTTCCCAGTACACCCGATCCATTAGGCTGCTGAATGAGAGAGTTACAGCCGGAGGCTTTTATTTTCCCACTTTCAAGTTGCTCCGCACTTGGGTGAGCGGGGGCGTTATCTAATAACAGGAATACATTTTCTAGGATATCCATGTTCTTTTAAAAAAAAGTTCCACTTTGGGAACAAAATCTCCAAAAAAACCAATCTTTAAATAGATAGTCGCGTTTATCCAGGCATTGTTTTGATTTTTATACAAAACAGAGGAAAAACATTGCGATGAATATTCTTAAAGGTTGTGGATTGCTGACTTACCAATACATAATAATGGGAGGAGTTTGTTTCTTCCAGAAGCATTACTGCATGCGAGAATAGTAATACGTTCTTTGCTACGTTTGTCATCAGGTGCTCCAGCTTCGTTTTTGAAGCTAAGGTATTTGACGGCAAACATTTGAGGTTAATTGCATGCGTGTTTCATCACAATTATAGATTTGGTATGGTGTGTGTAAACTGTTCTATCTTAAGCTGACTCAAATTCTCTGTACATTTTTTTGCAGCAGATACATCAGCCCACAATGACTTTCTCCACAAACTTTCAGTTTTGACGTACACCATGTCTTTTTTCCTCCTGTCTAGCCATCCATCACTTGCAGAAATAAATTTACAGGGCGCTTCAATAACCGGCAACTCTTCGCGTTAAATCACTTGCCTTATGTTTTAATTATTGTTCCTGAAGGTTGGTATTCCTACCGTTCTCGATTCTGTGTAGTACCATAAAAATGAAGAATCATCCACTTTTTGGTTATTCACCGCTTGTCATACTTTTTCGTCGTGCCTGTGTGGGGCGATGACAAACACTACACTCCATTTTTCAAGGTTTTTCGTCGCGATTTCTTCTCCACTCTGAAACAGTACTCACGGTTTCACCTAATTCCTACGCTATATTTTTAAGAAGTTTACCATTATCTTAAACGTTGAATTGCTTCATGTTTCTCTTTTAAGGTAATAAAAACAAACACGTTTACCCTTATTATTATAGGACGCTCCATTTTGTAAAATATCTATTAAAACGAAACTATTACCTCTGTGATAATAATAGGGACGTAATGAGTAACTTATAAACACTCGCCGACTAACCAAAACATAGACAGCGGTGAAATTCTGGAGACGTTGAGGAGTCGCCCGACGTTAGAGATTAAGGAACCACTGCCTCGTCTATTTCGATATATTATGCGTATTTTTCGTTTAATGGGAATACAATTTGCTTTTTACAGTTTGTTTCAGGAATAAGCCGGATTTCAGATAATCGAGATTCGGATAATCGGGATTGTACTGTTATTGTTATATTTTATTATATATATGTATATTTATATATAATGATATATATATGATAATACATATATATATATTTATATATATATATATTATATATATATATACATATATACTAATATATATAATATACATATATATACAGTAATACCCGCGCTTAGCGCGACCCGTTACGCGCGGTTTCAGCTATAACGCGAATTAATTTCAAATACCCCCGCTTAGCGCGACCCCGTTACGCGCGGTTTCACTATAACGCGAATTTCAAAATTTTCGCGCTCATGTAGTCATTTAACTGTTTCTCTATGGTTCGCGGGGGATCCCCGCTTTCTCTGAATATTCTCTTTTGAAGAATTGGGAATTCCCCTGTCCTTCGACTTTGTTCTATGGGGATTTCCTCGTTCGTTTCGTGTGTTCATTTGTTCCGTAATGTTAGTTCGGTCGGCTGGCAGTTTTGTTTTAATATTTATTGGAGATTCATACATACAATAATTTAACCCTACGTTCAAAAATGCCGCCTGTAAAGAAAAAAGTGCGTAAAAAGCGTTCACTTTGGAATTGAAGATGAAAGTGTTAAGAAGAATGGAAAATGGAGGCCAAAGCAACAATTGTTGGGAGAGATTTTGGACTCTCAGAATCGACTGTGAGAACGATTTATAAAAAATCGGGAAAAAAATTAAAATCTCCAGCGAAGGTTCAACACCTATAAGTGCAAACAAAAACTTTCTCGTTCGAGATCATCTATCTTAGAATGAATGGGAGAAATTACTGTCAGTCTTTAGTGGATCGAAGATTTGAATAAGAAGAACACACCACTAAGTCAAGATCTCACTATGCACAAAAGCAAAATCTTTGTATGAGATGCTGAAAACAAAAGAAGGAGAAGGGAGTGCCACTCCGACTTTTGCTGCCAGCAGAGGCTGGTTCCATCGGTTTCAAGCAGCGTTCTAATCTTCACAATATCCACCTTAACAGGCGAGGCGGCCAGCGCGGACATTCAAGCTGCAGCTGAGTTTCCAGACAAGTTTCAAGACTTCGTTAGACGAGAGAAAATTCCTGCTGTTGTCTCATCTTCAATGTTGATGAGACCGCACTTTACTGGAAAAAATGCCATCTCGAACATTCATTTCTAAGGAAGAACGTCAAGCCAGTGGTTTCAAAGCTGCGAAAGAAATCGACTAAACACTTCTGCTGGGTGGTAATGCCACTGGTGATTTCAAACTGAAACCTTTACTAGTGTACCATTCAGAAAACACCCGTGCAATGCGAAAGGCACAGACAAGACAAGTCTACCAGTTGTGTGGCGATTCAAACAGAAAGGCGTGGGTTACACGGGAAATTTTTCAAGAATGGTATTCTAATAGTTTTTGCCCATCAGTCAATTCTTACTGTGACAGAAATGGGCTTGAACCTAAAGGGTAGTTTATATTACTCTTAGACACTGCCCCAGGACATCCAACCTCACTTGATACGCCCAGAGACTTAAATGTGTACGTAAAGTTCCTTCCCACCAAACACTACGTCAATATTACAACCATATGGACCAGGGAGCAATAGCAAACTTCAAAGCTTATTACCATCGCCGCACTTTTAGCCAACTAATTCATGAAACTGACGGGGGAAGGAAGACAGTCTATGCGAGAGTGGTGGAAGTCATACAACATTATGAAGTCTATTTCACAACATAGAAGAGGCTTGGAAGGAAGTTAAAATGAGTTGTATGGATAGGGGTGTGGACGTAATCTTTGGCCAGATGTAGTGGAAGCACCTAGAAGAATTGTCCAGATGCAGAGACAAGTGCTTGAAGACATTGCTGCAATGATTGAGGGGTCTGAACTTGAAGATGTCCGCCACGGTAGAAGATCTCGTAGAAATTGTAGCAACGCACGACGATCCTATTAGCAATGAGAGATCTGATCGAGTTACAGGAATAATCCTATCTACGATGAGGAAGAACAAGTAGAAGAGAAAGTTTTATCTTCAGGGGAAATACAAAATGCACTTTCAAAAATTTATTCAGGTTTGGACATATTGCAGAGTATAGAGAAATAATGATGACCGTGTCTTGACCGTGTGTTCAAACAAAATTTAAAAACAGTGTTGGGTGTTATGAACGTATTTTACAAGAAATGGAAAACGTTACCCAAAAGACAAATAGAATGTATTTTTCCGTAAAAAAAAAATAAGAGTATGTATTGCATAAAAGTGTTCTTTGAATTAAAGTGATTGATTTAAAATGATTTGTATTTTTTTGTATTAAATTTTGACTATGTTTAATCATAAACCTCGATATACGCGAATTTCAGTTAACGCGATTTTTTTTTCGGAACGTATCCCTCGCGTTAAAGCGGGGTATTACTGTATATATATATATATATATATATATATATATTTATATATATATATATATATATATATATATATACACATTTATATATATTATATTATTTATATTATTATATATAATATATATATATACACATTTTATATTACATATATATATTATATATATTATATTATATATTATATTTATATATATATATTACAAATTTATTATATATATATATATAATACTATATATATATATATATATTATAATATAGATATATTTGTGTGTGTGTATAAATTTATATACAGTCAGTCCAAATACTTGCCATACACCACCTGCTTTCTATAATATTTGTTCTGTTATGTTCAACTAATTTATTGGAAACTATGAAAAGACATTGCCGTTTTGCAATTAATATTTGAAACTTAACCAACGAGAATTAGTATTAAAAACAAGCTTACGGAACATTTTGTTTAGAAGTTACATTATTGTTATAAAAATGTAAAACAAAATTAATGTCAAAAAAGTCTCCATACACTCAAGAATTGCGTTGAAAAACAAACACGTTAATCAACCACATTTTATCAAGTTATTGCACGCTAAACTGAAAACAAATGAATAATGAAAGATAGAAAATCGTACAGAAATATAGGAAAAATTGTTAAAAGGCGCATACTACTGTTAGTTCATTGTAAACCAATATAAATTAACGGGGGGGGGTCCTATAAAATTCGACCAAACTCCGATCGTCTCAAGAAAAACTGACTCCACGTGAAGAGGCCAGTATTGTTAGACAAATAATTATAGATCTCAAAGGAACTATTTTCGAAAAAATGTTTGTTCACAAAACAGTGAGAAATTGTTTACACAGGGCAGGCATATATAAGGGGCGTAACAGTCAGGCTGAAGAAGCGTTTTCATTTCGGAAGCTAATCGCAAAAAGCGGTTAGCTTTTGCTAGGAAATACGTTACAAACCTCCTAAATTTTGAGAATACATAATCTTTAGTGATGAAACTAAAATGAACCTTTTTGGGTCTGATGGGAGAAATTAAAGTTTGAAGAAAAGAAGAATACCGCATTCGATATTAAAAATATTTGTTCGCCGATGAGATAAGGGGGGAGTTGGCAGTATTCTCCTTTGAGGATGCATGTTCGCTGGAGGGGTTGGAAATTTACATTTTATTAATGGTACCATGAATCAACATGTTTATCTGAACATTTTGAGAGGTAATTTAAGAGAAAATGTCCAAAAATTAGCACTCGAAAAGATACATTTTCCAACAGGGACAATGATCCGAAACACACCGCAAACATGGTGCGAGAATGGATAATCCATAATGTGCGACAGAAGCTTCATACACCTCCGAAATCACCCGATGTTAACCCCATTCGAGCATTTATGGAGGAACTTACACGGCGCGTTCGCAAACATAATGTTTCAAATAAAGAAGAATTAAAAATAGAATATTGAACGAATGGGAGAACATGCCAGCAGTAGTTACTAGAAAGCTGGGTGCAAGCATGACAGAAAGGTTACAGGAGATTATCAAGGCCAACGCAGTCCCCACTAAATATTATTTTAAACGAAGCTGTTTATTTTCCGTTAAACTCCGTCAAACTGTTATTCGTAATTGTTAAGTGTATGGAGACTTTTTTTTACATTAATATTGTTTACATTTTTATAACAATGATGTAACTTCTAAATAAATGTTCCGTAGTTATTTTTAATACTAATCTTCATTGGTTAAGTTTTAAATGTTAATTTAACCATGTTTTCTCATAGTTCTAATTAATTAGTTAAATATAACAGAAAAATAGTATATAAAGCATGTGGTGTATGGAGACTTTTTGGACTGACTGTATATATATATATATATATATATATATAATATATATTTATATATATATATATATATATATATATATATTAGGTAATATTTTTCTTGGGTTTTGGTTTCCATTTAAAACAAAATTTACTACTGGTTACAACAACGTTTCGCACATTTTGTTGTACTTTATCAAGTTCTTCTTTACTAAAAAAAATTTTTTTTTTACATTAAATCTAGTTTTCTAAAAAACACTTTCACAATTATACGTTAAAATTTAAAATTATCTAAAAAACATTTGCAAAAATAATAATTTAATTTAGTGACATACCTTGGAGTTTCTTTTTGTGTGAACTGATTCAACTGATTGTTATTTTAACAGTCAAGGTGGCTTATATTTTTTATTTTGAGATAAGACTGTTTTTTGTTAGCTTGTATTTTATACAGGATATTTGTATATATTCTATATAAGGCCGTTCAATTCTTTTGCTTATAGTTAGTAGTTTAAGATTTTTTTTTTTTATGTTTATTTAGTAGATTTGACTTAAACCCTTGATGTCTTTTTTATCATTTAATGTTTCTTTTTCTCGTTTTATTTCGATCATCTCTTTGAATATCAACTTTGTATAGTTTGGTTCCTGTGTTAAGATCTAGTATTCTTCTTGTTTGTATTTCATGTTTATGTAGTGCAGTTGAAGCATTTTTGGTGTATTTATGACCGTTTAGTCTATCGTCTAAGTATTGTGTTGGCATTCCTATGTATTTCTTTGGGCAGTTTAGACATGGGATAGAGTAAATTACGTTAGATTTCTTTTTTTGAGGTACTTTGCTTTTAAGTGGTTAAATAAAAATTTTACCAAAATTTTGGGCTTTATGGCAAACAGTAATGTCAGGTTTTGAAAGAATATGACTTATTTTTTTCCGAAAGACTGGCTGTATATGACATAGCAATATATATATTATTATTTTGTTTACTGTTTTTTTTATTTGTCTCTTTATCTTTGTTGTAAAATAAAAAAGTTCTCTGTTTTAAATATCTTGGAAATGGTTGTTTTCTGGAAAATGGTTGTTGTATAATGTTTGTTTAACTTTTTGTAAGATTTCTGGTCGGTACTCTGCGGAAGTGAATGCAATAGCTCTATCTGTGAGACCTATTATAACGCTGTTTATTTGCTTTTTTGGATGATTTTAATTGCAATTAAGATAACGGCCTGACCAGGACTCTTTTGTTTGTACCACCTAGTAGCGATTCTTTGTTCACTTTCTCTAATTAATGTTAAATCAACATTATTTTAGAGATTATTGGTTTCTATTTCTGATGTAAATTGTAATTTAAAATGGAAATTGGATGAATGTTATGTGTGCTGGGCGCATCGACTGCTGGGTCATTTAGCGCCCCTATGTAAAATGGAAATTGTTGAAGTCTGTCACCAGTTCATCAATCTTATTTTCTGATGCTGCAGTCAGACAATCATCTACAAATCTCTTAAAGAAAATTACATGAAAATCAAGAGCTGTGCTATTGTGGAAGAAATGGAAGATTCCATGGCACAACCGTTTAATTGCTGGTAGGATTCATTTTCATACTGAAAATAATTATTGTTTAAGGTGAGATTCACAGCCTCTGTGAAATCTTGTAACGTCAATGTTGTATGGTCTTGTAAGATATTTCATTTTTAAGTTATAATGTTGGATAACATTTCATTTCGAATGTTTGTATATAATGAAACCACATCCAGTGAATATATATACTCGTATATATATATATATATATATATATATATATATATATATATATATATATATATATATATATATATATATATACATATATGTACATATATATATATATATATATATATATATATATATATATATATATATATATGAATATATATATATATATATATATATATATAATATATATATATATATATATATATATATATATATATATATATATATATATATAGTTCAGACTAAGTTTTGTTACAAAGTAGGTACAGTAGAATCTCACAAATTCGAACCGTCACAAATTCGAACCGTCCAGAAATTAGAACCGGCCATTTCAATGTATTGGACGCTCTGAAATTAGAACCTGTGGTTCTAATTTCTGGAAGTGTTGTTTTTTTTTGGTTTTTATTTCCACTAGAAAATATTTTTTTCTATGATTTTGAACTATATAGGCGAAAAAACCAAATTAAACGCTCTAAAATTAGAACAGGGGGTTCTAATTTCTGGAAGTTTTTTTTACTTTTTTTTTTGTATTTTCACTACAAATTATTTTTTTTCGCTCATTAAAGTAAAAATAAAACGGGGAATCACCGAGTTATTCGTGGTGTGTACAATTCGGTCATATGCGTGTGAAATTTGATATGCTTGTACAAATTTGGGTCAGTTGATGACTGAAGGTCAAAGTGAAGTGTTCATACGTGTGAAAGTTGTATCCAGTTTAAATAAATCAAAAAAACAAACAAGTATTACTGATTTTATGTTAAAAACCAATTAAAATACCTAATAATTAAAAAACTTTTTAAAAGTTTTTTCTATGAATTTAATATGTTCAATTAATTAAATGTTAATAAATAAAAACTGTTTTGTGTTAAAATAAAGCTTACATAACTAGTTTTATATTATAATTTTATCATTTTTTTTCTGTAAAAAAAAATGTCCAGAAATTCGAACTTTTCAGAAAATTCGAACTGCCCGGTGCACAAAGTGGTTCTAATTTGTGAGATTCTACTGTAATATAGGAAACTCGGTGTTACAAAGTTGATGTAGAGAAGGGTAAAAATATATAAAGAAACTTCTGTGCAGTGCAGAAAAGTGAACATCTTATCCGGACTAAAATTCAAATAGTGATTTATGGCCAATATGCAACTTCATTCTCATTGGTCAATATGTTCTTTCTACACGTTTATGTTTTATAGTTCTAGTTTTTTTACAAAAGTGTTTGCTTTTGTCCAAATTATATACTTTCTCAAGTAGGTCGGCTAAATAGCTCAATTTCAGCATAAATATGTGATCTCATAATTTATGAACACCTTCTAGAAATTTGCACGTGCTTTCACTTTGATGACTGCATGGACTTCTTTGTAAAGCGTGTATACGTCCACATTCACTGTGGAAATTTTTGCATCATACACGTTTGTGGGCTTTAAAGTTGCTCAGATATTAATCTAGCACCATCTGTGCAGGTTTAAATAAGTACATTGTATATCTGTCTTATCTAAAAATCATCCAGTATAATAAATCAGCTTTCTTTTCTATTGGTTTGGAAAACAATAGCTCCTCAACTCCTGAAATTAAAACGGAAAATCGATTATAAGCAATTAAATGGCAGTTGTTGTTGCTATCTGTTACAAGACTTTGTAAGAAGCTACTAAAGTTTGTACATTTGCAGACTAAGCTTTTTTAAAAGTAGACGTTTAGTTTCTAAAAAAACTCTATTAAAATCTATTAACGTACTCGCTAGACACTATTTCCAAATGTCGTTTATATTTGCTGATTGTCCTTTACTTCATTTCTCGTGGACGCTAAATTTAAATATTTTTTTTAGAATATTTTCTTGATTTTAACCTTTGGAACGACACTTTTCTGTTTGTTTGTTCACACTTCATAATCGTTTCATGTGATAAGAATTTATCCGTGGTTCTATGCTCAAAAAGTGTTAGTTTGTACAACGCCTATAGCGTGATAAAATCCAGTCCAGAATATGTAGTGTTAAAGTTATGATTTCACTAACACTAGCAGCCGTCTGATAATTGCCGATACTTACTAATATAAAGATTAAATAAAGGCAGCAGAAACTGTTTGATAGGCCAGGTAAATCTTCTTAGCTTAGCGTTGAGATAAATAACCGAACCTGATCAGTAACATTAGATTCTCAGTAATATCAAGCTAGTAATAATACAAAAATCACTATATTCCATTTCTGAATATATGAGGCGTATTCAAAAAGTAAGGGCCATGTACTTATATTTAAATATTGAAGGGTCTGAACAAAGTTGTACACATGCAGCGCCATCTATTCATTGTTTCGGAAGTTCCTGAAGTTAACGTTTTGATGTTGTCTGCAATGCCCGCGAAAATCGCCCCCCCCCCCCCCCCCCGTCAGTTGCAAAGTGCGTACTGTGATTCGATTTTGGTGTGCAAAAGAGTTGCAGTTGCTCAAACTTATCGAGAGTTGTGCCTAGTCTATGGACCTACAGTAATGAGTGAAGAAAAGGTTAGACAATGGTGTCGAGACTTGAAAAATGGCCGCACAAATGTGCATGATAAAGAGCGGAGTGGCAGGCCCAGTATCCAGACGATGAAATCGTTTTAACAAGTGGACCAAAAACTGCGATCCGATCGACGATTGCACTTGAAACAGTGGCTTGGTGGACAAGCGTTTAAAGACGACGAGGAACTCAAGACCGCCGATGTCAAATGTTTCAATCCCAGCAGCTATGCAGAGTTATTAAAGAAGCTGGTGCAGCGTTGCGAAAAGTGCTTAGAAGTGAACGGCGATTATGTGGAAAAGTGAAATAGGTTTGTAGGAAACTAAAACCGTCAATAAAACTTTTTCTAACGAATATATTTTTTTTTATGACCAAACGGCCCTTACTTTTCGAATATGCCTCGTAATTGTGTTTTGTGAAATAAGTTATTAATAGAACAAAAACAAAATATATTAACACGTAGGCTGAAAAGTTTTTGGTCTGACACATAGATGTCGCCCTTTTCAAAAATCCATATGATTTTAGGAAGTACCAACCTTCAAAACGGATACGTGTCAAAATTTCATGACATTTCGACGATTAGTTTACAAGTTACAGTAATTTTAGTGACGCTACTTTTGATATTTTCAAAACAATGGAAAAAAGCGAACTTCATGTGTTGATTAAACACTGTTTTTTTGATGGGAAAAAAATGCCGTTCAAGCAAAGCAATGGCTTGATAAGTGTTACGGGGACTCTGCTCCTGGAAAAATCACTCATCATTTACTGGTATACTTAGTTTAAACCGGTCGTATAGATACAAATGATGCTGAACGCTCTAGACGCCCAAATGAGATGGTTACACCGGAAAACATCAAAAAATCCACAAAATTGTTTTGGATGACCGTAAAGTGAAATTGCATGAGATAGCTGACACCCTAAAGATATCAAAAGAACGTGTTGGTCATATTTTGCATGAACATTTGGGCACGAGAAAGCTTTGTTCGAAATGGGTACCGCGTTTGCTTACAGTGGACCAAAAACAACAACGTGTTAATGATTCTGAGCGCTGTTTGGACCTGTTTAAGCACAATAAAAAGGATTTTTTCATGCGATATGTGACAAGAATCCACCACTACACATCGGAATCAAATCGGCAATTAGCTGAGTGGACAGCAGCCAGCGAAAGCTGCCCGAAGCGATCAAAGACACAACAGTCGGCTGGGAAGGTTTTGGCCTCTGTATTTTGGGATACGCATCGAATAATTTTCATCGACTATGCTAAGAAGGGAAAAAAATCATCAATAGCGAATATTATATAAACTTATTGGTGCATCTGAAGGCAGAAATCGCAAACAAACGGCCCCAAATGACCAAAAAAAAAAAAAGTGCGATTGTTATCTATTCGCAGACATCAAAAAAAATGCTCGCGGGAAAGAGATTTGGCTCCAATGAAGAAGTTATCGCCGAAACTGAGACCTATTTTGAAGGTAAAGACAAATCGTTCTACAAGAAAGGTATAGAAATGTTAGAAAAGCGTTGGACTGATTGTATCGCTCTTGAACGAAACTATATTGATGAATAAAGTCGAATTTTACAAAAAAAAAAATATATATGTTTTAGGTAGCTAGACCAAAAACTTTTCAGCCTACGTGTTAGATCAAATTAATACAATCTAACAGTGTTTTTTGGGGTATATATGTACGTAAGTACATAATGTCGAAAATATTAGAAGTTAATATATCTGATCCTTTGACTGAAGATAATTTAAAATCAGTGACCAGACTGTTATGCCAATGATGTATGATATAATTTAGAGGATCTGCTGTTGATCTTAGCTTATGAAAGCTATATTGGTGGTCTCTAATAATATTAAATCCTTCTAGTTAGGTACTTTAAAAGATCTTATTTAATAGTCTTTTCCATAACTGAACTAGTGCAACTAGTCTGAAGTAGATAGGCTCCGTGTTTTAACTTTTTTCAGGTATCGGTTGAACTTAATCTCATTTCCAGTAGAATTTTTTTTTTCTGAAAGATAAGTTCAAAAATCTAAAAAAAACTGATGGTACTTTTTTGATACATTTTTAAATACGATAACGGGTATTTTATCAGGATCACAAGTTTTCTTGGTATCTAGTTACATTGGAATATATTACAGGATACGCTAAACGATGTCGGCCATTTTTTAATGCCTGTTGGTAGAAATGTGAGATGTTTATTCATAGAATCGATAGTATAGTGGGGAACAAGTTGGCCCTTTCAAGATATATCAAGGCAAAAGTATTGTCTGACTATGTAAAAGTAGTGTTATCGCAGCCTTAACAACATATCCGTTTGTATCTTTAATCGCTCTAAGGTTTGGCATGAGAAGAACGCTTTTTTTTCAAGAAAGGGATGTTAAGTTCCATGCCTGCCAAAAATTACATCAGAAATCTCCTTAGTTGATTTAGATGGACTCTCAAAGCTCAAGCGATAACCCACGGAAAAATTAGAAAAAATCCTTGAGGTTTTCTTATCTAGTAGCTGTGCCAAAATATTATGTGACGTAGGCGCTTCTTTATCATCAATTTGTAAAACATTCGATGTTGAGATGTGTGTAAATCTCCGAATTCAGCGTCAAAACTATATCCAGAAGACTAGCTAACGATCAGGAATCCGTGGCGGCTCATCGATAAGCTGAATAAGAATATAACTAATTAAAGTTGCCAGTTCGGTATTTGGAAGGTTATGGTAACATTAAAGAAAAGTTGTCACTTGGTGGTCGATAAAGACAGAAGTTAAATTCTTTGGTTGATTAAGCCGCTGTTTTGCAAAGTTCTTCAGTTTTAGTGCCTCTTCTGGTTAGAAAAAATAATAAGATTCCAAAGTTACGATTAAGCTCGGCATAACAGTTTTATCCATGGTATGGAAAATCGAATGTGCTAATCGAAGAACTAATTGTGCTTTATTTAATTGTACACACACGGAATTAATATTGGTGTTTATGTTGCTATAAACTACCCAAAATCTACTTTATGTGTAACATGTAACAATTTTTCTCACCACGGTCTGGAAACACTGTTTCTAAACGTTAGCTTATAATCGCAATATCACGCACTTCACTGATTTCCATCGTCTGATTTGTTCCTTTTCTACAATAGGCAGTATATACCAGGACTCCGCACATGTCCTTCATCGGGAAATATAATTAGCAGACTAACAAACAGAAAAGCTTCACCAACTCAATGGCTCATTAGGAAGAAGCCAGTTATGTCACCTAAAGATGAACTGATAGCCATAAAAATGGCCTCCCATGATATAACGCTATTCTCCTTACCCATAACGAGGGTTTTACTTTAGTATTATTAATTTCGTTAAAGTGATTGTATACAAGAAAGACAAGACTATTTAGGATGAAAACCAAAGGTTGATTAGGTGGACAGTATACATAAAAGAACTATTCTAACAGGAAAACATAGAGGAAACAAAAATGAGTGACGTCCATATAGAATTTACTATCAGTAGAGATGAGGTAATAAAAGCCATCGGAAGACTAAAAGATAGTAAAGCACCAGGAGTGGATCAAGTACGAGAAGAGCTTCTGAAACTATTACGAAAACAGCATATTGATACCATAGTTGATCTATTTAATGCCCTCTATAAATCTGGCCAAATTCCTCACGATTGGCTTATATCCACTTTTATACAGAATTAGTTTTGTGAGTCATGTTTTAAAAGTATTCTTGTATGTCATCCATGAGCGCATATATCCGTTACTTGAGAACTCTATTAGTGAGACACAGTTCGGTTTCAGAAGTGGCTTAGGAACAAGAGAAGCGGTCTTCGGCATTCAGGTTCTTATTCAAAGGGCACGCGATATGAACTGCGATGTCTTCCTATATTTTCTCGACTTCGAAAAAGCTTTCGATAAGGTAAAGCATGGGAAGTTGTTGGAAGTCTTGCTGTCCGTATGTATGAGAGGAGAGGATATTCGTATCATTTCCAACTTGTACTGGCAACAGACAGCTGAAATCAGAGTTGGAGCCAAGCGATTTGAAGAGATCAGTATACAGAAAGGGGTAGACAAGGGTGCGTTTTGTCTCCGTTGCTCTTTAACGTGTACTCCGAACAGCTTTTCACTGAAGCCCTGAGTAGTTGCGAGGATGGCGTGGTCGTTAATGGGCATATCATTAACAACTTGAGATACGCAGACACTGCAGATGGACTTCAGAGGCTGATAACTCAAATACAAGATCAATGTGAAGAGTATGGTATAAGTTTGAATGTGTCTAAGGGTTATGATAGCAAGTAAAAACCCCGAACTAAATGCCAACTTTAACGTCAACGGCAAACTAATACAACGGATAAATCAGTTTACGTACTTGGGCTGTAATCTTAATGAGGAATGGGACCATACAAAAGAAATATTAGTTCGTATAGAGAAAGCAAGATCAGCTTTTTTCCGCTTAAAAAACGTCCTATGTAGTATGCATCTCAACATAAAAATCAGAATGCGGGTTTTAAGGTGCTATATATTCTCTGTTCTACTGAATGGCGTTTAAGCGTGGACATTATCCGAAACAACAACAAAGAGCTCCAAGCGTTTGAAATGTGGTATTATCGCCGTATGCTGCGAGTTTCTTGGATACTTCACGTTACCAACGATACCATGCTACAACAGATGAACAAGGCAATGGAGATCGTACATACGGTGCAGAAACGTAAACTGTCATACTTTATGCCACGTTATGAGGAACGACAAGTATTACCTCCTCCAACTAATTCTGCAGGGAAAGGTTAAGGGGAAAAGATCCCCTGAAAGACGTTGAATCTCTTGGCTGCACAACCTTAGAAAATGGACAGGGAAAAGTAGTGTAGAATTGTTTAGACCAGCTATAAATAAAGTAATTTGGACCAGAATGATCGCTAACGTCTAAAAAAGACACAGCACCAGAAGAAGAAGAAGAAGAATTATTAATTATCTAACCAATAAATGAAATTTACACTCGTATATGCTCTTTCGGACAGCTACTTAACTGCGTTAGTAATCAGTACATAACTCAAGAAAGAGCAAGAATAAGCAAATAAATATGCATACCTAGAACATAGACTTCCATTTACTGCAACTATGCCAATTTAAGCGATGGTTCAAAAACCATAATAATAGATGGCGTCAGGTTCTTAACCAATCAAAGTTTGAGTCGGCTTTAAGAGGGTCAATCTCGGTTTAAGTACGCTTGACTCAAAAAAATCAAAAAGTAGCCAAAAGTTCAGCGATCGATGACGCGCGACTTGTTAAATTCATTTTTAATTCCTCCAAATATAGGTTAAGACTCTTAAGAAAGTTCAGGTTCTACATAATAGATGGCGTCACATTTGAGATAGGTACAGTTTTTAAACAGCTGAAGAATCTAGATATGATATTTACCTCTGGTACAAGTAATATATAAGTTGATATCAAATAACAAGATAAGTTGATGTCAATAAAACAACCGTTCAATAATATATTTTGGGGAAAGCTGATGGCTTGTTTACCTTTTGGATAAACAAGTTCACCGCGAATAAATATCAGATATACATTTAAAAATGACGAGAATTTCGATGGAATATTCTTTGGTAAATATTCCCTTTTTTAGTAGATATTTTCACAAATATGAAAATACCTGCATAATTTATGTATACCTAGTTATATTGCAACCTTGTTAAAACAGTATCTAGTGATAACCATATTTGCACATGATTTGCGCTCTGTTACCTACATATCTAAAATACATATTTATTTCTAATACGCTTTTTTAAACTCTACTCGAATAGTATGTAACACTCGTAAAAATAATTTTTAGAAATGTGTCGTTGATACCGTGTTATATTTATTAAAATTAAGTTTATAGCTTTCAGTTTTAATTTTACCATTGTTGCAAATGCATATATATTGTTAACGTAAAATATGAAAAGCATTTTCCTAAAATAACTTTTATAAAAAGTTAAATAACTAAAAACAATTTTTATCACGTACTATATTTTCTTTTATAATACTTTAGTGAATCACTAGTGAAACAAAAAAATTCACCTGAACAAGCTGACAGTTATGCCCATTATAAATAACAAGGTAAGATTTATCTTGCGAAAAAAAATAATTTTGAGGTGTTGACTTGTCGACATACACAAAATCACAAAAATGCTTTGCATGAAAAAAACCAACTGTACTAAAAAACAAATTTTAAATAAGTTGGTGTGCAATGGTTTCAACCTATACATAACAACCCTACGCACCCATCAGAACTAAGATATAAATATGAACGAATGTTCATAAAGTTATACTGAGCAAGAAAAAAAAAATTAAGCAAACATTCAGTGTAATGTCGATAGTTTGCAACAATGGAAATATCTTGAGAATGGTTGATTTTTCTGAAAAATGACCGAACATGTGAATTTTATTTTACCTGTATTTGCAACCGACTTCTAAATGTTTCTGTTTCGTCGAAAATGGGGTTATGTATATATTTTCACTACTACTATATATTTTCTGGTCCTGCTCACAGTCTCTTAGAAGGTTGCTGAGAGATTATGTTGGTGTATGAATGCTAACAAAAATTTAAAATAGTGAATCCAATGTGCCAGACTAAAAATTTTACATTACTAAGTAGAACAAAATTCGTATCGGAGCTTTTCCAGGCTCTAAATTGGCAGGTTATAAATATAAATTTACAATTAACATTAAAAAAAATTGAAGCAAATGTCAAAACAATATTGACTGCAGATTTTTTAGAATCTCATATGTAGTAAAACAGCAGAAAAGGCTATTTTTAAATAACTTTGTTTGGCAATTTGATAGTCCTACCAAACTCACACTGGTATGTGGCATCTGGAACAACTTATATTTTGATTTTATCACTTACTGTTATAAATACTACACTCATTAATAAATTTTAACTGTTTATGAACCTAAGAAATAACATAGATTTAAATTAAAAGAATATTTATCAATTTGTATGTAATCTAAATGCCTACAGACACGGTGACATTTTTTTTTGTAGAAATTCTACATCTATTTTCGCTAGCATTTTTACTTGAAACTTTAATATTATGTATCACTTAAATTGGAATAAAAATAACATAAATACAATAGCAGGAGTTCAAAAACCTACTATTTTTTATGTTAATTTTATAGCAGTTTGGATGAAATACGGTACTTAATTTTTATATAAAAATGTCGTCAAAAATATCTAAAGAAAGTTGTTACCGCGTCTCTTTTGGTCTTAACTATCTAGTTAGGTTGTTTTTCTTCTATCGAAAGTTTGAAATCCTCATCCCTATTCGGACTTTGTTCGTAGTCGTTCGGAACAACTCGATACTGCCGCAACCAGCAGGTTTTTCAACCATGAAATCCGACTTCGGCCAACGCTTCGTTTTCCCTTTATCTTCCCCTACATTATCACTCATAACAGAGCATATTTAGATCCTCTCATTACGTAGCCAAAATACTCAAGTTTTCGCCTTTTTATTAGGTTTACTATCTCGTATTGTTTGTTCATCTTTGCAAGAACTTCATGGATTGTCATTTTATCGGTCCAAGCTGTGCGCCACATTCTACGATAACACCACATTTTAAAAGCTTGTAGTTTATCCAACTGGTTCTTTTTAGTATCCAAACTTCCACAACAAGCATACAATAACGCCGGGAAAACGTAACACCGAAGCATTCGTGACCTAAGCCCAATGCTAACATCTCGACAACATAACAATTTCTTTAGCAACACAACATGTTCTAGTGATTTCTATTCATATTCGTTGTTATAAAGTTTGATCTCCCATTTGTTCCATCCAGATTCTCTTTATATGACGTGTTTACAATAGTGAAACATATTATTTTGTGGGAATTTTCTTATTAACATCCATTTAATTTTATTAAGATTGATCTTTAATCCATACTCAGTACAGCTATCATTTACTTTTTCAAAAGATACTGAAATTCTGATAGATGACAGACTACTGTTCTTGGACCACAGAAATACCTCATTCCGATAAATTTTGAATAATGTAAAGAACAGACAGCAGCCCTGTCTGACACCCTTTATTACAAAAAAATTGTCGGAGAGAATGTTTCCCAATTTTATTCGGGAACATGACTGGTCGTACAACTGTTTTACTGCGGCGATTGCGATGTTGCGATGGAGCTCTCTTTTTTTTTATGGGTCTAGCACACGTGCTGCAGGGAAGTCCTTAAAGCGCTAGAGGCGCGACACTTGTGCGGAAAAAGTGATTCAGGTTGTTCTTGAATCGGTGTAAATTGTACTCGGTGGGAAACACAGTACTGGGCAAATTATTCCAAAGGGATGATGTTCTCCATATAAAGGACTGCTTGAAAAGCGTTGTACGAGGAGTAACAAGCTGAACCTCATAAGGATGCGAAGCATTAGCGCGACGTGTATTTCTAACATGCACCGCTCTGGGAGGAATTAAGCTGGCTAAATCCTCCGAACACTTTCGATGGAAATACTTGTAGAATAGGCTTAAGTCGCCAACCGTTCTTCGACGTTCCAGCGAATGAGGGCGGCCGGTCAGTTCCGGGTTGGAGACGAACAGCTCTTCTCTGAATAGAATCCAACAAATGCAATGTATGTTTGGGAGCGGAGCCCCGAACATGGGAGCAGTATTCCATGTTTGGTCGAATTTGAGCTTTGTGAAGAATTAAGAGTTGTGGTGGAGTGTAAAGTTTTTCTGGTTCGAAATAATATTCCCAACTTTTGAGAAGCGCTCCTTGTTATACCTGCGACATGTTCATGCCAGGACATATTTGCTCCTTAACTAACGCCCAACAAATTGAATGACGATGTTAGATGAGTGGAGTGCCCCGCCATAACTATGTCGGGTTCAGCAACATTAACTCGCTGTCTGCGGATACTCGTCTGAGTAGCCGATATCCGAGCGTTCAAAGTAAATGAAGAGATAAACGTACTGTCATCTACAAAGCTGTAGAATCGGTTCCCGGTCTTTTCCAGCAGATCGTTAATGTAAATGAGAAAGAGAGTAGGAGATAGTATGGAGCTTTGGGGCACATCGGTGTTGATAGTGAAGGAGTTAGAAAGAAATCCGTCGACTGCCACTCGCAAAGAACGCTTTCTGAGGAAACATGAGAGCCACAAACAGAACTTTTCAGACATACCATAAGAGCGTAGCTTATCCAACAGTCCATCGTGCCAAACACAGTACAATGCCTTGGATATGTCAAGAGCAACCGCTTGAGATTCTCCAAAGTGTTCAATTGCGTTGTTCCAAACATATGTTACATAAGTCAGAAGATTTCCTGTCGCCTATATTTACGAAAGCCATATTGGTGATCGCTAATAATGTTGAATCCTTCAAGATATTTTAGAAGATGCTGAGATGGAGCCTTTTCCATATTATTGAAAGCAGTGCGACTGGTCGGTAGTTATTTGGCAAGGTCTTCTTGCTTTTTTTAGGTATCGGCTGGTACATTTCCAGCAGGAAGGAAATATTTCCTTTTTATAGGATAAGTTGAAAAGTCTACAGAAAACTGGTGTTAGTTCCCTCGCACAATTTTGAGAACTATGGCAGGTATTCCATTAGCGCAGGATCTTTTTTGGTGTCTAGCTTCATTAAAATACGTTTAATGATACGCTGTCTGAAGACGATATCGGGCATCCTTGACTGCACTATAGGAATAGTAGGTGGTGTTTTTCCTTAGAAATCTACAGTAGAATGTGAAGCAGAGTTCAGCCAATAAGTTCGCTTTTTCAACAGGTGTTCTTGCACTAGAATTATCTGGCCGTGTGAGTGGTGGTATGGTGGATTTGGTCAAATTTTGACTAACTGCCTTAGCGACTGACCTAAAAGACCTAAAATTGTTGGGACAAGCGAGAAGTTTGTTTCTAATTTTTTCGTTGATTGTGTGCCTACTTTGTTTGGTCGATAATTTCTTTGCATCTGTTCCGTGCACGAACAAAGGTGTTACGATTTATGGTGTTAGGATTTATACGCCATTATCGGTAGGTAAGATGTTTAGAAGCAACAGCTTCTTTGCATGTTCGATCAAACCAAGGTTTGCCGTTGGAAGGGCATTTTTTCGAAAAAGGAATGTAAGCTTCCATACCAGCCAAAATAACATCGTAAACCTCCCTGGCGCTGTCAGATGGTTCGTCAGATCGAAAACAAACGTCTAACCAAGGGAAAGTTCGAAAATATTCCATGAGATCTTCCCATTTAGCAGCTCTGTAGTGCCAAATCTTGCGCGATTTAGGCGCCTCTCTGTTACTGATTAGTAGGATACTCGATGTCGAAAGCAGTTTATGGTCGGAAGAACCTAACGGCTGATTTACGGTGACCGTGTAAATCTCCGGATTGGTGGTTAAAAACAGATCAAGAAGACTGGCGAACTCCCCGTCTCGATCAGGGATCCGTGTTGGTTCATCAATAAGCTGAGTTAAGCCATAACTGATTGAGAATGATTCAGCGTCACGACCTTGTTCGTCGGTAGTATTTGAATATTTAAGCCAGTTGATGTTATGGATGGCAATTTCGGCATTTGGATAGTTAATTTGTAAATGATCGATGCTGTCTGCAAGAGAAGCGAAAAGTGTTCTGAAGTTAGTATCACTTGGTGGTCGATAGAGGATACAGATGAACCTTGTGGTTTGTTGAGTCGTTATTTTTTAACCACATAACATCAAAGTTTGGGGGCTTCAGAGCCTCTTCTCGTTGGCAGGAAAGGTCGCTTCTGACAAAAAGACAGATTCCAAAGTTACGCCTAAATCGGGAATAGAAGTCGTACCTTGGATAAATATAGTTGACTGTGCTGGTCGATGAACTGACCTTGGTTTCACAGAGAGCGAGTACGTGAGGTTTATTTGATTGCAGGTGTTGGTGCACTGAATTTATGTTCGAGGTTAAACCTCGTATGTTGCAAAAATCTATTTTAAAATTATGATCTCTGCATGTCGACGTCCCCGAATCAGCCCCCACCCGGAGATCCGAACAAGCATTGTCCGGCTTACTGCGATTGAGCATTTGAGCCGGGGTTGTCGTTCCGCCTCTCACCTCTTTGCTGCAGGAGTGTGCGCAGGTTGATTAGTCCCCTCGCACTTCGGTAGCTTTTTAAAATGGCATCTGGCCGCGCCGCTGTAACAAACGGGGGGTTTAGGGCCTGTTGGTGCCCCCGCGTTAGATGTCGCTTCGCCCTCCGGTTGTTCACTACCCAAGGAGTATTTCAGCGACAGTTGTTATTTTATTTTTATTTTGTTGTGTGTCCATAGATAGTCCCATGAGTACCGCGGATTTGCAATTTCACCCAACCAGCGCTGCGTATGGTTGGGGCTTGGCTCGTTACTCCCGATACCTCACCAAACTGTCACTCGTTTTAGATAAAGAGGTTTCTCGACAATCATTTTTGTATTTTTAGAAGCCCAAATGAGACAATTTTGCTTAACATAGCCATTAAGGTGAAAAATAATTTTCTTGAAAAAGTCGGAATCTATTCTCTCCATTTCCAGTAGCCAGTCGACTCAAGTATAGCGTCGTGAATGGTTCGCTGACTTAACTCTTGCAAGAGAGGATTTTTCTTTTTAGGTATCTCCTCGCCAATCGTCAAGTTTATTGTTAGGGTGTTCGAAAGTGCTCAAGTAAATAGAATTTTATCAAAAAATGAGATTTTTTTGAGAATTTGTGAATTCTTCCGATCATCTTTTTTTTGTGCGTTATCAATACTCGAAGTTTGTAAAATTTCATTGAAAGAAAATTGTTTTTTTGTTCAGGAGTTGTCTCCCCGATTAAAAATTTTTTTACTGCATGAAAAATCGCCCCGTGAATCCATCTTTCCAATAATAGACATATGAAAGATTATATGTTAATAGATGAAATTGTAGAAAAAAAATCTTTATAAAAAAAGAGAAAACAATTTGCCACATCTTGTTTAACATTTTTTTCGAAGTACAGTAGAACCCCGATTAAACGAGTCGCGATTATCCGAGCTCCGGATTAACCGAGCCAATCTAAGAACCTGATTATTAACCGAGCTTCTAAAATATGTATGTACATATTTCCATTTAAAATCGTCGGGGCCTTCGGGGAATCCCCCTGGCCCGTGTGAGGGGTTCCCCTATTTATGTTTTTGGACTCTTTCAGCATGTAAATTTGCGTGAATGCAGTGCATTATAGCGTTTACTACGGAGAAGTACGAGTATACTCACATAATTTATTTGGTTGGAGTTCTGGTAGTTAAGTGTAATTAATACGAACTGCTTTGTTTGAATTTTTGTTTGTCGTATTATAAAGGAGCAAAACAAGCGTAAAAGAATCGTCGTTCCTATTGAAGAAAAATTAAAAGCCATCAGAAGAATTGAAGCAGGAGAGACAATTAAAGTTGTTACTCGAGATTATGGAGTAGGTGAGGTAACAGTCGGAGATTGGAAAAAGAAACCGCACAAAAATAGAAGAGTGGTGTATAAATCAAGCCTCCCCGTCCTCAGGAAGAAAATCAATTTTAACCGGCGACTATGAAAAGGTTAACGAAGATTTGTTCATGTGGTTTAACCAACAGAGATCAAAACATGTGCCTCTGTCAGGTCCAATTTTACAACAGAAAACAATAATGATTAGTAGGCAATTCCCAGAGATAGATCAGTTTACCGCCAGTTCTGGATAGCTTGACCGCTGGAAAAAACAGTACGATGTACGACAACTGACTGTATGTGGTGAAAAACTTTCTGCTGATGTGTCATTAATTGAGAAGTTTAAGCAGAACTTTAAAAAGCAAATCGAAGATTGTGGATACACATGTGATCAAATTTACAACTGTGATGAAACTGGTCTGAATTATAAAATGCCTCCATCAAAAATATTGGCATGTCGACAGGAAAAATCAGCTCCTGGGCACAAACGAAGTAAGGAAAGATTAGCTATAATGATATGTTCCAATGCATCTGGCAAGCACAAAATCCCACTGATGGTGATTGGTAAGTCTGCACGTCCAAGAGCTCACCCAAAGCCCTACCAGTCTATTACAAAAGTCAGAAGAGCGCATGGATGGATGCGACCTTATTTACTAACTGGTTTGAAGAAGAGTTCATGCCATCTGTGACTAAATTTTTGAACAGAAACCGTCTTCCTATTAAAGCAATTTTGGTAATGGATAATGCCCCCCTCACCCTGGAGAAGGACTTAATGTGGGCGAAATTGTAAAATTTTTTCCTCCAAGTGTAACCAGCATAATGCAACCAATGGATCAAGACATCCTCGAAAACATTAAAAAAAATTATAGGCGTTTATATCTTGAACATCTGTTAGAATACACAGAAAAGGAGGATATTATCAATGGGATGAGAAAGGTTGCACTGAAAAAATGTTATTTACTGGGTAAGTCAAGCTTGGGATTCTGTGCGTACTACCACTATTCAAAAATCTTGGTCAAAAGTTATTGATTTTGAGGACTATAATGACAGTGAAGATGATATTCCATTAAATGAATTAGCTTTGCAATTGAGAAGCCATGGAGAAATGTCCTGTTCAAATTTTAACAGCGAGATAGAAGAAACAGAAAAAAGTTTATTTGAATTAATGCAAAAATTAAAAGGTTGCGAAAATGTGACAAGAGAAGATGTTGTTGAATGGATTGCAGCAGATGATTTAGAAAAAGAAATGAGTATTGAAGAAATAACGAATGCCTTTCAGGAAACCGAAAAATCAGATGACGATGGCGATGACGAAGCGGCGGTGGATGTACAGTCTTCCACTAAGATTTCTCATGAAGAAGGTTTCGCTTCTTTGGAAAAAGCTTTGAGGTATATCGAACAACAACCAGAGGCAACCCCCGCGGATTTGCTTTTTCTTAATAGATGGAGAAACATTGCAGCGAGAAAAAGAAATTGCAATATGAAACAGAAGCGCATAGATACCTATTTCACTGTTTTATAATGTATGTACCTATTTATATGTTAAAAACATTAATAACATAGTTTAAAGTATTAGTGTTTATTTTTTGAATGAATAAAAAACAAATCCGGATTATCCGAGTTTTCAGTTATCCGAGAAGGGTGCTCCCCCACGTTACCTCGGATAATCGGGGTTCTACTATATTTTGAAATATTTCTTTGAACAAAAAAATCAAATAAATCATATTAATTTAATGTATCTTTCGATCTCATGGTATATATCTAAATTTTCCCTAGTTTCATCAATGATGACAACTGGTCAAATTCTCTGTAAAACGGAAGACACAATTAAAATTTATTATTACATGGTTATAATAATTTATTACGTTTAACACATAAAAAATATGCTAGTATTCGACAGTTTATCATATGAAATATATTATATTGTTACTCGTAATATCGTAATATCAATTTTTGTGAAGGTCTATATGCAGTTCTATTTAGTAATAACAAAAGGTACTATTTTTATTAACAGTTATATATTGGTTTAGTATTGTGTTCGTTGCGCACTCTTTTTATTAAAAGCAATAATTATTAAAATTTTAGGGAGATGTAAAATCTTTATAAATATAGGAGGTGCTAATAAAAAAAGTCACTGTTTTTTTCAAAAAGATGCAATAATATAATATTAGTTTAATGTTTCACCAGACCATTTCTAATAGTATGTTTATTCGAAATTAATTTAATTGTATAGCATACCCTATGTTATCAAGTGTAGAACAAATGAATGAAGTATCAAAAATATTTGCGTAAGTAAAACCACTCATATTCCGGACCTTACTAACTACACTTGTATATAATATAGTGTACTTAAATATTTACAGTCACAATAACTAAAAACAAATTTTTTTGACATATTTTATTATTATCTGACTTTTTAAAAAATAATATTAGTCATAGTAATGACCATATTATTTTTTTTATTATTTAAGTAAGGTTTTTTATTATTTAAGTAAGGTATTTTTATTATGTAACAACTTATTATTAAACATTTTCTAGCCACTCACTGAACAGACTTTCCATTATTCAATAGTTCCACAACTCAATTAAAAAATTGTAAATTGCGTGTCATTTTTCATCTAAAATTTTATGAAAAAATATTAATCCCATAAAAGTTGAGCATAAAAAAGGCGTATTTTCAAATCTAAACATTTTGGAGAAAAACCTCAGCACGTTTTTATTTTAGCATCTTACAGTATACTTAAAAGCCTTAATTTTATATTTAACTATACATACTAATTTGCTGGAAGCTATTAGAAGCCAATATATTAATTTTTCTGGTTATCATAGGGCAAAGAATACAAGCTGACGGACCAACATCTAAAATAATAATTTAAAATATTTCTAAAATTTGTTATAAGGAATTAAAACAAAATAACCGTCCAAGTGCAAGTCGGAGTTGTGCAATTAGTGTTCCATACGTTGTCAAATAAAAATAAAAATTTTTGTTACGGAGGTATGAAATGATCAGTGACTTCACAAAACGTACCCCAAATGAGTTTACAACAAAGTTTTTTTCCAATCTTTACTGAAAACTGATGACCTTGAGTTTCTTGTTTTTTTATATACCAGATAACTTATTAAAGGTAATGCACTCGTGATAATTTTCGTTTAATCTACGCCCTGCGGAGAATACTTCAGAATTTTTTCAAAATTTTTTGCTCAGTAATTTTCGAGATAAAACGGGGAAAGCGATTTTTTTCCAATTTTTAAAAAATGATCCAAAGAAAAGTGTGCGCAAGTATTACATTATATATATTTTGATCTCTAAGACCTCATTTGATCCCACTCGATGACCTGGTAAATTTTTTTTTCCGCTTCCGATTTCACCCCCTAAAACTAACCCTTTAAGGCAAAATTTAACTTTCAAAACTACACGGCTCTGATGAGATCATCCATTCCTATATTAGTGCCAAATTTCAACTTTCTATGTCAAATAGTTTCGGGAGAAAATCGGGTTTGACTGACTGACAGACAGACAGACGGACAGACAGACTCCGACGTGATCCTATAAAAATATTTTGTATATTTAAAGCATTTCTTTATCTCTACTAATTTTAAAAATAATAAAAAGCAGATAATTTTTTTTTTCCATTTTTTAGCACATGAAAATGTTTTTAATCAGTTCGCATGGATTTTTGGCCCTAGCGAATCGATGACTTTCGATTATGTAAATATTTTGTTAGAATCAGAAGTTATTTGATTCCAAGAACTCTGAGAGGATATATAACATGCGTAAAGCAACCTGTGATTTATACTTTTAAGTCTACAATTTTCAATAATTGGTAAAGGACTTAGCTAGTACTTCCCTTGCAAGGTGTGAAATAAATATACAATGTAACACAAGTTACCTATACTAAAAAATAGTCATTACCATCTGACATTTAAAAAACATTTTTTGTTATGGAGATATAAAAAAGGATCAATGACTCCACAAAGCACACTCTAAATGAGTTTTCAACAAAGTTTGTTTCCTGATCTTTGTTGGAAACTGATTTTTTTTTTATAAATACCAGATAAATTTTCAGGTAATGCATTCGTGATGATTTTCATTCAATCTACATCAATTTCCTGATCTTGGAGATCGAGTGGATTAACAGAGATTTTTTGTGGTTTTTTTAAAGTAATATAAAGAAACGTTTGCACTACTATTACACCATATATATATTTTTAAACTCGTGGTTTCACAAGCTTTCATTTGACACCACACTCGATGAACTTGAAAATTTTTTTTTTTCACATCCGGTTTCACTCCCCCAAAACTAATCCCTTAAGTGAAAATTTAACTATCAAAACTACACGGCTCTGATGCAGCCTTCAATTCCTATATTTCATAAAGTTCAACTTTCAATGTCAAATAGTTTCGTAGCAAATCGAGTATGACAGACAGACGGACGAACACCGAAGTGATCCCATAAGTGTTCCTTACGAAACACTAATAAATAATAAATGCTGAGAGATCAGTCATAAAATATTAGATCTTTTTAGATCAGCAAATGATTCATATCAAATTATCTCTTATTTCTAACCAAAAACAAGAAAAAAGGGCAATAATACAATTTTTTTAAGATCACTCTTAATCACATCCCAAATTTCTCTACAAATTATTTTCTGTTAAAATTAAAAATAATAAGAAAATAACACCATTTTCAGGTTCCTCTAAACCAAAAATCTATCGATAAGGGTTTTATCTCTATATTATATCTTAATACTAGCCGTGCCCGCGGCTTCGTTCGCGTGGACTTGATTCACTATTATCGTTACTGCTTATTCCTCATGTTACCTAACGTAATAAAATATATCTTATAACCTGGCCAGAGAACACATATATTTTAAAAAAAAAAAAACGCGTAAATCGGAAAAGTGGTTAGTGAGTGCTAAGCACATTAACGGACAGACACACAGGCAGAGTTCTCTATATATTATATAGATTATTATTTCTATGTAATCTGGCCAGAGAACATATGTATGAAGTAAAGAAAAACACGTAAATCGGATAAGTGGTTCTCGAGTGATAAGCGTACTAACGGACAGACAGACAGAGAGACATTGCATTTTATATTTATTGTATTTTTTTGACCTGAACTAACCTGAACTAATAGAATATGATGAAAAACTAGGCAATTTTCAAATTCCGTATGTTTAACAATCCTTAACCTTTCTCTTTAACCCTTATATATTTAATCATAAGTAAATGAAAATAAAAAAATAGTTTTCAGATTTCAGAATTACAAAAACCCGAATAATAATACACAACAGAATATGTATGGAGCAACCACTTTAACTTCTATCACCACCTCTTTAGCCCTTTTTATGTTTATCTATACATAATTGAAGATAATAAAAAATAACACACTCAGAATTCTCGACGCCTCCCCTACTCTTTTAACACATTATATTTTTAACTACAAATAATTATGCTGAAACTTCATTATTTCAATAAACAGTCGGAAAAATTCACATATTAATCCAAAAACACACAAAATTTATCGACATCCATCAAATATTTCTGAAAAACTATGGGTTTCATTCCTCTATCAATGTGTACCAAATTTTGTTCGAAAGTTATCGTGCCAACAGACAGACAGACCGAGGGAAATGAATGACTAAATTTTTCGTGATTTAAAAATCGTGAAACGGAAAGAAGTGTAAAAATCTCGGAGAAGTAAAAATCTAAAAATAAGAAAGATATGGAATTTTTGATATCGTCATGTTTATTGGTATTTAGATATTGCTGATTTTATTTACTTTTTCTTCTCTTTGCTGACGCGAAATTCTTGAAAAGATCACAGGAGGATTTTCACATTTTTTCATGTTTCAGGGTCCTTAGACAACTAAAAACATAGTCGCTTATTTCCATCAGCTTGTCGATCTCTCTGTCGTCTATTGACGCGAAAATTCCCGAATGAAATAAGATATCAATTTGAAATTTTGTACACATATAACACTTGATGTAGCGATCGAATTTACAATCGATCGATAAATTTTGTATATTTTCTAGATTATTATTTTGCGTTAAAAAATTATATAATATTTAATCTAAATTTAAAACGAGAATTTTCTGTAATTTTGCGAAATGCTTAAAAATATTATATTCCCTAAATATTTCTGAATATCTGGTCTTAACTTCATTTTCCAGAAAAATTTTGAATTCATTTTCAAAAATAGCTTAATTTCAGATATTTTAAAAAAGTAAGAAACAAGAATAAAAAAAAAATCGGTAAAAATGATTTCCCCAGTATTTCTCTTGCAAACAATTAAGCTTCAGAAAAACTACGACTCAAACCTGACATTTCCCTCTTTAATAAAATTAAAAATATTGAAAAAATACCAAAAAGAACCAAGAATTTCCAAATTCCTCGGTTAAAAGAACAGTGAAAAGAACTTATATTACGATATATACAAAGTAAATTTTCACCTTCTTATTCCCTGATTCCTCGAATATTAACAATTTAAAATAACGAGAAAATAACATAATTTTCAACTTTCTAGACTCTAAAGACCCTGAAAAGGGCATATAACAGAAAATATATGAGTTAATTCCCATAACACCCTCCTCTGCATTAACTCTTTTTACCTCTGACCATAAATAATTCATAATACTTAAAAAAAAAATACAATTTTTAAATCTCTAGATTCGAAGAAACCTGAACAGAAGGTATAGCACTCTATATACGAAAGATAGTCTCTAATCCATTATATGTTTCACCAAAACCTATAGAAATTAGTGAAAAAATATTATAATTTTTAAAAGTACTCGATATGTACGAGCATCCCTCTAATACCCTACCCCACCATTATATGCTTGATAAATAAGCTTTACAAGGAGACAACTTGTTAGGAATTACCTAAAGTGATCTTATCATATCTTCAAGAAAGGCTTAAAAATTATTTATTATACCCAATAAAACCAAGAAAAATTCTCATAATAATTTTGACTCTCACCTCTATCAACCCCTTCCCCAAAAGCGATATCGCTTAAAATCTATAGGTTTCATCATTACCTCAAGTATTAAAAGTTTATCAAATTTGAAATTGATATCTTATTTCCCTCTAGGGTGATTGTACGAATAGTTTGATAGACAGACAGATTGACGAAAATGAAAAGTAAGGATCTGTGATTTTTATTATATAATATGCTTAGCGAGAGCAGAAAAAATGAAATTTTGTAATCGGTTTGGTCCAATTGAATTACTAACATAAAGCTGTTCTAGGCTACTCTAGTAAAAATTAGAGCTCATGAAATTAAAAAAAATCTCAGAGTAATTTTTTCCTCTTATGTATGTAGATTAAAAAAATAAATCTAAATGTGATTTTTACATTATCTTTTATCTTTAGGAAAGATAAAAATACATCAATTAATATTTTTATCAGTTTGTGCAACTAGGTAATAAAATACGTGTCAGTGTACCACAGGTGTTCATTTTTGATTTTAAAGTTCAATTTTTTTCCTGTTATTAGGTATATCAATGATATTTTTATTACCATAACGCCCATCATATCACATTTTCATATTTTAATTTAAGTACGATATGATTAAATCTAGTTAAACTTTACTACAAATTTAACTGTTGTTTCGGTTACAGCAGACAGTATGTGTGCTTTTATAATGTAATAGTAAATATAGAATGGTTTTACTGTCTATTTTTTAATATCTATAGTTTGTTATTACTACCCGATCATTTATTTCAGTTAAGACCAATTATTTATTAGTGAATATATAAATCAATCTATTTTCCGAGGCTTTCATAAAAATATTCATCTTTCTTTAAAGTGTTTTCAATAAAAATATTTAACTCAAAAGAGCCTTGGATAATTAATAAATTCAGAGTGACGACAAGTTCTTTAATTTTTCATAAAGTTCTCTTAGTGGTATGTTATCGAATATCGTTCGCTTTTAATTCAACCAATTTAATACGCCAATTTTATGGCATAAATCAATAACTCATAAAATTTTAAAAAATCATTTCAAATGTCAACGTAAGACCTTATATACACTGTATTCCAGATTGGTGATGGATATACTACAATTTCGGAAACTATCAAAAGAAGAAAGTTTTTAGAACGTTCAGTGTTTAAAAAAATTTAATTCAAAAAAAATTTATATTTTGAGGAATGTTCGTCAAAAAATCGGAATTTGTTATATGTTCTGTAGGCTACTTCAGAGGAGTTTTATAGTAAATATTAGCCGTGCCCGCGGCTCCGCTTGCGTGGACATCATTCACTATTATCGTCACTGCGCATTCCTTATGTTACCTAACGTAATAAAATATATCCTATAACCTGGCCAGAGTACATATGTATGTTTTAAACAAAAATCACATAAACCGGATAAGTATTTCTCGAGTAGTAAGTGCACTAACGGACAGACAGACAGACAGACAGAGAGACGTTGCATTTTATTTATATTATATTCTTTGCTATGTGATATTGTTCCATATTTAACGAAACGCGCGTCGAGTGCAAAAATAAAGTGTTTGGCGTAGTGGTTATATATACTGAGTAATATCATTGTGCCAAAGATTCCACGTTCCCAACACAATAAATGCATAATTTAAAAGAAAACACGTAAATTGGATAACTGGTTTTCTAGTGATAAGTGCACTAACGGACAGACAGACAGATAGAGTTGCATTTTATATATATATTACATTTTTTTGCTACATGATATTGTTCTATATTTAATGGTTTAGGCAGTGTATTGCAAGAGAACGCGTTAGTGGCAAACTTTTTCCGACTTGATTCACTATTATCGTCACTGCTTTTTCCATATGTTACCTACCGTAATAAAATATAACCTATAACCTGGCCAGAGAACATATGTATGCTTAAAAAAAAAGCACGTAAATCGGATAAGTGGTTCTCCAGTGATAAGCGCTCTAACGGACAGACAGATAGACAGAGAGAAGTTGCATTTTATATATTATATATTAGTGATTTTTTATTGCGAAGTTGGTAATGTAAATACTAGCATTAAATTTAATTTTTTAATTAGAACTTCAATTTTTAAAATGTTTTTATAAAGCTCTTTAAGCTCTGAATAGCCCTAGTCTACATATCAAATATGTATTGGAGGATTACAAAACATATCAAATATGTTATTGGAGGATTACAAAATTATATATTACTTTTGTATGGAAATTATTGGGTAATCCAGTTTTATGAAGTGTGGCGTATATTTGTATTTAAAATTTAAAGAGCTTTTAGAAATAAACCAGGAAATCTAAGTATAAATTTAAAAAAAAATTGCTTGAAGGCAGTATCCAAAAATCGAAAAGTCGTCATGAAAAAGTTAGTCTACCTGTAGAATGTACTAATTATTTTCCAAACCACTGACCTACCGCATCAACAAATTTCGTTTTATTACAAATTTCTCCGAAATAAAGGAACATTTTAAACGTTTTAATTTAGTTTTATTAGAATCCCATTTCTCTAACTTTTACTTAATTTATGTCTCTTATAGTTATTAAAATCATAATACAAGCATCGTAAATTTTAAATAAAAATATAGAAGGGTCGAAGCAGTCAGCTAAATTTGTGTGAAATATATTATTACTCATTATTTTAAAGACTATCGAGTTTTTTTATTCATATTTAAATTGTAAAAATACTCCAGCCCCTTTCCCCTTAAAGTTACACTCCATTTTGCCAATGAAACACCCCGTATATTCTTTTTTTTTTTTTTATGGGTCTAGCACACGTGTTGCAGGGAAGTCCCTAAAGCGCTCCAGGAGCGGCACGAATGCGGAAAAAGCGATTCACGTTGTTCTTGAATCGCTGTAAATTGTACTCGGTGGGAAACACAGCGCTGGGCAAATTATTCCAAAGGGATGATGTTCTCCGTATAAAAGATTGCTTGAAAAGCGTTGTACGCGGAGTAACAAGCTGAACCTTTTTTTATTCAATAGAATCTTGCAACACGATTTCACCGGCTTAATATTTGAATGGTGTCATTTAACCTCTTTCATCAAATTTATTAACAACCCCGTATCTTATATAAATAGGTAAGAAATAGACAAATGAAATAAATAATAATTTTTTACCCGATTTTTAATTAAAATTTATACTGGAAAGGAGTTATCTATTCAGATATAGAAAAAAAAATTAGTCAGTATTGCTGATCCATGCTAAACGATATACTGATGTATAATTAGTGAAGATCAGTATCAGTATATTGATCGTTCGTGGCTGAACTTAAGACTGCTAATTAAAAAAACGTCCATTTTGAAGTTGCATTTTTGGGCTGATGTCAGCTTAATATTAAAAACCATTGTGCCATCTATCAGAAATACAGGAAATATAGCTATCACTACAGAAGCCCACGCACAGAATAAAACTTCGCAGCAAAATGAAGCTGGCTGGCTCAGGAGGTAGCAAGCGGCTTCGTTTTGTGGGAACGTGTTAATCCTCGCGTATGTCTTTCTGTAGCGATAGCTACATTTTCTATGCCAGAGGTCGTTCAATACAAGTCACAAAATAATATTGGAATTTTTAGCTGTGCATGCAAAACAGTCACTTGATAGTAGATTTACATTAGCTTAGAGATACAACTTGTATCTTACTGCCAAATAACGATAATACCGTATATCTATGCGAAATTGGCAAAACACGTGTTAAAGATATATAGCATTTTTCTCTAATTCTATCGCGGTTGTCTAGTGGCTTAGTGCATATTACAAGCGTATATTTGATAATAATACGTAGGCTGAAATGTTTTTGGTCTAACATATAGATGTCGCCCTTTTCAAAAATCCAGATAATTTTTTGGAAGTACTAACCTTCAAACGATACGTATCAAAATGTCATGACATTTCGATGATTAGTTTACAAGTTACAGTGGTTTTAGTGACGCTACTTTTGATATCTTTAAAACAATGAAAAAAATCGAATTTCGTGTGCTGATTACACTGTTTTTTGATGGAAAAAAAATTCCGTTCAAGTAAAGCAATTTCTTGATAAATGTTATGGGAACTCTGCCCCTGGAAAATCACTATCATTTACTGGTATACTAAATTTAAAAACGGTCGTACAGATATAAATGATGCTGACATGTTCTTGACGCCCAAATGAGGTGGTTACACCGGAAAACATAAAAAAAATCCACAAAATTGTTTTGGATGACCGTAAAATGAAATTGCGGGAGATAGCTGACACCTTAAAGATATCAAAAGAACATGTTGGTCATATTTTGCATAAATATTTGGGAATGAGAAAGCTCTGTTCGAAATGGATACCGAGTTTGCTCACAGTGGACTAAAAACAACAACGTTGATGATTCTGAACATTGTTTGGACTTTGTTTAAACGCAATAAAAAGGATTTTTTCATGCGATATGTAACAATGGATGCAACATGGATCCACCACTACGCACCGCAATCATATCGGCAGTCAGCTGAGTGGACGGCAGCCGGCGAAAACCGCCCTAAGGGACCAAAGACACAACAGTCGGCTGAAAAGGTTTTGGCCTCTGTATTTTGGGACGCGCATGGAATAATTTTCATCGACTATGCTGAAAAGGGAAAAACCATTAATAGCGAATAGAAAAAAGTTATTGGTGCGTTTGAAGGCCGAAATGGCAAAGAAACAGCTTCCAATGAACAAGAAAAAAGTGCTCTTTCATCAAGACAATGCACCGTGTCCCAAGTCAATGGTTTACAATGGCATGAATTGAAGTTCGAATTGCTTCCTCATCCACCATATTCTCCAGATTTGACCTCCAGCGACTATTATCTATGCGCAGAGACCTCAAAAAAATGCTCGAATAAGGATTTGGCTCCAATAAAGAAGTTATCGCCGAAACTGAGGCCTATTTTGAAAGCAAAGACAAATCCTTTACAAGAAAGGTATAGAAATTTTAGAAAAGCGTTGGACTGATTGTATCGTTCTTGAAGGAGACTATATTAATGAATAAAGTCGAATTTTGCAAAAAAAAATGTGTTTTAAGTAGACCAAAAAACTTTTCAGCCTACGTGTTAAATTATAGATGGCCTTTATTGAAGGCCAACAAAATTTATAGTAATGTTACTCGTATAACTGTAAGAAGTTTTTTAAAAAAATGAATATTGCATTATTTTTAAACGCGATTTATGTTTATTTCTCTGAGGAGTTCTCAAAATATAGGGTTTTCTGGATAAGCATCTATTCTTCCCTATACAATATTATTTGTGACGGTGACGATGATAATATATTTAATTGTAATTTTGATTAAAATAGCGTGTCAATATCACTCAAAATATTATTTAGATTCAGCCTTTAAGTATTTTCGAGCGAGAAGCGATATCACCATGTCTACACTATAAATATCATAGTCTAAAAGTTTTAACAAGAAATCGTTTCGAGACTATTATTTATTAGCAAAGCTAATTTAGGCAAGTAAAACTTTAATGACTTTTTTGTATTCCAGGTAATGAAGCACCCCTAAAATGCCTCCACGAATAACACTGCGCAAGTTTGTTCTTACTTTTTTAGTAATCGTTGGTGTTACTCTATTGGTGGGCAGTAAATATAATTTTTCGTATTTCTCCAATCGCACGGCTTCACAGTCAATTGAAGATGAGCCTAATAATGACGTGGAAGAACATTCACAAAGGGTGGCGCCAGAAAAAGAAGAGGTAAGTTTGTTACTGATAACTTAGGAAAAATATAAGCACATGTACCCTTTAAAAATCAGTGTCAACGATAGCACCCATTTAATAATATATTTATTAATGCAATGGTAAATAGAAAATAGTGGCCGATATTAAATGTTGTTTGATAACGATGGATAATTGTCATTAGATTTTCATACTCGGATATCAAAGGCACACATATGTTTTTGTTTAGTCCTTATTCAACATATCACACGAGCTGTTGCAACACATTATACGAGGATTGTGTCATAAGTACCTAGCCTTAATCAGAAATGGCGCTACTACTATTTTGAAAAATCCTGTCAAATTTTCAGGTCGCTGCGTGATTTAGTTTGTGAGTGGCAGCCCTTTAAATAGAACAACGGAAAAAATTAAATACTGAGCGGTGATAAAATATCTGTTTTTGAAAAAGAAAACGAATGATGAAATAAATACGGAACTTAGTGATGTTTATGGGGACTCTGTACCTTTGTTATCGACCATAAAGTATTGGACAGTTGAATTCAAACGCGGACGTACAAGTATTCTTGATGAAGAACGTCCAAATGGGGTCACTACCTCAGAAATGATTAAAATTGCCCACGATATAGTGATAAATAATCAGATAGTGAAAGTGGATTTTTGGATATGAGAAAGCTTTCCGCAAAATGAGTGCCGCGATTGCTCACAGTTTGAATAAACATGCACGTGTTTCAACTTCAAAAGAATGTTTGACGATGTCAAAGCTCAATCAGAATGATTTTTGGGGTCGATTCATAACTGTTGACGAAACATGGATTCATCACAGCACACCAGAGATCAAAGAACAATCCAAACGGTAGATTTTTCGTGGATAACCGACACCTGAAAAGGCCAAGGTGACTTTATCGGACAACAAAGTGATTGCCACACTCGAAAAGAACAAAACTATTAATGGAGAGTATTATGTCAACTTATTGAATCGTTTTAAACATGCTGTAAAAGAAAAAAGTCCACATTTGGCGAAGAAAAAACTCTCTTTCAAGACAAAGCTCACGTGCATAATTGTGTCATCGCCATCGGAAAATTCCATGGGTTAGGATACGAATTGCTTCCGTATGCATCATATCCGCCAGATTTAGCCCCCAGCGATTATTTCCTGTTTCCGAATATAAAAAAATGCCCGGCGGAAAAAAAAAATTGGATCAAACGATGAGGTGGCTGAAACAAACGCCTATTTTGAAGGGTTGGAGAAATCGTATTTTTTAGATGGAATACAGAAGATAGAAAAACATTGGATCAAGTGTATCGAGCTAAAAAGAAACTATGTTGAAAAATACACATAAAAATGTTTTTTTTCTTGTCAAGATCAGGTACTTATCATGCAACCGTCGTAAGCCACTAAAAACGTCTAAAAATGAAATAAGTATTGCTTACATGTCGAATTTGATATTCATCTTTAGGGCACTAAAAACTAGTATTATGTACAAGTAATCAACAAAAATTATAATGCAAATATACTCATGGTTAAGTTCAATTATCAAAATTCGAAATCCTAGCGCTCAGATTATAAATAAACTGCTCAAAAGCTGATAGTGAAACTAAAACATTCGTAAAGTACTTACTTACTTACTTAATCCTTATGCCTTTCTACCCCTTGTTAGGAGTGTAAGGCCCGTGGAGTTGAGTTATTCTATATATGTCTTTTCCATATTTCCTTCTATATCCTTCCATCCTGTTTAAATTGCCGATTGTCTCTTTTGTTTCTTCTGTATTAGTTTCTTCGGTTTGTACGAGTTCTATATCTTGTTACGGTATTATGTCTCTATGTTGATTTTTGTATGCTTTTCCTTCTAGTTTTTTTTGCATCCATTTCCTTTCCTCTCCGTTTCAGTGATTCCTACATAATGCATTTGTTGTTCTTCTGTCAGTTCATCCTCTTTTCCGTTTATAGCCCTATTATTCCGTGTTCTCAATCTATAAACTCGATAATTATTTCCCATTTCTTTCTTCCTATCTATTTCTTTGGTTATCTTCTTATTTGTATTCATTTTACTAGTCCTCTCTTTCGTACCTTTATCTTTGCCAAGGTCGTCGTCAATCTACCTATCTCTCTCCTTTTTCTCAGTTTTTTGACTTGATGGTAGTAGTATTCTTTGTTTGTTCTTTCAGTTTTTCTTCCTCAATGTCCCATTTATATTCTCTTCCTTCGATTACGATTTTTTGATATCCTATTTTCACTCTTTTTCCATTCTTTCCCTCGTTCTCTGCTATATGCTTCAATTTATTTTGAATTTCGCGTTCATCTTTTGTTAAATCGTTGTTTATATAAACTCTCTCTCTTAGGTTTCTCAGTTCGTTTGTATTTTTCATTACAGCTTCCTTTTCTCCCGTGTTTCCAAGTTCTGTTTTGTATATAGTCGCTCCTATTTTTATCACATCTTTAATCTATACTTTTGTGTCCATACTCCTCTCCATAAAATGTTCTACACCCATTTTCAGATCTGATTGGCTATTCGCTTCAAAACTCATTCCCGATATTACAAGATTATTCCTTACGTTGTCTTATTCCAATCTACTCATCTTCAAATCCATACTTGTCATGTTTTCTCTAATTTTCTTATTTGCCTCTTTCAATACTTCATTGTCATTGGTTCCTTCAACTCTTATTGGTATCTCTTCTGATCTTGTTTCATATCTTTTATATCTGACATTAGCTGTCTGATCATTTCTATCAAATGGTCTATCTTATCTACGCTTTCGTTTTTCTCTTTCTTTGGAGTTCTTATCAGCTTTTTACTCTTCTTGAATAATCCCATTCCTTCCTTTTCCCATCCCATCCTTCTTTTTCCTCGACTCTTCCTCTTTTCGAGTCGGCTGAGATATAATCATCGCTATCCATTGTTCTTTCTGTTATAAAAACTTTACGTGTGTTCCTCGTATATTCCATTTTAAAACACGGGAGAAAAAGAAAAAAATTGTTGTTCATATTTCTTATCACCGTAAACAGTAAAATGATCAAGGTCGTCGCTTATCGTTTCGTTAGCTTCATACAATTTCACAAAATTATTCTCATAAATCTCCAAATTTTTTACTTATTGTCTTAATCACTCTACTTTATTTCTAGTCCCTCTCGTGTGCAATCGACAAAATAATTAAATAGATCGAAAAACTACCGTAATAATGCTGACTATTGCCGGGCGTTCGATTCACGTGTACACACATCGCGGTTCGAAACTCAACTTAACAGTGGTAAAGTAATTAAGTTAAATAACTAATCAACTTGATCTTTTCCCACTAGATTACTAGATCATAACTTACGCCAAAGATTACTACCTCATATTTTAAACAATACAATAATTTCTTATGTGGAGATCATAATCACACTAATCAGATCAAATAACATAAGTCTACAACTCGAAACTAACATTTTCACAGCGTCAAAAACGGTAATCTGTGGAGTTTCTGTCTCAATTCTTTATATTCTACACGTAAAAGTAGTAATTTAACCAAAAGGTCTCTGGTCACTAAAATTAGTTCTTTCGGTTAAATAAGGGTCCATTTTCGGGTAAAAAATGAAAAACTAATATAGGAACATAAACTGAATTTTATTTTACATTTTATCTCTTTTTACGAGACATATTTTATGGCTAAAATATCTTTAAAATGTATTATAAGTAACGAAAAAAGACTGTATCTAAAGTATTTCTCTCGATATAATATTATTAGAAATATGAAAAATACAGGTATTGAAAGAATGCACTGCATTTCCTTTTTATTTTTGTATGTCTTATTTCGTTGGAGAGCTATCACGGCCACATACTAGCTCATAGACAGGCTGAAGACCGAAATTATGTTTTTTTTATGATCTAGAAACCCTGAAAAGTAAAAAATTGCAATAATCTTGACGGTATTTCAGTTTAAGAGGAGTGCTATTCCCACTCTTTTGGAACTTAGTGGTAGATGACTAGTGGTTGACTCGCTCACAGGGCTTTTACACTCAGAGATATGCTGATAGTTATACTCGTCCAAGGGAATCAAACCGCCATTGTAGCAGAGCTCGTGCAAAGAGCATTGAACAGCACTGGGGTGAGGGAGTAAACCTGAAAGTCTACGCTGCAAAAACTGCTTTTATACCGTTCCCTAAAAGAAGAAACAATTACAACAATCTGAGTATCTCCCAAGAACGAATAAAAACCGTTAATGAGTAGAAATATCTGAGCTTGACACAAAACGAGGCATTAACGTGGAACCAGCATGTGCTAGAACTTTCGTTGAAATTACATAACAAAAATCACGCCAAATATTGAATTTAAAACTTCGTAAAAAAATCTTTTAATTAGTCTGTGTTTTGAAAATACATTATGCCTGGATTTCGAAATATTAAAAAAGCATATCTATTTTTTACCAATCAGGTCTAACCAAATTAGTTCGGACCCAGGTATACTCTGGTACCAGATTCATTTTGAGCTGGATACCCAAGTCGGCTGATCGATAAAAGTCGTAAATTTAAAATATTTTCAATACACTTAAATTACAAAACACATACTGGTTAGTAAAGAACGGCAAAATGAATATTTTAAATAGTGGTAAAGAATCAGTATCCACATCAAAATACATTAATACACACAAACTTTTATGTTAATAACTCATTTTCTCATGACAGCCAGACTTTGGAATAAATGCGAACCCTATATGACTTAAAGTTATAAAAGTAATATTCAATGTTGCACAAACGATACTAGTTTCAAAAATTGTGAAAATTACAAATACCTCGACACACGTTTTTTAACAATGGGCTTTATACGGTTTTGCGACACCAAAATCAATTATGTAGATTTACGGAGTATTTTTTAAAATACACTTCTTGAGAAAATATTTTTTGCACAGTACTTAAACTAGCTTTCACGAAACTATTAAATTTTAAACTTCTTTTAAAACCATGCTATAAGCTGAAATGTCTAACTGAATTTCTGCGTGTACCTTTAGTTATTTATTGTTTACTATATTATTGTGCAGTTTTTTTTTTAATTTTAAAAGAACAATTGTGGTAAATCTATTATCATTTACATTGGCGATAAGCACTATTTATTAACATGAAAACTAAAGGTCTGTTTATGTAATTAACTAAAGCTCCAGGCAAAAACATGCAAAATGTTTGGTCTTTAATTTTATGTGCAAAAATTGTAGACATTTTTGCACAGAAAATTCAGACTTTAAATGTGCTATAATGTTTAACTTAACATTATTTTTACGACTCTATACAGGTTAAAATTAAAGAAATTCAAGAAGTCGAAAGAGAACCCACTAATCCTCCAGAACAGCCTTATTTCGTAAAGGGTGGAACGTTATATCCGTCAAAAACGAAAGGACCCGCTAGATTGTTTCCTGAACAAGCCGATGGAGATAGAATTGTTGATCAGTTAATGTATATTCCTGAGGATTACCAAGGTAAGCTTATTATTTAATAATTTTAATGCCATGTTGTTTACTGATGAATGACATGTATGTTTCCAAAGAGGCACCGTTTTCAAAGTGTATACTAGGTGAAAACACGCAATATATGTTAGTAAAATCTGAGAAAATACCAAAGATTTAGTACAGTAGGCCTCCAAAGAAAGAAAAGGCAAATATTGATACTATTACTTTTCATTACAAATATAAGTACAGGTTCCTTTCCTATATTTGAATCTTCAAGAATATGGAAACTAATTCTTTAGTTTATGTTATCAGACTTGTAAAATTTTACTTGCAACCTCTCGGCGACTAACGTGTTGAATCTTTTACATCCCTTGCTTGTAAAAAACCTTCCGAGATTCTTTATTTAAGGGTTCCTAGATCACGAAAAGTATAGTCCATCGGTCTATCATTATACTATAAATTCTCGAACGAAAGGAGACATCGATTCAAATTTGTTACACGTATAAACAAAAAAAGAAACCTATCGTTTTTGAACCATATCTGTCATTAGTTAGTGTAGTGTCTGGAGTAAATAAATTTTTAGCGTGCGAAAGTCAAATATACGTATTTTTAGCGTGCGAAAATACAAATAAATTCATTTTATGCTGTTCTTAACATCATCTTAAACATAAAAAGTTAGAAAAGTTATTTAACTAGTATTTTCAAAGCAAATAGTCGACTACATTTTCATATGCATATTTTGGTCAAAAACTTTTAGAACTTTCCTTTCATTAACAGATGAACTACTTCATAAAAAACTATATATATATATATATATATATATATATATATATATATATATATATATATATATATATATATACATACATACATACATACATATATATATATATATATATATATATATATATATATATATATATATATATATATATATATATATATATATATATATATATATATATATATATATATATATACTAGCGATACCCGCGGTTCTGCTCGCGTGGACTTCGATTCACTATTATCGTCACTGCTTATTCCTTATGTTACCTAACGTAATAAAATATATCCTATAACCTGGCCAGAGAACATATGTATAAATCTAAAAAAAAACATGTAAATCGGATAAGTGGATTCTCGAGTGATAAGCGCACTAACGGACCTACAGACAAACAGAGAGATGTTGCATTATATATATATATATATATATATATATATATATATATATATATATATATATATATATGTATGTATGTATATATATATATATATATATATATATATATATATATATATATATATATATATATTTATATATACATATATAATAGAAGATTATAGATAACCTGGCCAGAAAACAAATGTATGAATTAAAAAAAGAAAACATGTAAATCGGATAAGTGGCGGACGTTACATTTTATACATATTAAATTCTTTGCTACATGATATTGTCCCACATTTAATGGTTTAGGCAGTGTATTGCAAGAGAACGCGCTAGCGGTAAACTTTTTTCCGACTTGATTCACTATTATCATCACTGCTTATTCCTTACGTTACCTAACGTAATAAAATATATCCTATAACCTGGCCAGAGAACATATGTATGTTTTAAAAAAAAAGCACGTAAATCGGATACGTGATTCTCGAGTGATAAGCGCACTAACGGACAGACAGACAGACAAAGACTTTGCATTTTATACATATATTATAAATAACCTGGCCAGAAAACAAATGTATGAATTAAAAAAAGAAAACATGTAAATCGGATAAGTAGTTCTCAAGTCATAAGTGCACTAACGGACAGATAGACATACAGAGAAAGGTTACATTTTATATATTATATTCGTTGCTACATGATATTGTCCTATATTTAATGGTTTAGGCAATGTATTGCAAGAGAACGCGCTAGCGGCAAACTTTTTTCCGACTTGATTCATTATTATCATCAATGCTTATTCCTTACGTCACCTAACGTAATAAAATATACCAGAGAATATATGTATGTTTAAAAAAAAAAGAACGTAAATCGGATACGTGGTTCTCGAGTGATAAGCGCACTAACGGACAGGCAGACAGACAGAGAGACGTTGCATTTTATATATATTATAGATAACCCGCAGAAACACATGTAGGTTTAAAAAAAAGCACGTAAATCGGATAAGTGGTTCTCCAGTGATAACCGCATTAACGGACAGATAGACAGAGAGACGTTGGATTTGATATATATTATAGAATTATATAGATAATCTGGCTAGAGAACAAATGTATGAATTAAAAAAAAACACGTAAATCGAATGAATGGTTCTCGAGTGATAAGTGCACTAACGGACAGACAAACAGAGAGACGTTGCATTTTATATATATATATATATATATATATATATATATATATATATATATATATATATATATATATTATAGATATTCTTTGCTACATGATATTGTTCCATATTTAATGGTTTAGGCAATCTATTGCAAGAGAACGCGCTAGCGGCAAACTTTTTTCCGACTTGATTCACTCTTATTGTCACTGCTTATTCCCTATGTTACCTAGCGTAATAAAATATAGCCTATAACCTGGCCAGAGAACAAATGTGTGTTTTTTAAAAAAAAAACGTAAATCGGATAAGTGGTTCTCCATGTTAAGCACACTAACCTGACAGACAGACAGAGAGACGTTTCATTATATTATATTTATATATATATATAATATATATATATATATATATATATATATATATACATATATACATATATATATATATATATATATATTGCTATATATATTATATTGTTGCTGTACTTTTTTCATAGTATCTCTTTTTATTTTTAAAACAAATCGCCAATGTTATCAAAAGGTAAGTTTCATCAGGCGAACAGACATACAGATGGAATGACCAACCGAAATTAGAAACTATATTTTTCGTGACCTAGAGATCTGGAAATGTAAAGCATGTAAATTTCACAGATGTATATTAATTTTTTATTTTAAGGGTAAAAAAAAATAATATGAAAGTTAAGAAGTACGTAACTGTAAAACGATATTCCTTGCGAACACGCTGGCTGCTAGACAATGAAAAAAACACGCACAAAACAAGATAAAAACTTTTTTACATAAATAATTACGTTTATTGACTCACTGATTGACACGACAAAGAGGTAGAGGGACAGACAAACTAACCGATAGAAACAACAGATTATATTTTTTGTGATCTGGAGTCCCACTAAATTTTAGTTTAAGCAATTCATATAATATTGTTCTTTAACGCACTCTGGAAGCACGCGTTGTCACAAATTGACAGTTCTGTTATTTTTGCAGATTTTTTCTATGTATTAGTTATTATCTTATAGCAACTGCTTATATTTGCTTATACTCTAAGTTTATCTAAACTGATACTGACGTCATTTAATCACATGTACTGGTGTGTATGTAAAGGAAAAGGAGCAACTAATGTCAGTGGCGTTTAGTTTTAAGGAGGTTTTGGCATAACCAAATATAATTATATGCATAGAATTGTGAAAATTGGGTTTTATATACCCTTATCAGACTAAATTGAGAAAATTAAAAGTTAAAAAAATATTCTCTTTGGAAAACACATGTAAGTTTAAAGTTTTGTGATCTTAATTTTCCTTGGTATTGATATAGGAATAAATAATAAAATTATTATTTGAGGTGCACCACACAGGGTAACTGAGTCTGTCCAAGTTTTTTTACTGACTAGTATCTTCTCAACCCCTAAAAAACAAAAAGTTTTCTTTAAACAAAAATTGTAAAATTTCTAATACACACAATTTAATATTATTTCTAAAATTACCGAGTGTTTGCAAAAAGTAGGATAAGTTAAAAATATATTTTTAAACAATTAACTTTGTCCATGTTACATTCTTGTAAATTTAATTTAAAATTGTATATATAAAACACAATACGTATGAAAATTTGACGTTGCTACGCAAGCGGAAACACAGCATCCCCGGCCGCTAGGCCCTACGGAACACACCTTAGAGAGAGGGCTGTTTTTACTGGGGAACTTTTATTGTAAAAATTGTCCACCTCAGTCATCAATTTTTAAATTGAGTGTATGAAAGGGGTTCTTTTTTTGTGAAAAATGTCCACCCCCGGTTATCGATTTTTAGTTTACTGTGCTGGGAGAGTCTAAACTTTAGAATTCCAGTGCAAGAAGATCTTTGTTTTTATCAAGAGGTTTCGCCAATCCTCCTGGTCATCGTTTGACGCCTGTCTGTCGATTGGTGCCCTCCCTCTGTAAGCAGCTCTGGCTTTATATTCATTACTCTTTTTCCTTTTAAGAAAAGGCTTTTCTATCCATGTAATCTCGCCACCTCCCCTTGGACCTTATGATATATATATATATATATATATATATATATATATATATATATATATATATATATATATATATATATATATATATATATATATATATATATATATATATATATATATATATATATATATATATATATATATATATATATATATATATATATATATATATATGGGTCATTCCATATTATATTTAAAATTGAAAAATAAAATTGCCTTTCATATTTTTTTCTCATATCGGATACAAAAAAAGATTTGTATTTTTTTATTTCGGACGTAATATGCAACATTTTCAAGTAACGAATTTTTTAACTTTTGAAGTAAAAAAAATCAAACTTTTTTTGAAAATTTCCAGTTTTTTTGAAAATTTGCAGTTTGTGAACAGTTCTTAATAAAGACACGATATTTTCAGGTAAGGTAAGAATAACCTAAACTTTGCATGAAGAAATGAACAGTAAAAATTTGCAATTACTTTAAACAAATGGTATTTACAAAAAAGGACATCTGCGATATTGTTTTTCAAGGATTAAAATATTTGTTATAGTTCATAGAATATCTCATAGAAATTTCAGAGTGGTAGGTTTAGTAGTTTTTGTAATAAAGTGTTTTATATTGAACAGCGTCGGCCTGGAGCGTGTCATAGCGCGCAGTCTACTCCGAGGGCACGACACCGTGCAGACTCGGACAACCTCATGTATCTTATACTGAGCCATCAGTTCAGTGTGTGTCGTTAACTAATCCATATCGTTTTTGAAAATGTCATCAGTAAAATTTAAAGACCGTTGTTGCAACCTTTCAACGAGAAATCACACAGTTCAAAAAAGCATAGAACGAATTTGCGTGATGTGCCGAATTTACTTTGCGAAAAATTCAAAGCCTTGAAACCAACCGATTTTCAGTAGTTTATTGAGATTTTCTGGCATCTTGTAGAAGTTTTTCATAAATATAATTTCTTCACGAATTTATTTAGCTGCTTTCGTGGAAAGGACTCAGAAATTACGAGCGAACTTAGAAATTTCAAGTGATGATGACTCCGGTATCTCAGATGACGACGACAGTTATTTACTTTCTGATTGTGAACATGAAGTATGTACATGAATACGAAATTTTGCTACTTTCATAATTAATCAATAACTCTTTAATTTTTTATGAATGTTGTTTATTAATTTTTTAAAAATATTATCAAGAATTCCAGAACGAACCTGAATATAGACCCCGCTTTATTTCTGAAATTTTATGATCCCGAAAAAAACGCAGAAAAAAAATTCAAATGTTAACTATTTCGGGAACAAAATGGAGCTTGAATAAAATGGCAAAAATTATGAACACCTCGCGTTACTTTACTCTGAAAGTTAGAAAATTAGCCAAAAAAGACGTTCCATCTACTACCAGCCAAAAAAATAGTAGGCCATAATTTTCGTTTTGTAATTCACAATTCTCAGATTTTTATTACGTTAATCATTTATATAATCATAATTTTAGGTAGTCATTTCTGCGGAAACAGAAATTAAAGTCAAAGAATTTTACGAAAATGATGACATTATTTCTCTCATGTCAGAGCAAAAAGATTCAAAATCTGTAAAAATCGATCTTCAAAAACGTATGGTTCTGGGAAACTTGAAAGAATTTTTTAAATTTATTAATATGAGCTAGACGTTGGGAACTGCTAAATTTTTATTACATCAATTTGTCTAATCGTTTTTCTTTCTCTATCAAAATATTGTGTCCGCATACTAAATTCAGTTGTTATTTGCGCTTGATCAAAAACATAAATTTGAAAATTCGTATGCTCGATGGACTACTGTTACACAATTTTCTAATTTTTGAAATTCCTCAAAGTGTAGAAGTAATGAACAAATTTTAATCGTAGCCTGTGTGTTCGAAGCGATTGCTACGAATATATCATGTTATACGTCCTTTTCAGGGTTTCGGAGCCAAGGAATCTAAAAACTGTGTTTATTTTCCTTATTTTTAATTTTAACTAAATCATTCTTGACTGTGTCAAGTAATAATTTATAATATATATATACGAGGCTGGTTTGAAAAGTCCGTGCAAAAATAAAAACTACTTATGTGTTTGGGGTAAACCCGCGGAATCTTGTTCGAGGGTGCACGGCGTTGGGCACTCGGTGTAGACAGCACGATATGAGACGCTCCGGGCCGACTCTACTCAATATAAAAAATTTTATTACAAAAACTACTGAACCTACCACTCTGAAATTTTTGATGAGATATTCTATGAACTATAAAAAATATTTCGATCCTTGAAAAAATAATTTTGCAGATGTCCTTTTTTTTGTAAATACTATTTGTGTGCGAATTTTCATTGTTCATTTCTACACGTAAAGTTTAGGTTATTCTTTCTTGCTAAAAATATCTTTATGAAGAATTGTCTTCTGCTTCTCGTTCAAAGATGCAAAGATAAGAGCCAAAAGATACATGTCTGTTTAACTGACTGCTCCAAAACTTTCGACAATGTTAAACATGAAAAACTCATACAACTCCTGAAAGTGACAAATATAGATGAAAAGGACATAAGAATCATTACAAACTTATATTGGGGACAGACGAGCGCCAATAAAAATAGGGGAGCACTCTTCCAAGGAAATCGAGATATGTCGCGAAGTGCACCAGGGCTGTATTCTTTCTCCTATTTTATTTAATCTTTATTCCAAGGAAATAATCCGCGAAACTCTGGAAGGAGATATAAGGATTAATGGAGTATCTATAAATATTATTAGATAATACTACCATTGTTGCCAACAATTTAATAGATTTGCAATGGTTGGTAAGAGTTAAAGAACACTTTGAACAATTCGGATTGAATCTAAAAACAACAGCTGTTAATCTACCGTTACGTGTCTCATCAATCACAAAAACCAAGTCGGTTTTCGCATCCAGTGAGATGCCTCCACACACCATGACCCAACCCCTATCGTAGGCGACCATTTCAGTAATGCAGGACTGCGCATAGCGCTCCCCAGGCCTCCTATAGACTCGTCTTCCTCCATCATTGTCATTTAGGCACATTCGAGATTGGAGAATAAAACGGAGCGCCATTGCTCTAAGGTCCAGTCAACAGATTCTCGAGGTACACCTTCTTCTTCCTGATCCTCGGTTTCCGTGTAAAAGGGCCACTCGGTCGTTTAGTACACGATCCTGGTTTTTGTGTAAAGGGGCCAGTCTTTTAGTAACGTCTGTCGTCTCTGGAGACAGCTGACTGGCTCAGGTGCAGCGAATACACGTTGGCTATGCCCTTCTTGCAATAGGACAATGACTTGTGCCGTTTCTTCCGGGGTGGTATACATTTTCCGGTGACGTAGTTAGTGAGCAGGTATAGCAGAGATGTTGGCGGTTCAAGATCCTATAAAGGAATGATAGGAAAATGCAGTTCAATGTGTTTTTATAGGGATGAATAGCGCGCAACAAGTACGTTGCTGAGCGAGCAAACACGGTTCTGTTGAGTAAAATCGTTTTTTTAAACAGTAAAACTTTTTGGTATTATTGGAAAGAGTAGAAAATCAGCGTCCTAATGATCCAAAAATAATACCACTGTTTGAAAATTAAATTCCAGGATCGGTGTTAAATGAAGAAAAATGGTTTGAGTCGATTTTTTGCTCACCATATATATATATATATATATATATATATATATATATATATATATATATATATATATATATATCAACACCTATACAGAAATTACTGTCAGTCTGGATCGAAGATTTGAATAAGAAGAAACACACCACTAAGTCAAGATCTCATATGCACAAAAGCAAAATCTTTGTATGAGATGCTGAAAACAAAAGAAGGAGAAGGGAGTGCCACTCCGACTTTTGCTGCCAGCAGAGGCTGGTTCCATCGGTTCAAGCAGCGTTCTAATCTTCACAATATCCACATAACAGGCGAGGCGGCCAGCGCGGACATTCAAGCTGCAGCTGAGTTTCCAGACAAGTTTCAAGATATATGTTGATACAGTCATCTCGTCCAAAAAGTCGCCATACATCACCTGCTTTCTATACTATTTTTCTGTTATGTTTAACTAATTAATTGAAACTATAAATAAACATGTTTAAATTAATATTTGAGACCTAACCAAAGAGGATTAGTATTTAAAGCAACTACGGAACTTTTTATTTAGAAGTTACATCATTGTTATAAAAATGTAAACAAAATTAATGTCAGAAAAATCTCCATACACTCAAGAACTGCATTCAAAAAAACACGTTATAGCCGCATTTTATCAAGCTATCTATTGCTCGCTAAACTGAAAATAAATAAATAATTTTCGCCCATACTTTATAATATGTCACCTGTTTCTAGTAATTTTGCAGTGGGTTTTCAAAGTAATATTAAAAATTAGCGAGAGAAATTGTAATTGTGAAATTCCATTTCAGGTTCGAAAGATCATGATTGATTTGTGGAAAGATGGAAAATTGTACAGAAATATAGGAAAAATTATTAAAAAGGCGTATGCTACTGCTCAGTACATTGTAAACCAGTATAAATCAACGGGTTCCTATAATATTCGACCACGCCCCGATCGTCCCAAGAAACTGACTCCACGTAAAGAGGCAAGTATTGTTAGACAAATAATTATAGATCCCAAGAAAAGAGCACCAAAATTAAAAGAAGAAGTACGGGAAATGTTTGTTCACAAACAGTGAGAAATTGTTTACACAGGGCAGGCTATAAGGGGTGTGCAGCTAGGAAGAAGCCCTTCATTTCGGAAGCAAATCGCAAAAAGCGGTTAGCTTTTACTAGGGAATATGTTACTAGACCTCCTGAATTTTGAGAATCCATAATCATTACTCATGAAACTAAAATTAACCTTTTTGGGTCTGATGGCAGAACTAAAGTTTGGAGAAAGAAGAATACGGCATTCGATACTAAAAACATTTGTTCCACGGTGAGACAAGAGGGTGGCAGTGTTCTGCTTTGGGGACGTATGTTCGCTGGAGGGGTTGGAAATTTACATTTTATTAATGGTACCATGGAACATTTTGAGAGACAATTTAAGAGAAAGTGTCCAAAAATTAGCACTCAAAAAAAGATACATTTTCCAACAGGATAATGATCCGAAACATACCGCAAATTTGGTGCGAGAATGGATGATCCATAATGTACGACAGCAGCTTTAGACACCTCGGCAATTACCCAATCTTAACCCATCGAACATTTGTGGGAGGAACTTAAACGGCGCGTTCGCAAACATAATGTTTCAAATAGCGAAGAATTAAAAAACAGAATATTGAACGAATGAGAGAACATGCCAGTAGAAGTTACTAGAAAGCTGGTTGCAAGCATGCCAAAATGTTACAAGATTATTAAGGCCAACGGCGGTGCCACTAAATATTATTTTAAACGAAGTTGTTATTTTCCGTCAAACTATTATTGGTAATCGTTAAGTGTATGGAGACTTTTTTGACATTAATTTTGTTTACATTCTTATAACTTCTAAATAAAATGTTCCGTAGTTGTTTGTAATATTAATCCTCGTTGGTTAAGTTTCAAATATTAATTTAAACATGTTTTCTCACAGTTCCAATTAATTAGTTAAACAAAATGGAAAAATAGTATAGAAAGCAGGTGGTGTATGGAGACTTTTTGGACTGACTGTATATATAAACAATTTTTACACACGGGCCGATAACAAAAATTTAATCTTCGAGTGCTGAGCTTTAAAAGATTAATGACAAGTCGGAATGAATGAGCAAGTAGCTGTTTATACTGCATATATTATATATGTATATCAATATAATACTTCACCTCAAGTTCTTGGTTTCATGTTTTTATCAAATCAACACGAAAATAAATTTTATCGATTTGCCTTAATGGCTAACAATTTAAACGACTTTCCATTGTTTTATGTTATAAAGGTAAATTTTTGCATGCTATTCCCAATCGGTTTGTGTAGTTGCCGCAGAAGCGAAAGTTGGACACAATCCAAAAACTAAGGTTCAGTTCAGTGTACAGTTTTTTTTTTTAATTTCACCTTTTTATTTTTACCTATTATATTTTTACAGTGTGTACATACTTTTTTTCTGAAATAAACACAATAAAATTCTTTCCTCTGCAGTTTGCGTTTTTAATACATACGAAAACAATTGACTTTTATTAATATGCCTATAGTATATTATAAACTTAAACTTCCACTAAATATTTCGTCTATGACCGCCTAATTATCCGATGCAATGTTGCCGATATTGTTAAAACCGTAAAACGCTGCCAAACGATATTTGCCCAGTACACATAGGCCACTCTGTAGGGATACAAACATAGTACTGTAAAACATCGATATATCGACGCATTGATGTTTTAAAAAAAAACATCGATGTCGAAAAAACATCTCCTGGAAAACCGATGTATCCAAACATCGATATTTATTTGCAATTTTTTTTTTATTGTGAGCATAAAAGGGTAGTATACACTAGTATATGTGTGTACACTGAGTTTTTTTTTTTAATGAAATTTATTTACAATTATGGAGTACTTATTTTCATTAATGATAATCAGAAAAACCTTACAAATACAAAACTTTAATGTGTGTGTGTGTGTGTGTTTCATGGCATCGGTGTATACCAATTAGCCAGCATCTCTCTTTGTCCTTTTACAAACAGATTTACATTTAATTTGTCTTAAAACTACTTTATCTTCTGACAATTTATTTTTTTTTCATTTTTTTTTTCTCTATATATATACATATATACATATTTTTTTTCCTTTCCTTTTCTTTTTTTTTTATTTTCTTTCCCTCTCTTTTTTTAATTTTTATTTTTATTTATTTATTTCTTTTTATTTATTTATTTTTTTTATTTTTATTTATTTATTTATTTATTTTTTTTTTCATTTATTTAGTTTTTTTTATTATTTTTTTTAATTTTTTTTTTTTTCTTAAGACTAGGTAAACTGGGTAAAAGTTCCGTTAAAGTTTTAATTTTGCTTGAATTACAAATTCATAGAGCAAATAATATACTCTAGAGTCATTGAGTGCAATTAGATAATTTAGATTAATTGGTTGTTCAACTAACTCCTTCAAGTCCTTAAAGAAATTTTTCCTTATATTTATTAGATAAAGGCAGACTAGAATATAGTGTTTATAAATCCCCTATTTCCCCACATTCGCATCTGTCGTGATCTTGAAGCCCAATACGTTTCTTATGCTCAGGGTACATTGCATGAAAGCTTCTAATACGAGATACGATCCTTACAAAATTCTTATTACTTATTTTACTATACCAAATATTATATCCTACTTTAGGAAAATTATCTTTGAATTTTTTGCCTTTCTCTACACTCTCATAATAGACCTGCCAAGCATCTTTCATTCTTCTTTTTGCTATACTAATGAAGTCTGTATAGGGTACTTTAAAGTTTAGATATAATCCATTCAATGTAGCTTGTTTTGCCGCTTTATCAACTAGTTCGTTTTCCAATATTCTCACGTGTGCCTTAATCCAAGCAAATTTAACATGTATTTTACATCTATTTAGGTATTCGTACATATTTAATATCTGAATGATGAGATAATTGATGGATATTTTATTACTACAATTTAATATTTTCATAAGGGGACTTTGACTATCTGAAAAAATTACAGTTTTTGTCTAAATTAAAGCAGTATTTAAGTGACTCTAAAATAGCGCAGAGTTCTGCTGTGAAGATGGAGGATCCCTCGGGAAGTTTAAATTTCCTGAATAGCCGCCGGTTTTTATGATAAAAAGCACACCCTGTTTTTCCGTCCATTACTGACCCGTCCGTAAAAATTTGTTCATATTTTGCCCAAGTAGTAGCTTGTTGTATTTTAAAGTCGTGTTTTATAATTAGGTTATCTCTTTCGAAACTGTTTTCAATAATTACTTTAGGTTCAGTGTCTACAAATGCAAGATTGAGGTGAAAATATGGTGATATATCATTTGAATAGATGGTATCCTTGAACTGTGTTATCCAAGAATAACTCGTAACTAACAGTGGTAGTTTTTTAACTCTCCAGTAGTCATGTGTGAGGCATGAAATTGTCAATTTGTTGATTTTATTAATTAGTCTGCTATTTTTGCCAATTAGTTTCAAAAGGAATTTATCACTAATATATTTTCTTCGAAGATCTAGAGGTAGTTCCTTTGTTTCAGCTTCCATAATTAATACAGGAGTGGACTTCAAGAATCCCAGGCTTTGTCTTAGACATTTGCTTTTGATCAATTTCAATTTGTTCAGATGTGTCTGTGCTGCGGATCCGTAAAAAATACTGGAAAAGCCCAGGATTGATCGAACAAACGATCGAAAAAACAGAATGCATATATTTGGATCCGATCCTCATTTCTTATGGCTGAAAGCTCTAATTACATTTAGTCCATTTTCAGTTCTTTTGATAAGGTAATTGATCTGGTCTTTCCAATTTAGTTTTCGGTCCAAAAGTATGCCTAAATATTTGACAGTGCTATTTAATGGAATGGATATTCCTCCTACTTTGATGTTGTTAATTGTTTGCGTCCTTTTCCTTGAAAAATTACACATTACAGTCTTTTCAGTTGATAAATTTAGACCATTATCTCTTAACCAGGAAAGGATGTTTGTGAAGCTATTATTTAGTTTTTCTGTGCACGTATCTTGGTCTATCGTGGTTGAATAAATACAAATATCATCTGCAAACTGTAGTATATTTACATCGTCTTCTCTAAATAAATCTTCTAGATCATATGTGTATAATATATATAAAATTGGACTTAAAACACTTCCTTGAGGTAATCCTACTTTTGCATTCCTACGCGAGAATACCCCGCCAGTTGTGCGAATATATATATGCCGAGTATTGTATATATCATATATGTTTTTGACTAGGTTATAAGGGATCCCAATTTTACGCATCTTCTCTGTAAGTACGCTATAAATCACACTATCATACGCTGCTTGGACATCCAGAAAGAGGGCTGAAGTACAATAATTTTGCGTGAATCCCTGTTACACTAGAAGACCCATGGTTGGAAGAATTTCATAACAAATTAACTCCTCCATATTTGTCCCCCCAACCAATAAATGAAAATAAAAATTATAGTAAAAATAAATTTTTATTAAATGAATTTAGTCTTATCGAGTTAAACAGAGTACTTAAACAAAATAACAATTCCTGTCCTGGAAAAGATAATATACAATATTCGATGCTTTATAATTTTCCAGAGGTAGCAAAAAAAAGTCTGCTCAGAATATTTAATGCAATATATTCAGGGGAACATCCTATACCTGAACAATGGAAAGAATACATAGTGATCCCTATTAAAAAACCAGGAAAACCATCACAAACAGCATCTTCATACATACCAATTGCATTGGCGTCATGCGTTCTTAAAACCTACGAAAGAATCATTAAAAACAGACTGGAGTTTTGGTTGACCAAAAATAAAAAATTTCCAAAAACACAATTTGGATTCAGGAAAGATACCTCCACACACGTCACATCTCATTTAGTAACAGACAAAACTTTAATAATAATCAGAAAAAACTTACAAATACAAAACTATAATTTATTTATTTAAAACCGAATTCAGAAACAATAATTTGAAATGATATTTTCCTATCAATCGTTTTCTTTGTTGATTTATGGCTTTGAAGAACAGTCGTTCGCTCGGGACTGACGTCGCCGCGTCGCCACAATAGGTAGGTATTTAATATAGATATTTCCGCACACATGCCGCCCCTGGAGCGCTTTAGGGACTTCCCTGTAGCACATGTGCTAGACCCATAAAAAAAAACAACGTACTTGTACAGTCCCAGGAGCTTTTCATGTCATCCCACATTTCAGTGGTATTCTGGGTTATGGGAGCAACAGTCGAAGGTACAAGGTACATTTATACCTCAGTCTTTGTTGTTGAAGAAGATGTCTGTTTAGCCTTCATGTTACCGTGGGCCAAATGCTGATGATATTTGGAAATATCAAAGGCCTTTTCCCCATTCGTCGGAAGATTCTGATTTATTGGCAAGTTTCGCAAATCCGTTTAGATAACTGACCACTTTAATCTTAGCAAAGGGATCTTTAAAGTGCAGTAGCTTGAATTGCGAGTCAAGAGTACTTGCCGGCGCCAAAATTGAGTTGTGTTCCAGTTTCTCGAACCGTTTACTCATTTGGTTTTGCAATTCATTTTTTAATTCGGTCATGATGGGATCTATTGGTGAACTAATCTTCAAGGCTTCTTTAAGAAACTTACTAGCAGCATCACTTTGCTGACAGTCACGTAAGATTCAGCGAAAATCTCTTTGGTTTCTATTTCGTATGATTTTAATAGCTCGAATACTTCCTTGACATTATTCAGTTCAGAGCCAGTAATTATAGAGAGAGCTCCTAGACGCGTGAGCAATATTTCGCTTAGAATAGAAGTTTACTGGATGAACCTCTCTAACATATAATAACAGGAGTTCCATCGCGTTTTCATCGAGAATCCTTTTCTTCGCGTTCCTTCAGAAGATCCGGCATCTAACTGTTTCTTGCGCGATTCATCAGTGGCGTTAACGTTGATATACTTAACAATTTCGTGCACTTTGCTGATCACAGCTTCGGTAGACTTATCTATCGCCTGAGTGACTGTTAAATTGCTCGTGTGTGTGAAACAAGGAATTATCTTTTTGTCGCCAAACAAGCAGCGATTCAGTTTCATCATTGTACTCCAACAAATGATTTATTTGTTCCCGACATTTCAATACAAGAGCAACAAAACAACAGTATGTTTGTGATTGAATGATAATTAAACGAACTGGACGAAGGAAGTGAGCGAAACATTCAAATTATTATTCATTCATTCATTTATTAATAGGAAACAGTGCCATCTATTAAATTTTCAAGTAGCTAAAGAAATATTTCGTGGGTCAGTCAATATCGCTAACAATAGTTGAAGTAGTATTAGAATAGATGGAGCTGTTTGAAGTGAGTATTTCCGCTAGACGTAAAAAACATCAATAAGAAACATCGTTTGAATTAACGCCGATACATCGATATTTTTCGATTTAAAGCATCGACGTTTTTTGACTAAAACTTCGATGTATTGAAAACATTGATGTATCATTTGCATCCCTACCAATCTGGCTTAGAGAATGTATAGGAAATTTGGCCAGCATAGGCTTGATAATGGTCAGGTTGAAATACTGAATGTTGTATCGGTAATGACAGGATACTGGAACAGTGTAAATCAAGAGATGGTAACGTTAATTTATGATATAACAGTACTTCACATTCTATACAAAAATACCGTTGCGCTTATTATAAACAGATAAAGTAATCAAACTACCTGCCGTTATTTTTTTTGCAAAATGGAGGCATTTTAAATATATAAGTTTTTCAATTGCAACAGGTTAAATGAAATATTACTATAAAAGTATTTTAGTTCGCTATTCAAAGTCAAATTGCTTCAAAAACGATACCAAGTACAATTTTAATTAGTAGTAATTCTGTAACTAGGTATAGCCTGTACCAAAATATAAGATCCTGATTTTTGTCGTGGGCAATATAAAAATTCTGACCTTTTATTTATGATAGGTTGCAGAGATGGACTTAAGATTTTATTCATTAATGCAAATAAATAAAATTATAAATGTTTTTGGAGATGTTTATTTATAGATGCATGTAAAAACAAATGGATAAGAAGTACAAATAAACAGTTTATGAATGTAGTTTACAAGAGGGGACATATTGTATAAATAAAACTATAACTGTCATGAGCTGATTCGGTTTCACTATCAATGTCATCAGCTGGTAATTATCAGTTTATATTATTTATATAAATATATGAATCTTCAACTTTAACAACGTGCTGAATGGAATTCTTCCAGCTTTCACGAGGTATATCATTTATGACTTTTTTTACTAATTCAACCACTGACACGCTTAAAGTAGGAGAAACATTTTGTACCCTTATTGTTGATTTAATTTGATGCCAAATATGTTCAATTGGATTAAACACACAATAATACGGAGGAAGCTGAACAGTTCTATTTTCTCAGCCATATTATCACAAATATATTTCTTTTTCAATTTATAGTCTTTCAAAACTTCCAAAAGATCACTTTTTTATAACTAAAGTCAAAATAAATGTCATTTTCTAACATATATTCCTGTATTTCCGATTTGGTGTTGGCTGCATTAGAACCTTATTTAGTAGGCGACTATGGTAACTTGCATTTTCCATAACTATAACACTCTGTTCTGGAACATTTGGCGAAAGGGAATTTTGAAACCAATTTTCAAAAAGTTCTGCGGTCGTGTCTTCGTGATAGTCCAAACTAGAATCTTTTATGTTTTTTGCAGATAATTATTATAGTAGTTGACAACCCAGCCCTTTTCAGATCCAGCATGCAAAATGGTTATTCATTTACCTTTGTTTGAAGATGCGTTAGTCTGACATTTTGTACTGCTGTCAACCCACCCTTTTTGCAGTGTCAAGGGTATCGAACCATGTTTCGTCAAGGTATATTTCTTGTAAATAAGTATGTCGCAAGACTCGTAATCTTTGTGGCTCCATTCACTACTTGCCCTTTGTTGATTCTTAAGAGAATTCTGTGAAGGGTTGATCGGCTACAATGTATATTGGTCCCGTCCTGCACCAGTCTTAATTTTATTATGTCTAGTGTCGGCACCAACTGCTCTTCATACATAGAATATATCATATCATCATCTTCTGATGACGTTTTTTCACAATCGTCTACATGATGCATTTGAAAATCTTTCCGTTTTTTCCTGTTCCTGAGTGATGGTTTTCCTATAATACCCTTAATCGTAGAAATTGGGGTTTTTGTTAGTTCACTGGTTTCTTGCAAAGCACTTCGTTTATTCAAATTTCTTTTTACCAAACTGTCGTAAACATGTTTAGCGTCTTGCGATAACCACTATTGCAATTTTCCCACGGACGCCACATAATTAAAACAGAACAGTAACGTTGTAAGTTGCAAGTAAAACTAAAAATGAAAATAATAAAAAGTATCTTTCGAATCTTAATGGGGACCTGTGGTCATTAGGCTTATATTATCAAATATTTAAAGGGCTCCAAACCGGGTTGCCAGTAGTAAATATATAGGTAAAAATAGATCCAATATGATTGCAGGTGCAAGTGAGGGTGTATACAAAGCAGGTAAAATAAAAATACGTTTATCGTAATACCTGGCAACTATGCACAAAACCGTAATAGGGTCGTTTATTGCCGCATTGAAAAAGCAAAAAGGCAGGAATTTATATCTTGGGATTAACTTTATGCATTTAATCTATCGCAGGTAGCCAGACTACCAGCTCCAATTTTTAAAAATCTAAGAGAACACCTCAGAAAACTATTAGCTGTTGAATAAATTGCACTTCGTAATAAAAAACAAAAAATTAAAAAGTTTTTAAGGTTTTTACCTTTTTTCCTTTTAATCTTTTTGTTACTAAAATAAGGGTGTTACCAAATGATACCAACATACAAGCAACTTTATTAATAGTATTTAATTTTAACGTGCCCTTTTCTTGTATAAATGAAATACTTTTATATGAGATTATTATTGTTGGCCTAAGACAGCAATTTTTATATCTTTATTATTGCCATTTCAGTAGTATCTGAAAACACCTGTTTTCTTCATTTCAATTTTTTTTATATATATTAAATTAATTTTGCTTGCTCCAATTAAGCGGCATTCTAAATTCAATGTTTGCTGGGCTGTTCAAATAGCATACTATTTTCTTAAGATTTCAATACGTTGCTCAGCGTTAAAGTACAAGGGACATTTTTGATTGTCAGCAAATATTCATTTTAAATAGTGATATCAACAAGTAAAACGAGAATTTAATTACTCTCCACAAGAGGAAACATAACCTAGAAAGTAAATAAATATTTTTTTCATTTTTTTATATTTCTTTGTATGTTTAGTTTCTCGGTTTATGATCAAGCTACTAATTTAGCATTTATGAATCAGTGTATCAAAAAAATGTTTAAATAAAAGTTATAGAGTGTTATACAGCGCACATGCTGACGTTGACAATAAAATGTTTTGAACTGTTAGTTCGAAGAAATTACGCCATCTTAATTTTTTTTTAAATGGAAAACCCTGTATATTATTTTATTTTTGAGTCCTCATAAAAATTCTAGATATTATTTGTCTAACATGCCATATGTCTGAATTGAACTGTTTTGGAATCATTGATATTTGAAATTAAAGATCAAATTAAAAAAAAAATTAAGCTGGCCCGTGTCAAACATTTACTGTCAGGTAACGACTTACCGCGTCAAAAAATGATTTATTGACGAAAAGTTTATTGTTGCATTTTGTGAAACTGCAATTTGAGCGTAATATCATAATTGTACATTTAACAGGAACTGAAAGAATCACTTTGTTAATGATGGTTGGTTACGGAGACTGTAGGAGAACACAACAGGAAGGAGGTGTGTGATCTTTTTGACGCAAAATATCCGAATCGAGAACCTATTACCCAATCCGTAGTTAGCCAAACATTAAAACGATTTAGACAATCAGGTCATGTTAAGCATCGTTCTAAATATGGACCAAAAGTTAAAACAAGCGATGATAAAAAGTTAGATGTTTTATTGGAAATTACAGAAAATCCCCATACAGCGACTCGTCAGCTTTGCCTAGACCACAACATAAATAAAGGTACGTTAAATCGTATATTGAATGAAGAAAAATTGCATTTATACAAACCCATTCTATTGCAAGAATTATCTGAAGATGACTACGATAGACGCGTTAAATTTTGCGAGGTCATGATGAGACGAATCAATAATGATCCTAAACTAATTCATAATATTGTTTTTCTGACGAGGTCACATTTTGTCTTAACGGAAGAGTTAACAGGCATAACTGTCGGTACTGGTCTACTGAGAATCGGCACTGGATAATCGATAGTCATTCTCAAAGACCACAAAAGATAAACGTATGGGCAGGGATTTGTGGACGTCATATCATTGGTCCCTTTTTTATCGATGGAAATCTTGCAGGACAGCGATATTTACAGTTACTTCAAGAGCAAGTTATTCCAACTTGTGCAGGTCTTTTTCCCGACGAAAATTTGGATACCCCTAACAGGAATCTGTGGTATCAACAGGACGGAGCACCTTACTATGAAATCAATGTTCGTAGATATTTAGATGAGATTTTTCCTAATCGATGGATAGGCAGAAGAGGTGCTGTAGAATGGCCTGCAAGGAGTTCCGACCTTACGCCACTCGATTTTTTTTATGGGGTCATTTGGAAACCAAAGTTTACCGAAGTTGACCTGAAACTGTACAACAAAGAATTCAATATGAAGTAGTATAGATCCCCCGGATTCTCTGCAAAACTCTGTTCAGGTTGTTTATGATAGATTGGGTCATTACCTCGCTGTTAACGGTAGTCATTTTGAGCAATTGTGCCTTAAAAATAAACCTAGAGTATTAATTAATAATTTTTTTGGTCTTTTTTTATTTTAAACTGCAAATGACAATAATCCCAAAACAGTTCAATTTAGACATATGGTATGTTTGACAAATAATATCTCGAATTTTTAGTAGGATTCAAAAATAAAATAATATATAGGACTTTTCATTAAAAAAAAATCAAGATGGCGTAATTTCTTCGAACTGACAGTTGAAAACATTTTATTGTCAACATCAGCATATGCGCCGTATAACACCCTATAACTTTTATTTAAACATTTTTTTTGATATACTGATTAATAAATGCGGTGGAATCATTATTCCATATATATATATATATATATATATATATATATATATATATATATATATATATATATATATATATATATATATATATATATATATATATATATATATATATATATATATATATATATATATATATATATATATATTTATATAAATACAGTGGAGTCCGGTTATTACGACTTTGGATAAAATGACCAACCGCTTATAGCGACTTAATTGTGAAGATTTGTTTGGTTCCTTATAAGATAGTATTACGATAAATTCGTTTATAACGACTCCGGATAAAGCGACCAACCGTTTAAAACGACGTAATTACGCTCTGATTTGTCTGGTTATAACGACGCGTCAGAAATTTATTTACAAACAATAATTCTTTTTCCCCGAATTCTGAGCAGTACTTCCGCTGCTCCGTGCACTTGTTGATCGCTCGCGACTCGATCATTAAATACTTAACATGCACACGTGTTAGATACATGGTACTGTACCAATACTAGCACAGTGCGCATCAATTCCATACTACCCACAAGCGATTCCCCGTTCAAATGTGTTTATTTATTCCAGCGTGTGTGTGTGTATGTGTGTGTATGTGTACCATAGCAGTTTACAAATAAAATTTTTTTTTTTCAATTTCTTTTCCAAAAATAGATGCTAATGGTTAGTAAACATTCAAAAGTGAGCTAAAAACCAGTTTCTTGAACGTAAAACCTGAAAAAAGCTGAAATTTTGGTGTGAAATTCCTTATAAAGCCAAAAGAACTATAAGGATCGATTGTAGGTTATTGCAGTGTTCAGTAAAGTTACTCGTGTTTATGCAGAGAACATTTTTGTCGAAGACAGTTATGCTAAAATATGCACGGTTTGTGAGTTATGGTTGAAAATGTGAAAAAATGGCATCTGCATTCTGCACTAAAAACACCCCGAAAGAGTGAAAATCTGGCCTCGACATGTTCACAAAAATTGTGTATTTTAGTGTGAAGAACATTTCGTCTGAAGATTGCATTGAGAAATTCCGAATAATTTACGAGATATAGCCGTGCAAAACCAAAGCTCGAGCAAAAAAATTGATGATGGCAAAAAAAAAACTTCGAACTAAACTATCAAAACCCAAATAGGGTTTTGCTAGTTTGGGTGGGCACTTCCAGAAACTGAAGTCAGAATTTAGTTTACATTCGATGAACTCGAAAATATTGCACCGTGTTATTAAAGAAGTTAGATATGTTTGTGTTGAACTAGGTGTAATTTAGTTATTTATCGTAATAAAAAAAATATCAGTCATACAATCCCTCACACTATAGGTATAAAGAGATTTAATAAACAATTAAATATGTACTACACTTGATCCTAACTATTCTAATTGACAGAGAATTCTGTGATTTACTAATTTACGATACATTATACTATCTAGACAAATGAACATTGTCAATCTAAACTAACTAAACTTGGTCGGATAACCCATCTGAATACTGCATATTACCGAGAATCTACTAACTAATTTTATTTTATCCTCTAATGTAGATATAAATACTAATTATTTCGTTCGGCGTAAACTTATTATCTTTTGACTTTAAAGTACTCGAGAAATAAAACTAATTAGCCTTTTACTGTATTACAAAATATGCAACAAAATATTATATTTTCCAATTATGTAGCAGCAATGTGTTGTTAGATAACAGCCAAGCAAAAAATTACACCATTGCATACACTTTATTTTTCCATTGTGATTAAAAAATTTTTATCTTAAAAATTCCTGTTATTTTCAATTTTTTAACCAAAACCTAAATAGTTATTTTAAACCAGAAAATATCAACCTAATTTTAATTTTAATTTTAAAAGTGGCGCTTTTAAATAGTTATTTCTTTTGTTTCCCCGAAAAATTAAAAGAGTAACACATTTTTACTAACCTAAGTTGCATTTGTATTTTTTCTCAGATAATACTTATATTTTCCTATTACTATACCCCTTGAAATCTACCTAATATTTTAGACTACGAATTTGAAGGCTGCAAGTTTATGCAAAGTAGGGCGCTTTTAGAGTAAGGGTAGGTCTGCTCTAAAAATGTATTTCGAGTTTATTGTTTTACAAAACCCCGAACCACTGCTTTCGCACATGTGGTACGTAATTAAAGCGTATGACCCATTGCGATATTTTGACTTATTATCTTCATTTCAGAAATTCTTCGAAACAGTTAACCTAGAGTCTGCAATATAAAACACCAGAATTTTGTATTTTTGGCTTTGAGATATCATGCAATAACATTTTCAAAAGAACATGAGTCCATGACTTGCTATTTCAGTCTAATTCCTCAATGTTTTTACACGAAAAGGATAACTCATAAATGATGCGATATTTGCCAATTTACTGGAATCATAAAAACGTATTTCGAATTGGCCCAAAATATTTGATAATTCTGCCTCATAAATATCATAATTCAACTGAGGAATCCTTGCTTTCAAAGACGGAAAATTTTTCAGATCGTGTGAAGAACTAAATCAGTGTGTTCAGCTGACTCACTATCTTCCAACTGCAATTTAAAGAGCCGTCGTTGCAAGCTACGTGCACGGATAGAATTCACAATTTTTATTGCAATGCCCATAATCTCCTCCATGTTTAGAACTTTTGAACACAAAACTTGCTGATGTATAATGCAATGGAAGGAGAAAAATGAAGGGAAATCATCATTAGCTCGACACAATGCCACAAAACCATTTTTGTTTCCAGTCATTGCTGGTGCTCCATCGGTTGTAATGCACACTAGTTTATATATTGGTAGCTTGTAGTTTGTTACAAAATTGAAGAAAACGTCATATATATCTTCGCCACGGGTCTTTCCTTTCAGAGGAATCATTGTCAAAAACTCTTCCTTAGCCGACATGTCATTGAATACCATTCGAATAAAAATACACAGCTGGGCAGTGTCTGTCGTATCGGTGGATTCGTCGAACTGTAAAGAAAAGTATGTACATTCCATGATATCATGTTTTAGTTTATCTGCCATGTCCTGACTCATGACTTCAACACACGCCTTGTGACAGTCGGACGAGATAACTGAAGTTCTCTAATAGCAGACATAATCTCTGTTTTATTTTTAAAATCTCCAAATAAATCAATAAATGCTTCCTTCACAACCAATCCATCATCAAATGGTTTCTTGGGTTTCGCCAATATATGAGATATTTTAAATGACGCGATCGTTGCAGCTTTTGATTGTTTGGCTGGTCTTGTGAACATGGTTTGTTCTTTTTTCAAACAAGTTATCAAATCACGTACTTTTCGTTTTCTTAATTCACTCTGTGACGGAAAATCCTTTTCATAGTTTTTATGAACCATTTTATGATGCCCTCTAAGTTCCCACGCTTAGGTGTTGCAACTGACGCACGCAAATGAGACAAAGCATACAAAAGAAAAAATTCTTCCTCCCAATCGTTATTAAAATGATAAGTTTTACTTTTCTTACGCAACGCTAAACTTTGTAAAAGTTACAACTCAGACTGACACTGCAGGCGCAACATTTATATACACGAATGTTCCCGTCAAACCTGCCCGAAGTTTCGCGGGAATTACTTTTCTTGAATCGTTTTTTTATTGTTACGAGTTACAAATCTTCTAAGTTTAAAACCTGTTACGAGGCGAATAAATAGGCTAATACCAACGCCACTCAGAGACTCTTGAAAAGTTACATAACTTTTAAGGTTCCCTGGACTAAAATACATAAAGGTTCCCTGGAAATAATAACTGAACAATAAATAAGGGTTTTTCGGTACCAGTTCCGACTTTAGCACCCAGCACTCAAACGGATGGCAAGTTAGTACTAGGTTCAAAAACAGAAACTGAACACTAAAAGAGTTCTAAGAGGGCTACAAATTTTCTTGCCGGTATCACAATTGGTACCAATTTTAGTACCGGTACCTATAATGTACCATACGTTACCAAAATAAAACGCAAATCTACCAGATCAATAAGATTAGTAAACGATTTAGGAGAGTAGTAGCAAAACATTTTTATTTAATTTTAACAAGATCAAATATACTAGGATTATCAATTTGTATTATGTAACTTTTCACTTGGAAATAATAAAATATATTTTTTTCTTGCATACTCCCTTATTGGAAAATTCATTTTTCATTTCAGTAACATAAACTTTGTGTTCCTTTGTTTCCTAACATTTCTTACAATCTTTTTATATGACTAATGTGTTTTTGGTGTTACCTTTGGCCTTTCATTTAGAGAACAAGATTATAAAACTTTACATATTACATTGCCTTGATTTCTAAAAACTTGTATAATTTATTCCTAGACTTTCCAAAAGCTCCAAATTTTATTATATTTTCTTTGCCCTGCTAAGTGTTTATTAAGACAATCAATAAACTTATTTCTACGAATAAATACCTGTCACAAAACTCCCATTAGTTATTAATCCAAAATGATACCCCGGAGGGTAACATAACTTTTCAAAAGAAAAAGAATAATAAACTTTTTTTTATTATTCTTTCTCTTCTTCTCGTTCCTTACCATTGGTGTACAATGTATTTGTTTTACTGTAGATATTTCTAATTTGAGTGGCGAAGGACCTCATTCATTATTCCAAGTATTGTATTAGGTACAGTAATAATAATGATAATAATCCCCTCAGGGGCTAGGGGAATCCCAGGATTCTCCTAGTATGGGCATTGACGAGCCCGAGGTACCCGAGTTATGTTGTGCTGTCTTGTGTTGTCAGATTATTTGTAACAAAAACGCAGTCTTAAGGTGTTTACCGTGCCAAGAAGATGAATGGCTCACCTTTTATGAATCGCGGACGGTTCCCCCGGATACCGGGCGCCCTCCGGGAGTAAACGGCCTTGCTGTGGCATCCAGGCTCTGCCGCAGTCGACCCTCCTTTCCTAGGTTCCTCGTGGGAACACTATGTTGAATAATAATGATAATAGCAGGGGGTTGCGGATGCGGACTCCTGTCGTACAAACAGCTACAACCCCATCATAACAACCACAGGCGAACCAAACAACCGCCACAGCCCAAACTATCCCCGATAGTTTTACCAGATCCGACATTGTAGATGATGAAAATTCCCTTTTCCGGGCAGTTAGCTTACACCTATATGGCCACCAAAACCATCATGAGAAACTCCGAGAGGTTGCTCTAAGATATATAAGAGGCTGGTTTGAAAAGTCCGTGCAAAGTCCGAAAGATGGCACCACCGGCGCGTATCGAGGTCATGTTTAGTTAGTAGCATCTCTTGAATGAACGCACACCAAGTTTCAGCCATATTGGTCTATTTCTTTGTGTTTGGCATTCGTGTGAATCAAGGAAGTCGAGTGATTTTCAAGAAATGGACGAAAAAGAATTTCATGTGGTGATTAAACATTACTTTATGAAAGGCAAAACGCCTCAGGAGACTAAAGAGAAGCTTGATAAACATTATGGTGACTCTGCACCTTTGATTAGAACAGTTTATAAGTGGTTTCAAAATTTTCGGACTGGCCATATGGGCACAAGTGACGCTGAACGTTCTGGACGGCCTGTGGAGGTTACGATTCCAGAAATCATTGATCATATCCATGGTATGGTGATGGATGACAGAAGAGTTAAGGTGCGTGAGATTGCTAGTGCTGTGGGCATCTCGACTGAACGGGTACATAATATTTTGCATAAACATTGGGACATGAGAAAGCTATCCGCAAGATGGGTGCCGCGATTGCTCACGCTTGACCAAAAACGGAATCGTGTGAAGTGTTGCAAGGATGGTTTGCAGCTGTTCCAGAAGAATCCGGAGGACTTTAAGCGTCGTTTCATCACTGTGGATGAAACATGATACATTACTATACTCCTGAGACCAAACAACAATCTAAACAATGGGTTACCAAGGGGGAATCTGCACCAAAAAAGGCGGAGACCGTTCCTTCGGCCGGAAAGGTTATGGCGACTGTCTTTTGGGATTCGCAAGGGATAATCCTCATCGACTATCTGGAAAAGGGTAAAACTATTACAGGTGAATATTATTCATCGTTACTGGACCGTTTGAAAACCGAGCTGCAAGAAAAACGCCCGCGATTGGCCCACAAGAAAGTCCTTTTCCATCACGACAACGCACCAGCACACACCCACACACCTCAGCAGTTGTGGTCGCAAAATTAATGGAAATAGGATTCCAACTCGTTTCACATCCCCCCTATTCTCCAGACTTGGCTCCCTCGGACTACTATTTGTTCCCCAATTTGAAGAAATGGCTGGCGGGACAAAGATTTTATTCAAACGAGGAGGTGATTGCAGACACTAATGGATATTTTGCAGACTTGGACAAATCCTATTATTCGGAAGGGATCAACAAACTAGAACATCTTTGGACGAAGTGTATAAGCCTAAAAGGAGACTATGTCGAAAAATAAAAAAGGTTTACCCCAAAGACAAAAGTAGTTTTTATTTTTGCACGGACTTTTCAAACCAGCCTCGTACAACAAAACTGGTAGGAACTTCACATGTTTTCATTAATTGAAGAGGACGATATGAAAGACTTCAATAACTATTATAACTATATGAGGAAAAACGGCACCTATAGAACGTGCCTAGAGATACTCGCCCTCTCAGAAACCCAAAATAGCAATTTTTATATCTTCTCAAAACAACGAAGAACAAGAGATACAAAAATAACTGTTAGGGACAGACCAACAATAATAACCACAGAAAAACACACCGAAACTATTTACGTTCTATTAACAGGCAACCCAATGTCGGGACACTTCGAGCTTCTGACACCACAGAACACTGAAAAGACCCCAAACAACAGTACACCAATAAAAGAAGCATCGGGCGAGCGACGTAACGATCGAGGCGTCGCGGGAAATGGCAGCTCGACCAAAACGATGAAGACCGGGCAAGGGAAAATGGACCTGCCAAAAGTGTTGTGCCGGCGAGTAAGCCGACACCCAAGGCGAGAAAATCAAAGGGACGCATGAGTTGCACCACAGAAATCAACGAAAACCTCAGGCATTGCTGTAACAAATTCACAAAACTTGACAAAGAAATCACTAAGAAAAAAATTACTCGCCGACTGGACCTACTGAAATCAAACCCAATCACAACCGACAGAGATGCAGGACAAAACACAACTACCAGAGCCAAACCAAGCTACTTATGTTTTGCAAGGAAAATATGCAACTACCAAGGCTGACAAACTAAGACATTGGTTAAAATCGACAGATGAAATGAACAGAACAGTGATGCAGTGTTACTACACCGACACCAAATTCGAAACAATAACATCGGGCTACAGACTGGAACAGCACAGACTTTTCTTGGCCCAATATCCACATCGGCAATTACTTGTTACAGAACAAAGAGTAATAGACCAAAAAAGAGAAGAAGAACAATCGCCTCACACCTCTCAAATTGCAAACCATCAAAGATACAGTAGCTGCTGAACTGAACGCAAACCAACAAAACAATAAAAACAATAGAGCAAATACCGAACAGCCTCATACATAAAACCACCCAGCCGAACATAAAAATACACACAACAGGACCCACCACCCAACAGGAACATAACTTAAAATAATATTACAAGGCAAATAGCAAGCACCGCACGACATCCTATCACAGACGACAAAATCAATCACGCACCACCCTCAACAACATCTACACATCACATCTCATACAAATACTGCAAACGAAATGGAGTCACATGTAACTGGATGATTAGGCACCGACCTCACAACAAGAAATCCCATCCCTCAAACAGGGTACGCAAACAATCCTCAACACAATAAACAAGCACATAATACCCCAGTACATAAGAGACTTAAGCACAATCGAAGACATCCACACAATAATATACGCAGCAGCAATCACCACTCTAACACAAAATAATCAAAAACTCCTGCAACGACAAAGAAACCTCAACAGCACAAAACCAAACTTCAAATGGCAAATGAGAATAGAAAACAAAATCAACAACATCAAAAGAGATCTAGGACACCTTACGTTGAAACAAAAACTATCCGTATATGCCGCAAGGCTCCGTAGATACAAAGAATCAAACGAGAGGAAAGACACCAACAACCTCTTTCGAAGAAGCGAAAAACAGTTTTACCGAAAAACTATGTACAACGAGCAGACAGCAGTGACTGAACCACCAAACAAACAAGAACTCACAGATTGTCGGGAAAGTATCTGGTCAGAGCCCAAACTACAGAATTATAAGATCCCCTGGATCAAAGCCAAAGAAGACAAACATAAACATGTGACAGAATAAGAAAATTCCACATTAACTACACAAGAAATTACAGAAACAAATACACACAACTGGAAATGCCCTGGAATAGATAATATACAAAACTTCTGGTACAAACAGTTTACCATCACACACGAAGAACTCACACAGCAAATCAACAAAGCCATTCTACAACCACTAACATTCCCCACTTTCCTAAGACAAGGAATAACATACGTCAAACCCAAATGCTCAAACACCACAAACCCGTCAAACTACCGACCTATCACCTGTCTTCAAACCCTATACAAGATCATCACAGCCACGACTTCCAAGAAAATAGAACAACACCTAATAGACAACAATATTTTCACAGAAGAGCAGAAGGGGTGCGGGAAAAATAGCCGAGGATGCAAGGAGCGGCTGATCATAGACAGCATGATCATGAGACAAACCAGAAAAGAACACAGAAACATCTGTTACATAGACTATAAAAGAACCTTCGACTTCATACCCCACAGCTGGTTAATCAGAATTCCAGAAATCTACAAACCTCAGGCAATTTCTCCCGCAAGTTATGAAAACATCGAAAACCAAAATCCACCGAACGCATCCCAACAGAAGAGCTGTACATCAGAAGGGGTATATTTCAGGGAGACTCACTCAGCGCTCTATGGTTTTGCCTATGACTAAATCCTCTGTCAAATACACTAAACAGAACAGACCATAGCTTCTGCATCATACATCAGAAAGTGAACTAATATAAAATTAACCACCAACTATATATGGATGACATAAAACTCTACGCTGCCACAGAAACACAGCTGAAAGAACTTCTCAAAAACACAGAAATATTCACCTTAGATATCAATATAGAATTTGGTATAAGTAGATGTAAAGTGCTCCACATCAACAAAAGCCAATGAAAAAACCACTATGAGACAGAAACCATCAACAATGAAACACTCGATAACATGCTCGACAAGGAAACATACAAATATCTAGGCTTCCAGCAAAGCACCAAACTCAACCACACTTACATCAAAACAGAGCTCAGAACCGAATTCAAAAACAGACTCACGAAACTTATACAAACAAAAGTCAACTCCAAAAATCTCACTAAAATCATCATCAACACGTTCACTATACCTATACTCACATATTCATTTGGTATCATCAAATGATCAGACACATACATAGGAAACATTCACATCCTTATACGTTCTCAATTCACCAAATACAGGAAATTACACCCCAACGCATGCAAGAAAGACTTACCATCGAGAGGAAGGCAGGAGAAAGAGGAATCAGAGATATAAGATCACTACACACAGAACAAATACAAGAAATTAGGAAATTCTTTCACACCAAGCAGACCAGCCTCCACACAGCAACAATGAAAGCAGACAAAAACTACATACCTCTCGACTTATCCCGGGCAGATCACCCAGTCATATTAATCAGAAACTACCAAAAACATATCATCAAAGACCCAACTATTACAGAAAACAGAT
>CM032447.1:120699969-120734969 GCA_019049505.1 Pachyrhynchus sulphureomaculatus | reverse complement strand
TGTATACCCACCCTTTCACCTTCAAAATTTAACACGCAGGGACAATGTCGTATGCTTACCTACTACCCACTTGCCAATCACACCAAAACCACACTCATCATAAAACACATTTTATCCCAAGACTACCCTATCTCAGAATAAAATACAACTTACAAAAACGTTTCTGACAGTAACAAACCTTTATTTCAAGATATAAACCCAACAAAACAAAACGCGCCTTATCTTAACATCGTCATCATCACAAACTGACACACACGAACAGAACAATATATAACAAGTTATCTCATTCAATATAATACAAAATAGCAGATTATACGCACACACACACACACACATAATAGAAAAAATACGAAATATAAAATTACACAGTAGTTATCACCACTATACCAACACTTCATTTTTATACACGATGCGCGTTTCGCTAACTATGTTAGCACCATCAGGAGTAATGATTGGCTCAGTCAATGAGTCAATCATCGCTCCAAATGATATTAACATAGTTAACGAAACACGCGTCGAGTTCAAAAATAAAATAGTTGGTATAGTGGTGATAACTCTTGGGTAGTGTTATTGTTATAAAAGATTTCAAAGTCTTAATATAAATACGAAATTATATATAAAAAAAACGAATAATTTGGTTTTCCCTATACATAAAGAAACCCAACAAAAATACACTCTTAATTACACATATACCATGAAAGCCTGTACATAGTCAACTTCAACAACGAAACTTAAATATTGCATTCAAAACTGACAACTCCATAGAAAAAAAAGAGTAGTCATATGTTTATAAATTAAACTGTACAGATTCCCCAAAAATATAGATCGGACAAACAGGAAGAAATTTTTTAAAAAGGATCGAAGAACCCTACTGAAGTTATTAAAAAGAAAATCAGACTCTCATAATGCTTACGATTTAATTAAAGATAATTTTGATCGAAATTCCAAATAACTTATTTCGAAAATAAAGGCGCGAAGCTTAATCTGCTGAAATCCTTAGAAATAAATAAATTAAAAATCACAGGTGTCCTACGTAGTGGTCAATTAGATCTTAACAGCTCACTAATGTTAAATTTATTTTACGAAACGCTTTTATTACCTCTGAAAACTCATGTATAAATAAGTATATATAAATAAAGATATTACCACACTTTAGAAATAAGCGGCTGGTAGGGAAGGGCCAGGTCGCCACCTACGCCAAACAAACCAGCCAACTCCTCGCCAAGTTATACCCATTCCTCAACAGTCAATTATCAACTCGCAACAAGTTTACAGTTTACAAAATGAGCATTAGAGCTGACCTGACTTACTCCAGCCCGGCATTGTGACAAATTTCACGATCCATCCCCGACCGTCCGAAACAATGCCCTCTGCATCATCGCCAAAGGCTGATGGTTTATACCGAATACATAGCTTCACAGAGATTTTCAGATACCGACAATCCCGCCACGCCCGACGCCGACTTCTAAGTCCCTCGGACTCCCTACCCCAGGATTAGCTTAAGTTAACATTAATTAATTTTAAGTTTATTTTTAAGTTTTATGTTCATCATATCTTAACTTCTCCTAGCGCATTTATCTAAAATCCTTACCTAGGCTAAGTTAATTAGGTCCCTGATATGTCTATATCTTAAGATCCAATACGCAAAAGTCTTTTTTCAATCACGTATAATAGTTATAGATCACAGCTACCTAATAAGCCAAATAAAGATATTAGATAATTACACTTTGGAAATATTCATTCTTGAAAAAGCTATGGTGATTGGGAACTTATGGAGTTCGATTAAGTAAAGGCAGAATAAATTGTTCATAAGTGCCTTTTTAAGAAATTTCTTTTCCCAAAATTTTGAAGTTGTTCGGGATTTGATTGTAAAGTTTCTGATGGTTATAGATCTACCTTATAAAAATATATTTATTTTTTCCTCGGCATTTTCCGTCTGCTTTTTAACTCTAAGTTCTGAGAACTTCCAACCTTTCAAACCAACATTAATTAGTTTAAGTTGAATATTTACGTGTTTCTAGTTACTTGTATAAACATTTGAAAAACTAGTTTTTGTAGCGATACGTCGAGTAATAACTACAAGCTTCATATTACTCGACAAAAAAATCGGTTAAAAAACGAAAAAACAAATTAATTTCCAAGTCATAAAGGCAACTAAAAAGTTCTTAAAATTGTGTGTGAAGTGAGAATAAATACGGTGGTCTCTCTCCCAGTACACAGGTCACGCTAATACTACCCGGTAGCTGCTCTCAACATTTTCATTGACCCTCAAAAAAAATTCCAGTATACCGACACTTTCTCAAAACAGACTTAAAATGGAAAATGTTTTGTTAAAAAATTCATTATATTGAAAATATACTCTGTTATAACGAAATGTTTGCAAATACAAAATATATGGCAAGTGTAGTGTTAAACAAAAAATTGGAAATATAGAAGCAGACGGCAGAACGAAAAAATTTTGTGCTACATTCGGAATAAGTCACTTTTCAGAATAAGCTCGGAAAAAGCCGGTATGATGATCGGCGAAACATCAGTATCACTTCTTCAATTGACACAGGAGAAATCGAGAAGAGTTTAACCTGTTTATTTCAGGAGTTTAGCAGTAATTTTGGAGTCTAAGCGACCTCACTCTGGGTATTACTGTAGAATATTGAAAGGAGACTAGATTTTTTTGAAATGGAATAGTTTGTTTTCCGTAGTATAACAAGGTTAGACCATAATTCTTTTTATTGTCTAACATAAAATATGCAACAATATTCTGGATTATGTATTATTAGCGCTCTTGGAAAAATCGACTGAGCATAGAGATGACTTTAGCTCCCTTATTTAGGCATATAGTTGCCTTAGCGTCCTAGCTGCTAGATACTTAGGTAGTGTTTTAGAAATAATTTATCATCATAAAATTACATAAAAATTTATTTTTTTTTCTGATTTTTAGAAAAATCGTGTACTATCTTTTTAAATTTTGCTAGGTCCAGTATATTGAGCATCTATATATATCATAAAACTGTCTGTCTGGCTATCCGTTAGTGCGCTTATAACTTGAGAACTACTTATTCGATTCACGTTTTTTTTTAATTCATACATATGGCCCAGTTGTAGTATATATTTTGTTACGTTGGGTAACATAAGGAATAAGCAGTGATGATAATAGTGCATCACGTCAGAAAAAAGTTTGCGGCCAGTCTACTCTCTTGCAAAGAAATCTAAACAATAATACTATAGTCCACGCGAGCGGAGCTGCGGGCACAGCTAGTTTAAAATATTTGCCATATTTGCCCTCTACAAGTCCCTAAATAAATATTATAAATCAGAAACTTAGTTCGGCCACAATGATTTTTTAAATATAGATTTCCAGATCAGATAGGAAAAATTTTACCATTTTGATATTTTTCGTCATTTTTGATCACATACTGGAAGCTTGCTTAGAAGAAATATTTTTTTTAATTTCAATATGTTAATCTAGATTTTTTAGAGTGTTCTGTTTTTATACAAATTTAACCCGTCTTACTTTTTACTATTTATATTTTATTTAAATCATAGATACACTTTATTTCAAACGATATAGACCATATTAATTGTCATTGCTTTCGCCTAAATCTTCCAAGCAGCGCTTCTACTTGTAACAATTGCATAAGATACAGAAAACGCTTAATATATTTTGCGTAAGAGATATAACATTATCTTAATATCATATAAAAAGCGATAGCAGCTACTCTTCGTACAGGTGAACAATTGCTTAAAAATTTCTGTAGTTACCACAAATATATATAATTAATTGCTGCTTTTCAAGTCAAGTCGAGTAAAGTAAAACTTTTTATTCATATAGCAAAATAAAATCTAATATTTAAGTGTATAGAGTTATCATGATTTTTATATATCAGAAATTGATTGGGGCAATAAGCTGAATTTAGAAACATGGAAACAAATCATAACAAGTAATTTATGATTAATTGCTACATTCTTAAAATTTAATTTAATTTACACAGTAATTTGTGCAGTACGAGATAGATTCTATATTTAAGCATCCTAAATTGAAAGCTGTTAAAATTACGGAGTTTTCCCTAGGCCTAATACTATTACAAAAATTAACTTTGCTTACTAATTGAATTAGGAAGCATGTTATAAAGCTTATTCATCTTTTAAATTGTCCATTTTACTTGTATCTTTAATTATAAATTCGAAATATTACGTAAATGGAATTTTTTACAGGTTTAAAAGATCTATTTTTTTTTTTCTGCCTCTTAATTTCAAACTACTGAAGATTCAGATAAAAATATTTTGTACAGTACACGCAGTAGCCAAGGGGAAGGAGATACAGAAATAGTACCTTCTCTTTTTTATTTGCGGAAGCTTTTTTTAAAACTTAACGTTAAGAGAACTTTCTGGTTTGGAAGTCCCCCCCTCGTTGAATGATTATTAGTTATTAATGACTGCTTGAGAAATACTGTAAAAAGATATGTTCACTCATTTCATACCAACTATAGAGAAGGTTCTGAAAGTTGTCAAGGAAGATGAGAATCTGCCTGACAGAAAAAACCAAACTATAGAAAGTAGTGAATGGAATGAATTTCCGCTGCAAATCAACAGTTAATTTGAGACAGAGAATAAATAATATGTTAGAGAATAAGGTATGTGCGAGACCTCAGAAGATATAACAGGAAAGACAAATACCTTTTTGCCTTCTCTTAAATAAAGGACACTCAGTAAGAAAATGTGACAAGATAAGAACATTACAGGTTCTTGTCCAACATTCTTAGAGCGATTATCAACAGGTTTAATGCCTCCACCCGATAATGGCCACAGATTAATTTTTATCCATATTGGAGGTGTTAATGATTTATAGAAGGAGGTCTACTTCAGTTTGAATCGAAATATATAAGAGATTACCATGAAGAAATGGCAGAGGATGTGTTTGAAGAATATTTTTTTCAAATGATAGAAATGATTCCAGAAAACTCTGATACTGTTTTTGGCAATGTCAATTATCATTCTCGGCTGGAGGAAAAAGTGCCGACAACTTCTTGAAAAAGAGGCGATATTCCAAGATGGTTGTCCCAAGAACAGATTTCTTTTGCGAATGATCTACTAGAGAAGAAATTTCTAAAAATTGTCAATGAAAAAGATAATAATTTAAGAAATATGTCATTAACAAAATAGCTAAAGAAAGTGGAAGAGTTGTGCTTCGACTACCACCGTACAAATGTAAATTAAATCTCATCGAACTTAAATAGGCATAACTAAGAGGATTGGTAGCTCGGAACAATTGAACATTTAAATTAAAATAAGTAGGCGAACTTCTAAACATAGCTTTTAGAAAAAATGGACAGCCAAGGTTATTAAAGAGAACAACAGATGTGGGACCTTGATAACCTTTTGGAGCAACCGCTAAAACCTATTTCAACTGATCGGCATTCGAACGACTGTTTTAATTTTACCGAAGAGTTGTCCACAACATTTGTTATGTATCTGTATCTGTACCTGATATTAAATCATATAATTAATTATTTGATTGTTTCTCTTTTCTTAAAAATAAGGTTCTAAAGCTGGTTAAGGCATACCTAATAATGGCGGTCTCCTCACTAGTAAATATCCCATTTATCCATTCTTACGCATCGACTTTTATTGTCCTTTATAAAGTACTAGGTGGATACGCCTAAAAATTTTAATACTACCTGTAATTACATTGATATTCTTTAAAATTTCCTAATTGTACAATAGGCAGACTCGCTGACCTGTAAGTTGCGAAATCACTTTTGCATTTAGAATAAAGATCTTGTGCTGCCAGTTATTAAATAAAAGAATATAAAAAAATTAATAAAAGCATAATGTATTTTGTTTATTAAATAGTAGTATTGATTTTAGGTTATGATTCTCCAGAAAAAGTAATCCTCGTTTATAACAGCCTAGCCTCTTGGGGCCAAAAGCAGGGTTCTGGCACATTTCAGCAATGTCCTGTAAATAGATGTAGTTTGACAGCTGATAGAAACAGAGCAACTGATGCCGATGCTATTTTATATAAAGACCATGTGGCTTATCCTGGAGTAGATAGGCCTATGAAACAGGTACGTTGGCCTTATAGTTATTAAGATTTTTTTTAACAACTGAAACCAAGTGAGTTATTATGTTGACCTTTTTGCAATCATTGCATTTATGTCTATGTAATTCAGTTAGGTATCTCCAATAGCCAGGTGTGCAGTACGGTTGAAAATATGTCTTACTGACTATTATTTCTTGAACTCAACATTTGTTAGTATATAATAGTTACCACCACTATACCAAGCGATTTATTTTTACTTTCGGTGCGCGTTTCGCTAATTATTCTACCATCGTCAGAAGCGATGACTGGCTAAATCTAAAATTAGAAACTAGGCTATTTATCCTAAAATTGTGATTTATTCGAGTAGAACCGACCAATCACAGACAAAGGTGAAGTTCCGGTCGAGTAACCAGGACAGACAACTATGTGGAATACGTCGTCGGTCCTTTTTTAAACTCTTTTTATATTTTATAAGTTCAGTACTCTCCTATGCATCGAATAAATTCTTATTAGGTATATTGTTTTTATGGAACGACACGTGTACGGAAAAGCGATTCACGTTGATCTTGAATCGCTGTAAATTGTGCTCGGTTGGAAACACAGTCCTAGGCAAATTATTCCAAAGGAATGAGGTTCTCTATAAAAAAAAAACTGCTTGAAAAGGGTTGTACGAGGAGTTACAAGCTGAATCTCATACGGATGTGAAGTATTAACGCGATCTATATTTCTAGCATGCACCGCTCTGGGAGAAATTAAGCGGGCTACATCCAACGAACACTTTTCATGTAAATACTTGTAGAATAGAATAAAATCCAACAAATTCAGTGTATATTTGGGAGCAGAGCTCCAAACATGGGAGCAGTATTCCATCGTTGGTAGAATTTAAGCTTTGTACAGAATTAACAGTTGTGGAGTGTAAAGCTTTCTAGTTCGAAATAATATTCCCATGCCAAGACATATGTATTTGCTCCCAAATTAACGCCCAGCAAATTGAATAACGATGCTAGGGAATGGAGTGCTCTGACATAACTATGTTGGGTTCAGCAACGTTCACTTTTTTAGAAAAAATTGCCGTCTGGGTTTTTGTAGCGTTAAATTCTACTTGGTTACTGTCACACCAAGCTCGAATTTCTTCCAGGGTTTGTTCGAGTGCCGATGTTCGAGTATTCAAAGTGAATAGAGAGATAAGTGTACTGTCATCTACAAAGCTGTATATTGGGTTTAGGGTCTTTCACAGCAGATTGTTAATGTAAATGAAAAAAGAGTACGAGACAGTATGGAGCCCTGGGACACGCCGGCCTTGATAGTAAAAGTGAAAGAGATCAGTCGACTGCCTCTCGTAAAGAACGCTCCTTGATGAAACATGAGAGCCAAAAACAGAACTTTTTAGACATACCAGAAGAGCATGGCTTAGCTAACAATCCATCGTGCCAAACACGATCGAATGCCTTGAATATATCAAGAGCAACCGCTCGGGATTCTCCAAAGTGTTTCAATTGCGTTGTTCCAAACATAAGTTAGAAGATCCCCTGTTGATCTATGTTTGCGAAAGCCATATTAATGGTCGCTAATAATATTGAATCTTTCAAGATATTTTAGAAGATGCTGATTGATAGCCTTTTCCATGACTTTCAACATTATTGAAAGCAGTGCGACTGGTTGGTAGTTGTTTGGCAAGGTCTTCTTGCCTTTTTCGGGTATTGGCTGAATTGTGGTGCCTTTCCAGCAGGAAGGAAATATTCCCTTTCTGTAGAATAGGTTAAAAAGTCTACAGAAAACTGGTGTTTAATGGGGTTTTCTCACGCAGTTTGTGAGTACTATAGCAGGTATTTCGTCACCACTAGAAGCTTTTTTGGTATCTAGCTCCAATAGAATATGTTTTATGATACGCCGTCGGAAGGGCATCGGGCATCCTTGTCTGCACTGTGGGAATTATAGGTGATGTTTTTCCTTTTCGATAGTAGAATGTGAAGCGGAGTTCAGCCAACAAGTTCATTTTCTCAACAGATGTTGTGGCAATAGCTGGCTATGTGACTGATGGTATAGCGGATTTGATGAAATTTTTACCAACTGCCTTAGCGACTGACCAAAAGGACCTGAAATTGTTGGGGCAAGCAATAAGTTTGTTTCTAATTCGTTAATTGTATGCCTCCTTGGTATCATCAAAAATTTCTTTGCATCCGTTCCGAGCACGAACAAAGATGTTACGATTTATGACGTTAGGATTTTCACATCATTGTCGGTAGGCAAGATGTGTAGAAACAACAACTTCTTTGCTTTTCCGGTAAAATCAAGGCTTGTGTTTGAAGGACCATTTCTTTAAAAAAAGGATGTAAGTCTCCATACCAGCCAAAATAACAGCGGTGACTTCTTTAGCGCAGCCAGATGGGTCGTCGGATCGCAAACAAATGTCTAACCAAGAGAAAATTTGAAAATATTCCATGAGTTCTTCCCATTTAGCAGATTTGTAGTGCCAAATCTTACGTGGTTTTGGTGCCTCTCTGTCACTGATTGGTAGGATACTCGATGTCGAAAGTAGTTTATGGTCGGAAGAACCTAACGGCGGATTTAGGGTGCCAAAGTAAATCTCTGAATTGGTGGTTAAAAACAGATTAAGAAGACTGGCGTCTCGATCAGGGATCCATGTTAGTTCGTCAATAAGCTGAGTCAAACCACAACTAACTGAGAATGACTCAGCTTCACCACCTTGTTCCTAGGTAGTAATTACTAAGCTCGTTGATGCTGTGGACATTAAAGTCTCTTAGGATGGCAATTTCGGCATTTGGATAGTCAATCAGTAAATGATCGATGGTGTCTGCAAAAGATGAGTATGTTTGATGATGATGGAGAGTATGATTATATTCAAGGGCATGTTCAGCAATACGTGATTTTTCTGACCTGTCGTGCCTTAAATGAGCTAAATATTGTTTGAATCGACTTTCTTGTTTGCCGAACATACTTCTTGTTATGATCATTACAATTTATCTCGTAGATTCCACTTCTTTCACGTTCATGGAGTTTATCCCTCAGACTTCCTAAACTAACGTGAGGCCAACCTTTTTAATCTTAGATTTAGTCAATGGCGTCGAGTGTAAAAATTAAACATTTGGTGTAGTGGTGATTACTATTGTGTAGTGTTATTGTGCCAAAGATTCCCAACGTAGATAACACTTGTGGTTAATTATATCATTAATATTATACCTACTGGAAATTAAGATACTATTTTGTATTATTGTTTCTTTGCAACCTTAGAATGTACAACACTATTAAAAATATTGCACTGAAAAATAATTTATGGCATATACAATTCGAAATTTATGTAACAGTGAGATAACCCATGTAATTTGTCTCTAATGACATTCTCCCTACCTGATTTTTAATTCTTCTATTGACATAAAAACGGTGCTATAAGTCTAACGCATAAAATGGTAAAAAAATATTAAAAAAGTGAGTAAATTAATTTATTCTGTGGGAAAAAGGGTGCAAAATTAAAAAAGATAGTGAAGATCCTATATATCGCAGTTTTTGACTATTTTTAAAGGTAATCAAGCCTTATATTAGTGGTTCTCAAACTCTTTCAATTCTCGGCGCTCTTACTGAATCCAGGTCTTCCCAAGGCGCTCACGTCAAATTCTAACAAGTACATTTTGTGCAATAATGAATAATCTTTTTTTTTTAATTAAAAGATTAGGTAAAAAAATATAATATGTATTTAAGGTCACAAAAAATGACCCTGAACAAATTCACCTCATTACAATTAGTGAGATAAGTACGTCTGTTTATCACCGTATATTTTCTCAAATCTTGAAATCAAACTGAATACAGCTATCCCCATTTCCTTTTTCACTTTGATTTCTGAGGTAAACTTAGTTTTTATCACAGCAGCGGTCGACTCAGCTTCACATAGATAAAAAGTTTCAGATGGAATTAATACTTTCTGAGCTTTACCACTCAGAAGAAAATAGTCATCATTTACTAATAATGATTCAGTTTTCAACGTAAAGTTGTAAGAGAACTGTTCTTCCATAGCATAATTTTAGGTAGAGTACTGGCATTAATTTGATCTTAAGTCAGTGTAAATTTATCGATATATAAGTTGTGTTAAGTGTTCTTCAAAACTCGATTTCACATATCGAGAGAAATCAACTCAGTTGGAAGTCAAAAACTGTGGAAAAAACTTGGGGAAACTTTCTTTATCTCCGTCTTTATTCATTTTTCTTTTCCATCCTTTTAGTTTTTTTTTATAAAAGGTGAAATCAACTGTAAAGAGTGTATGGTGTTTCCCTGCAAGAAGAGTTTTTTCAAAAATATCACATAAATATCATATACATATTACCAAAAAATCTTCATTCACAAATTTTCGGTATAGAATTCTTTAATATAAATTTCCTGTCCCAGCTCAAATGTACGCGACAAAACATTACCACGAGAGAGCCATCGCAAAGTGCTGCTGTGCAATAAAGAAGTTTCCTTGAATCCCTACAATCTTACGTAATTTTTTCAAAAAAACCTTGTCCACGAAGGCCAAATTTTTATAATGTTTACTCCATTCACTACATATTCTTTAGATTCTTCTGATTCAGATTTTTTGATACGAGTACTTCACTGTAAATCACATAATGGATGCATGGGGTATCAAAGACGTTGCTTCAAATATGTGCCGCAAGTCTCCATAACAGCCAGATATTGTATTATAAAGTTCGATAGCATTTTTAAGAAGATATTGAAAAACAAAAAGTTACGTGAAATACGCCATTCATCAAAAACCATTGTTTGGACTCTTAAAATGTAAAAAATATCAAAATCTCCGTGATTTTTTAATTTACAGTCCCTGGCCAAATTATTAGACGCACTGCAAGATTTCATGTAAAATATTAATTACCGAGTGATATTGTACCGTTTTATTATTTTAAATTGATTTGTTTTTTATTTTTATATTATCCAATCAATTACCTATTTATTGGACATAAATAAAACAGCATTAATTTAGAAAAGCATAAGTTTATTAAGTTTTAAAGAAAAGTGAAATTAATGTTAGTAAAAGTCAATATTTAGTTGAGACACCTTTAGCCGCTATCAAAGCTTTAATTCTGCGCGGCATGCTATCAATGCAAGATTGTATTGTCTCCTGCATTTGAGGATGATGATTCCACACATGAATAATCTTTTCTAGGAGCTGGGTTTTGTTGGTAATCACATCTTTAGCCACTTCTCTTTTCATCAGCTCCCACACATTTTCAATGGGGTTCATATCAGGGCCAATCCAACAGAGGGATATTTTTTTCTACCAAAAAAGCTTTAACAGACCGAGCAGTGTGGCAGGGAGCTCCATCTTGCATGAAAGTGAATGGTTCCCCATTTGGAAACCATTCTCTGAGCTGCGGAATCAACCGATTTTGTAATACTTCTTTGTACTGATCTTGCCTCATTATTCCTTTGACGACGTACAGACGTCCAGTGCCCTTGCCGCTGATGACAGACCAAATCATCACTTTGGTGGGATGTTTAACCGTCGGGACGACACAATCAGGATGAAACTTTTCTCCATGACGACGACGCATATACTGAGCTTTATTCTGCAAAATTTCGAATGTGCTTTCGTCACTGAAGCAGACCTGTCAAAAATAGGAAAAATATATAAACTTCCATGTTTATTTGCTTTATTTAACTGAAAATGATAATAATGTATCAATTATTGATAAAATTGCTGTATCTTACCGATCTCCAGAAGTCCACATCTTTGTCTTGCCATTGTTTGGCCCACTTCAGGCGCTTTGCTTTCATTGCAGTTGTTAACTTGGGCTTCCTGGCGGGGCGACAGGCCTTAAAATCTAATTCTTTCAATTTTCTTCGAACAGTGCGCTCAGAAGCATTTACGCTAGCATCCTGGAGTTGTGATTTTATTACCTTTGTGGTAGCAAATCTGTTTTTCTACACAAATTTTCTTCAAACATCTCTCTGACCGTGGAGTGAAAATTTTTTTCTACCGCATCTTTTCTTTCTTTTCGGGCTTAATTCCTTCCCTGACTCAATTTTCTTTTTTATGCGTCGTACACTAGCTTCAGAAACCTCGAATCTTCGTGATATTTCTCGGTTTGTAAATGTTTTCGCAATCACAAGGGCCTTCACTTCAGCTTTTTTACGTGGTGAAAGATCGCCTTTTCTACCCATAATGAAAATAGTCCAATTACTTTTTTAAAACACTGCATACAAAATAAACTAATAACTGAGTAGTATAAAACTGTTAAACAAACAATCACAGTCCATAAAGCCACAGAAACACGTCCGTACCTGACTCGATTCCGATCGCGACTGATACAGGTTTGTACTTGTTTACGTTCATGTATCACTTTGTCAACACAGTGTTGCCATATGTTAAAAATAAATACAAATATGTAGTCTACAACAATTCTTTTAAATAAAAATCAATAATATTGTAGTTTAAATATACCATTATTGCATAAAAACTCTAAAGAAACATAAAATTACTAAAAAAAATACAGTGCGTCTAATAATTTGGCCAGGGACTGTAGAAATATGGTGTAGGTAAAATAAATTTAGAATTGCAGTAGCCTCAAAATACCTGAGGTACAGGGACTTTTTTAAGTGTTACGCCTAAATCACTATTTTTCTACTGTACATACCAAGAAAAATCTTTTAAGTACTAAACTTAGCTTTTTATGAGGAAGCCAAATATGATAACAAAAACTTGCCTCTTGTCAAATTTAAGAGATTACAAAGCTAACTAGGTTTTTTTGAAGTGCACCCTATTCATATGAGCACACTATTAAATAGCATGTTTCAGTCTGTTTACAAAAATGTATCATACTTAAACTTATTTTTAGTCGCTACTGATATACAAGGCATTCAAATTATTGGACTGAACTTTAACTTTTAATGGCTCATTTTACTATTTTGGAGATCAAAAGAAATGATTTAGTACCGTTTCGTCGATTCCCGTTTTGTCGACTTTAAGAGAAATTCCCGTTTTGTTGACTGGCCTTTGGTGTCATTAACAATTCCCCTTTCGTCGATTCACTAAACCTCTGTATCTGCTATGAAAATCTGTAGTAAGTGTAAATATTAAATATTTCTTAAAAAAATCGGGCAAAATTCTTTCTTTCCTTCACACTTTCTACAGAGCTTAGGTTAAGTTAGTATAAGCATACATTCATGATTAGAAATTTTTATACTTTCAAAATTGTAAGAAAGAGGCTTTGCCTATCTTAGTATTCAATAAAGACAGTGATACTTTCTACAGACTTAGGACTGTCGAACCTGAACCTGAACTAACCTGAACGCCTACGACAATCTAACCGGCCGCACCCTTATATTGTATGAAGATAAATACCTAGGTAAAACTACCGGTAGAGGGTTGAAGGCCACCTACAGCTTTACTTGGTGGCTTTAATTTGGCGAATCGACAAAAAGGGAACGGTTTCAAATGGTCAACGGTCAAATGGTCTCAGTCGATGAAAGGGTAACAAAACAGGTAAAAATGCCCAGTCGACGAAATGGTCAATCGACAAAATGGGAATTTACCAAAGAAAGTCTTATACTAATTTTTTGTGAAGAAGCCAAATATGATAACAAAAAAATTTGCCACTTGCTAAATTTGACATTTTATGCCAACTAGCATTTTTTTAAATGGCACCCTCTACATATGAACACACTATATCTGTAACTTTTAATTTTAACTCTAAGGAGGCTCAGGTCAGTAAATCTTTTTAATTAGTAAAACTTTTTGGAAATCCAAATGTTTTTGCTATTATTGGAAAAAGTAGAAAATCAGCATTCTAATGGTGCCAAAAATAATACCATTGTTTGAAAATTAAAGTCAGGGATTAGTGTTAAATGAAGGAAAATCATTTGAGTCGATTTTTTTGCTCACCAGGGTATAATAACAGAAAATTTATCACATGTCAAATTTGACAGATTACAAAGCCAACTAGATTTTTTTAAATGATAACCTCTACATATGAGCACACCATTAAATAATATTTTTCAGTCCTTTTACAAAATATATAACTCTATATTGATTTTCAGTCGTTATCAATCTATAAGGAATTTTAATTTTTAAGTGGCTCCCTGGATTTAATATTGTCCTATATAGCATATCAAAAAATTTCTTTTACCGCTAAACTTAGTTTTTTATGAGGAAGCCAAATATGGTAACAAAAATTTTTCACTTTTCAAATTTGACAGATTACAAAGTCAACTAGATATTTTTAAATGGCATCGTCCACGTATGATTTTTGCTATCATATTTTTTGCTATTATATTGGAAAGTTTGCTAATCAACGAATTTTCTGTTGTGCCAAAGAGGAAGATAGTAAATCGAGTACGCCTTTTAATGGTTAAAATTCCCGGTATATCGATAACAACTGAAAATAAATATCAAGTATTATATTTTTGTAAACTGACTTAAAATTTCAATTTAATACTTTTGGATTTCTAATATGTCAAATTTCATAAGGGACATATTTGGCTTGCTTATAATAAACTAAGTTTAGTACTGAAACAGTTTTCTTGCTATGTAGAATGGAAAAATAGTGAATTAGGTGAGAACTTTAAAAAATGTCCCTGTATAGGGTGAGTCAACGATAAAATAAAGTTCATTATCTCATTTGTTTTGAGAATGACGAAAAAATGTTAAATACAATAGTTTTTTTAGGGAATGTTAAGGTGCACAGTTTTTAAAACATTTTTTGAGTATACAGGATACTTCAAAAAAGTGTGGTCGGTATAATATATGTTTTTTTAAATAGAACATCCTATTTTCTAATTTATTTTTAAATTCTGCGTAAAATTTTATAACTTTTTTATTAATAATGTTATATACCTAAACCTAATATTTCATTTTTTTTAAAAAAATACTAGTTTTCAGTTTTGTAAAAAATTGCCAGTAGCACCATTGTTTCGAAAATGGAATACATAATTGGTACGAGCGTTCTATGGAGATGAAAAACAAGATATATGTAAAGAAATTTGAGTTAGATGCTACAGGGTATTCAAAATCAATTTATGCATTTCGACTATTTTAAATTGAAAAATCTCAAATTTTTTTAAATGGCACACCCTGTGTATTATTATTTTTCTGATAGATTTTACAAAACCCTCCAAGTTTTATTAATTATGTCATATACCTATTTCTAATAATTTTCGATTTATTTTGAAAGTTTTATTTAATACACTTACGCTGTTGTGAAAACATAAACAAATAGTTAATAATAATTTTAATATAGTTTAACTTATCTAATGATTAATTACTACGACGTATGTTCAAAAGTATGCCCGTCTACTTAAATACACATGTTTAGTCGTTTTACTATATTTTCCTTCACTTTCCTTGGCATAATGGGCGTTAGTGTCCTGCACGCATCCCGTATCCTATTTTCCATATCTACTGGTGTTGTAGGGGGATTTATATAAAGACGATCTTTAATGTAGCGCCATAAAAAGAAGTATAAAGGTGTTAAGTCACATGATCGAGAGGGCCAGTGAATGGATCCATCCCTACCGTTCCATTTTTGGGGGTAAGGATCAATTAAAAATTCCCAAACTCCCCCAAAGCAGGAGTTCCGTCTTGTGGAATCTACATTTGTTCCCTTTCAAAGTTATCAACTTTTTCAAGAAGCTAGGGTAACTCGTTTTGCAAAAAAATTAGATAAGCGTTAAGCGGTTCGCGGAAAAAATATGGACCAATTATTTTTTAAATGGGATTCCCTGTATATTTTTCCTTATCCGAATAGAGTTTACCATTCTAAAAATATAGCACACTAGTTTTTATTTAAATCTACTTCAAAATATAAAGGTTTTCAGTTTTTACGCACGAGTTTTAAATGCACATTTTGTAAGAAGGCTTTGGACGGAGCGGCAATATCAATTGTTTATCGATAGCAGTCAAATCATAAAAAAAAAAATCCCAGAAGTAACTCTAAGAATCATAACTACAATGAAATTTACTAAATGCATAGTACTTAAAATATGGACCAATTATTCGAAAATTTAATATTCCACACCATACCATACATTAAGCGACCAATGGTTTTGGTTTTGAACTTCCGGACTTAAAATGGATTAACTGTTGAATAATAATGCATGTTATGGCTGTTAACTGCTCCATTACTGCGAAAAGTAGCTTCATCAGAAAACATTATTTTGGATAAAAAATTTGGACCGGCCTCTATTGCTCTATTCATGGTAGTACAAAACTTTACTCGTCGTTCAAAATCACAGTCTTGAAGTTCTTGGTGTAGTTCCATATAAAAGGGACGATACTTGTATTTTTTCGTAGTGCAATTAGACGTAGATTGGGATGTGTCAGATAAGTCAGCTAGTTGACGGCTGCTGACCTAGGGATTATCTTCAACTTGAAGTAAAATATCCATTTGTTTTTCCTCATTAATAACATTCTGGTTTACTACTTTCCGTTTCGTATACTCAACGCTACCACTACCATCAAACCGTTCCATTAAGCACTAAAAAGATTTTCTAGATGGTATACGACTATTAGGGTACTTAGCTCCGAAAAGCCTTACTGCCAAAAGACAATTTTTTCCCGCCTCGCTCAATTAATTCATTTTTAGGGAAATCCATAACTATTACTTTTATACGTCACTTACTACAACAAATTAAACTACTTTTACTTGCTTAATAGACATGTCAAAATTTGACAATGCCTAAATTTTTGTTTTGTCGTGGCAACTATGATGTTATAGCGTAACTGTATTAAAAACAAGGATAAAAATTGAAAAATTCAAAATAAATCGAAAACTATTTATGAAATAGGTCTATGACATACTTAATAAAAGTTGGAGGGTTTTGTAAAATCTATTAGAAAAAATAATAATATACAGAGTGTGTTATTTAAAAAAATTAGAGATTTTTCAATTTAAAATAGTCGAAATGTATAAATTTATTTTGAACACCCTGTAGCATCTAACTCAAATTTCTTTACATATATCTTTTTTTCATCTCTATAAAACGCTAGTACCAATTATGAGTATTCCACCTTCAGAAACAATGGCGCTACTGGCAATAATTTACAAAACTGAAAACTGGTATTTTTTTAAAAAAAATTGAAATATTAGAAAAACTATTAGTTTCAGGTATATAACATTATAAATAAAAAAAGTGATAAAATTTTACGCAGAATTTAAAAATAAATTAGAAAATATGATGTTCATTTAAAAAAACATATTTTATATCGCCACACTTTTTTGAAGGATCCCAAAAATAATTTTAAACTGTGCACATTAACATTCCTTAAAACTATTGTATTTAACATTTTTTTTCGTCATTCCCGAAACAAATGAGATAATGAACTTTACTCTATCGTTGACTCACCCTGTAAATATAGTATTTCATTTAAAACAGCAAAGTTGACATAGGCTATTTTTTTGTCATAAACTTTTATGGGACACTCTATGTCGCAGAACAAAAAAACCGGTAAAGTGCAAGTTGAACTTGCACAATTAGTGTTCCGTACGTTGATTGTCTTTAAAATAAAAAATTTTGTTAGGGTGGTATAAAATGATCAGTGACTTCACAAAACACACCCCAAATGAGTTTTCTCCAAAGTTTTTTCTAATCTTTACTGAAAACTGGTGACCTTGGAATTTTGGTTTTTTTATATATCAGATAAATTATTAAAGGTACTGATAATTTCCGTTCAATCTATACCCCATGGAGAATATTCCAGGATTTTTTCAAAATTTTTTGATCAGTACTTTTCGAGATAAGGTAGGGGACAGCGGTTTTTCACGATTTTTTAAAAGTAATACGAAGAAAAGTGTGAGCAAGTATTACATTATATATATATATTTTTTACTCGTGTTTTCACAAGCTTTCATTTGACACCACACTCGATGACCTAGTAAAAAATTTTTTTTTCACTTCCGATTTCACCCCTCAAAACGAATCCCTTGAGTCAAAATTTATGTTACGGTGATATAAAATGATCAGTGACTTCACAAAACACACCCCAAATAAGTTTTCAACAAAGTTTATTTCCAATCTTTACTGAAAATTGATGACCTTGAAATTTCTGTTTTTTTATATACCAGATAAATTATTACAGGTAATGCACTCGTGATAATTTTCGTTCAATCTACGCCCCGTGGAGAATATTCCAGAATTTTTTCAAAATTTTTTGATAATTACTTTCCGAGATAAGGCGGGTGGACAGCGATTTTTCGCGATTTTCTAAAAATAATACAAAGAAAAGTGCGCGCAAGTATTACATATATATATATATATATATATATATATATATATATATATATATATATATATATATATATATATATATATATATATATATATTACTCGTGTTTTCACAAGCTTTCATTTGACACCACACTCGATTACCTAGTAAAAAAATTTTTTTTTTCTCTTCCGATTTCACCCCCCAAAACTAACCCCTTAAGTCAAAATTTAACTTTCAAAACTACATGGCTCTGATGAGGCCATCAATTCCTATATTACTACCAAATTTCAACTTTCTATGGCAAATAGTTTCGGAGAAAATCGGGTGTGACAGACGGACAGACACCGAAGTGATCTTATAAGTGTATAAGTACGGAACACTAATAACGATATGTAATATTTTTGCTAAATTTCCAATTTTCCGGAAAATTATATTCTAGATTTTTCTGGACGAAGGTGAATTTTCCTGACAATTTTACAAAGTTCTGAGGACTCTGTCAATTGAATATTTTTCTAGGTGTGGATACTATACCATTTGGAATGCCCCTATCATACACAAAGTGTAAAAGTGCCAGACTCAATCAATTGGACTGCAACTTATCGCAGAGACAGTGACGTTGTAGCCCCTTATGAACGTTGGCTTTATTACGATCCACAGGTAAAATATTAAGAACAGACACATAAATTAAGTTATGTTATCATTTCACAGTGTACAGGGTGGTCCAAATTGGACGCTTTTATCTAAAGGAGATAGACCAAAACTGATGTCGGTGTCTGAGGCTCAATTTTTATGATAAACTCGATGGTGAAAACCGCATATCTATATCTAGTACCGTTTCAGATATAAAGGGTGTTTTTCAAAAATTGCATTTTGGAAAAATGTTTGTAATTCTTTTCCTATTGAAAATTTTTGATTTCTGTAAAAACATTCTCAAAGCACTTTTTCACATGGGTTTCAACAGTGTAAGTTACATTTTTTTACAACTAATATTTTATTAGTTATTAACGCTTTTTTAAATGGGATTCCCTGTATATTTTTCCTTATCCGAATAGAGCTTGCCATTCTAAAAATATAGCACACTTTAGTTTTTGCTTAAATCTACTTCAAAATATAAAGGTTTTCAGTTTTTACGCGAGTTTTATATGCACATTTTGTAAGAAGGCTTTGGACGGAGCGGCAATATCAATTGTTTATCGATAGCAGTCAAATCGTAAAAAAAAATTTCCAGAAGTAACTCTAAGAATCATAACTACAATGAAATTTACTAAATGCATAGTACTTTAAACTATGTAGAAAATAAAACAAAACAACAATAAAACAATTTATTCCAAGTAGAGCAAAAAAAAAACAAAACAATTTTCTATAAGAGATATTCGAAATGTCGACCAGTTTTATTTACACATAGGCGGCACCTTTTCTGGACACTTCTCATCAAATGGATTAGTTCAAGAGGAGTGAGAGCTGCAAAACTTTGTATCACTGCGACTTCTAACTCTTGTCAGGTGTTTGTCGGCAATTTGAAAATTAGGTCTTTCAATCTTCCCCAGAGATAGAAGTCCATGGACTTCATGGGTGTTAAATCCGGTGACCTTGCTGGCCAACGGTTCGTACTTTGGTTGGTTATCCAGTTATTGTCGAAATTGGCCGATAAAAAATTACTGATAACTGCAGCGTTATGAGGGGGTGCCCCGTCGTGTTGAAAAAATATATTTCTAAGGTCCATTAACGGCAGTTCATCAACAAGAGATTCTATTTGCTGCCTTAAAATTTCTAAATATCTCTGAGAGGTGAGTGTTCCTTCGTAAATAAATGGACCTATAACCCTGCCTCTAAAAATTCCTGCCCACACATTAAATCAAAATCTGCCTTGATTTCTTGGCTCCACAACTAAACGAGGATTTTCTTGTGTCCACGTATAGGAATTGTAACGGTTAAAATAACCTGTCCAAATGCAATTTAATGAAAAATTCGGAACATGGTTACAATTCTCCAGAAACCATTGGCAAACATCCGTACGCCGTTGAAAATCTCCGTCTCTAAGGTGATGAACTTTTCTTGCCCTATATGGCCTGAATTTGTGCTTCTTTCAAAGTACGACTTACGTTAGTTCTTGGTAGTCTAGTGGATTCTTTTAACTGCCGTCTTGAAGTGTTGGGATTATTTCCGATAGTTCCTAAAACTACTATTTCTTCTAACTCCTTATCCCTATTTGATACATAAATTTTTGGGTCGTTTCTTTTCAAATTGACCACTATTAACTAAGTTATGTCACAATCGAGCGAAAATATCCTTGAAGGGTTAACGCCTCTCTGAATACCGTTCGTGGTACAAATTACTTGCCGCTTCCGAATTTTCTCCGGTTTGTATGAAACACACTATCATATCCCATTTGTCGTAATTTTCAAACTTCGTTGTGATTTATTTGACAATTTAATAACTGATCCTAAGGTAAAATTTGACAACTACGAGTAAACAATTGAATTAAACCATATGGTCGCTCCGTCCAAAGCTACTTCACAAAATGTCCATTTAAAACTCACGTAAAAACTGAAAACCTTTATATTTTGAAGCAGACTTAAGCAATATATAAAGTGTGCTATATTTTTAGAATGGTAATTTAATGCTCTATTCGGATAAGGAAAAATATCTAGTGTATCCCATTTATAAAATATATTTTTGCGTTAATAACTATTAAAATATTAGTTGTAAAAAAATGTAACTTACACTGTTGAAATCCACGTGAAAAAAGTGCTTTGAGAATGTTTTTACAGAAATCAAAAATTTTCAATAGGAAAAGAATTAGAAACATTTTTCCAAAATGCAGATTTTCACCATTGAGTTTACCTTTAAAAGTGTCCAATTTGGACTACCCTGTACATAACATTAACTAGCTTTCATGAATTTTTGGGGTTAATTTCAAATGAAATTTTAATTGATATAAAAACATTTGATTTTATTTCGAAACAAATCAATTTAAAATATATGTCATTTCTGCTGTATTATTATGGAAAAAGTAATATAATATTTGAATGTCACTAAGTTACCTACTATTTAATACGAGGGTCATTCAATAAGTAAAGAGACAAATAGTTCTAGCTCCAGAACGGTTTATTGGACTGTTACAAAATCTGACCTACTTTTCGACGTAATCCCCCCAACGTTAATACACTTGTCCCACTTTTCTGCAAGTTTCTTGATTCCTGTGGCAAAGAATTCTTTCGGTTGACGTGGAAGCCACTCTTACACTTTTTCCTTCACTTCTTTATTATGGGCGAACCTCTTTCCACGTAGGACATCTTAGAGAGGTCCGAAGAAGTAAAAATCACACGGAGCCAGGTCTGGGCGGGCAACCCAGTTCTTGAAGCTTTTTTGGGTATGAGGGCAGATATTGTAAATGGTTCTGAATAATATTGTGAACAGTTCCAACGCTTACCTCAACCTTCTGAGCTATCATTTCATCAGTAATTCTGTTTTTATCACGAATAAGTCCATCAGTCATTGATTCCAACAAGGGAACGGAAACTTCGACTGGACGTCCACTTCGCTGCTCGTCAAACACTCTTGTTCGGCCACCTTTAAACCGATCTATCCACTTGTAAATGTTTTCACGGTTTATGCAACTTTGTCCATACTGTAATAACATTCTAGAATGTATTTCACTTGGCTTAACACCTTCTGCTACTAAAAATCTGATGACAGAACGCTCTTCTAGAGTGCAGTCTTCCAATAGACTCGCCATGGTAAACTGGAAATTTTGGGAGTATGTTTACATTACATGATCGAACAGCTGATATTAAAACTCATCACAAGGTTACCAACTTGCACTCCTAGAAGTATGGAGCGGTTTCGTTGAATGGGTTTAAGCTGAGATCAATTGTCTCTTTACTTATTGAATGACCGTTGTACATAGAGTAATAATTGATGAATAAGTAGGCAAACCAACCAGAGGGGGTGAAAAAAATCCATATAAACATCGTTCTTAGGTACTGTGATCTTAGGCTTTAGGATAGAGACACAAAGCATGAGCTATTCTACCACCGACTTCTACAGTGTCCTGTTTACTATACTAGCATTCTTTTTCTAGGTCAAGCAAAAGGTACAAACGAGAGATTATGCTGCCAACAAAACAAAAAAAGTAGCTTGGTTCGTATCGAACTGTGGGGCGCGCAACAATAGATTGCAATATGCCAGAGAATTAGCTAAACATATAGATGTAGATATTTATGGAGCATGTGGCTCTTTAAAGTGTCCCAGATCTGACGATAAGAAATGTTTTAATCTTTTAGAGACCGATTATAAGTTTTATCTAGCATTTGAAAATTCAAATTGTAGAGATTATATTACTGAAAAACTCTTTGTGAACGGACTGGGACAAAATGTGCTTCCTATTGTGATGGGTGGTCGACCAGAAGATTATCAGAAAAGTGCGCCAGAAGGTATGCATATTATATGTTTATAAAGGGTGTTTTTTATAGAGGTATAAAACTTTAAGTTGGCAACACTTTTTTAACTGGCGGCCATTTTGTCAGCTGTCAAGTGATTTATGTTTAGTTTGGTTTGGCATTTCAACATGAATAGACTGACGCCTGAACAACGCTTCCAAATTGTGCAAATTTATTTTGAAAATCATGGTTCTGTTCGAAATACGTATCGCGCACTACGTCCATTTTACGGTCAACATAATCGTCCATCAGAGCAATTAATTCGATTAACTATGGAACGTTTTCGCACCACGTTTACTCTAAATGATAATACGCATCCACAGAGACGTCGTACAGTGCGTACAGAAGAAGTCATTGCTGCTGTAGAGCGTAGCGTAGAGGAGGACCCGAATCAGTCTATCCGCCATCGTGCACAGGAATTGGATATGTGTCCATCCACTTTATGGAAGATTTTGCGAAAAGATCTTGGTTTGCGTGCTTACAAATTCCAACTCGTGCAACAATTGAAGCCACACGATTACCTAGCAAGGCGTAGATTCGGAGAATGGGCCCAAAACAAGATTGCCGTTGATCCCGATTTTCATAAGCGAATTTTGTTTAGCGATGAAGCTCACTTTTGTTTGAATGGATACGTCAATAAACAAAACTACCGTATTTGGAGTGATGATAATCCTCAAGTGTATGTTGAGACACCGTTACATCCAGAAAAACTGACTGTTTGGTGTGCTTATGGGCTGGTAGAATCATTGGTCCGTACTTCTTTAAAAACGATGCTGGTCAGAACGTTACAGTCAATGGTGACCGCTATAGAGCCATGATTACTGACTTTTTCGTTCATCAATTGAACAACCATGATGTGCAGGAGCCGTGGTTTCAACAAGACGGCGCAACATGTCACACAGCTCGTGCCACAATTGATTTATTGAAGGTTTGGTAACCGACATTCTAGCAAGTCTAGACATTGTTTCACATATATATATATATATATATATATATATATATATATATATATATATATATATATATATATATATATATATATAGGGTGTTATGGAATTGACTGCATATATTGGAACTGGTGGATCCTTGTAGCAAGACCGATTGCATAAAATTCACCTTAAATAGTGGAACTCAATAATAAAGGAAAAAATCGACCTTCAAGAAATTATGTCATGAATATTTTTTTCACGCTGCCACTAGTCAACCCTGGAACTCGCCAATATCGAAAACCGTTAGTCAGACATAAGGGTGAGATTTGAGTCGGCTTTTCTAAAGTTAATAAAAATATCAAAATATTTTTATTATTTTATTCTTCTAAAGCCGACAAAGGATTTGCGGGTGTCCACATTCCCCACGGACATGAAAAATGGCCCGCTATATAGAGAAACTTTAAATTCAGGTTTAGTTTATTTGCTTTCTTGACAGAGAATCTTTATAAATTTTGCAATATGTCGTGGGTAATTTTTTTAAAGATGTGTGTGTAGAAAGTGTAGAATATAACAGCAAGTGTGATAAATTGTGTCATTTGACACAGTTATTTAGTTATAATTATGTTACTGACAACTTAAGATACTTTATATGGGGCTCGACTATTGCACATTTAAGGTATGTTTATTTATTTATTTCGTATGGACGTACATTGCACACAGCAGAATTGAAGCTGAATAAAATTACCTAAATAAATTATACAAAGATAGGAATAATGATACAACACGTCAACAATAAGGTACCGATTTAAGGTAGATAACTAATACGTTTTTTTCACTTAAGACTAAAAAATCTTACTGTTCTTACAAGAAAATCGTTTAACATTTAGTTAAATAAAAAATAGCTCATCTCAGAATAATGGAAAAAATGTACCCTAAACAAATTTAATAAAAAAAAAAATATATAAAAATTGTCATCTTTTAAAATAATTCCTCAGTTTTATATTTAATTATTTTTTATAAGGAAAAATTTTAACACATGTAATCCGCTAAATTTTTATTTGCGTTATTTTAAAGAGAGGTAACCCAATAAATAAATTATTCAGCTCGGTTTTTAAAGACATTCCTGGTTGCCTTACACAGTTGGATGAAGTAATACTAACTTGGACAAAATTATGTCTACGCTTTAATTTTCTTCGTTTTGTAATAATTTTTTTATATAACGATATTTATTGTTTTTTTAAAATGTACCTTCAAGCTTTTTTATTTTTTAAATTTATTTTTTAATATAAACTGATTTTTTATGAAAAAAATTATAAATTTTCCGTAAAATAGATATTTGGAAGGTTTCGGATCCTGTACATTTAAGTGGACATGAAATTTTCCAACGTTATAATAGGTTTTTGGGGTCGCAGATTACGAGAAAAGTAACTGTTTTTTTTTTTTTTTTAAATGTGTAAGATTTTCAAATATTTACCAATTTTGGCTATTTTTCTCCTTTTTCGAGATTGTTTAGTGAATATGAGAATGAACATTACATTTGAGATGTTTGACAATTATTTAGAATTTAAAAATCACCAATTCTACCATAAACGTAAAATCAAAATAGTCGGACCTAAAAAAATTGACCAAATTTGGACATTTGCCAACATTTTTCGAATTTTTCTAGGGAATATATGAATTTACTCTACTTTTTAGCTATTCCCGTATCATCTCAAAAATGTAAACTAAAGATGTAACAAGAATGTTGATCCAAAATGGTCTAATCTTAAAAATCCCACCTTTTTCTACTACTATCTTCTAGTCAATATATGCAAAATTTGCATTATTTTTGTTATATGGGAAAACTATTTAAATTTAAAATTATCTTATGGAATAAACTTATTTTAATTACCCCCAACCTAAAATAACATAATGGAGGAACTTTGCACCAAGAACTCCAAACTAAATATGAAAAATTCATATATTTGCTTGAAAGATGCAAAACATGGCCAAAACTGGTAATTATTTGAAAATCTTACACATTTAAAAAAACGGCTATTTTTGTCGTAATCTGCATCCCCAAAACATATTATAACGTTGAAAAATTTCATGTCCACGTAATTGTACAGGATCTGTAACTAACCAAATATTTATTTTACGAAAAATTTATATAATTTTTTCATAAAAAATCGATTTTTATTAAAAAATAAATTTAAAAAATCAAAAAGTTTGCAAGTACTATTCATTACGAACATTTTAAAAATTAAAGGACAGATAGAATTTTGTCCAAGTTAGTAGTACTTCATCCAACTGTGCATCGATGTAGTCTATCCATCATTTTTTTGTCCAAGGCTGAAAACAAATACTTCCTTTGGTACGGCGTACGATGCCGTCTTCAAAGGATGTTCCTGCTTTATAGTTTACGTTTGGAGAAAGTGGTGAAAATGGTATTATTTTGTACCTTCTGTTTTCTTTTTTTATTAATGCCATTACTTTTTTTTAATTGTATTTTTCTCAGCTTAATTTCATCAGTTTTTTGTAGTATTGGGCATAAAGATTAACAATTTTTTTAAAGCTTTAGAGTGAAATTCTGAAGTAGACGGTTCGCTATTTAAATATGGTAATCTGTCTCATCAAGTAACAGAAGCTTCTTGTAAGATCGAGATGCTTTCATTACTTGAGTTTGTTTAAGAGAGAGATTATTTTCATTTTCCACTGCTTTAAACAATGTTCGGGAAAGACGTTTTTGTCCACGGGCCATACCAACTCTTGGTAAGCTTCTGCAAAAAACTTGCAACTTGATATTGCGTTACTTGACGACCTGGATTTGTCCTCAACCATTTTTCTGTTGCTTGAATATAATAATTGCTAATAGATTTAAAAAAAAAGATACGTTCAGTGGCTGAAGCCGATGTGTAGTAAGGCCTGGCAGTTGTAACATTAGGCTTCGCTATGGTTAACGCCTCCAGGATCTTCGAATGCGTTATATTTCCATCAAGCAGAAGTAACACTATATTTTCAGGGGTTGGCTTTATGACGCTTGTAAAATGTTTCATTCATTTTACAAATAAGTTTTATTTAATACAGCCAGTGTCTAGAATGGTGACAACACCCTGAGAAACCCCAATTCAAGATTTTGTCTCATTCTTTCTCTTCTGAATATTATCATTGGTGGCACATACTGTCCAGGCACACTGGCACAACACAAGGCCTATTTTCCCGCTTGTAATTGTGCCGATTTGTTTCTTATTTTTGAATCCTAAAATTTTTTTCTGAAAAAAAAAGTATTGAATGTGCTTCTACATGACCCCCGAGTCACCCATTTCAATATATGCAGTGAATTTCATAACACCTTGTATATATATATATATATATATATATATATATATATATATATATATATATATTTATATATACATATATTTATATATATATATATATATATATATATATATATATATATATATATATATATATATATATATATATATATATATATATATATATATATATATATATATATATATATATATATATATATATATATATATATATATATATATATATATATATATATATATATATATATATATATTATATATATATATATATATATATATATATATATATATATATATATATATATATATATATATATATATATATATATATATATATATAATCCGATGGATGAGAGAACAGTCAACATTTTTAGTGGTTTATATTGATTTTTATATACTTGGGGTAGAATCCTATAAAGCGCTGCCAAGCGGTAATTGTCAGCAACTCGCTGAATAATTCCTCTATCGGCCTATGGCCTTAAACATCCCCTGACAGAGGGCAGGTACGCCTTCAAAGGTAGGCTTACATTAGTCAGAGGTGCAGATTGTATTTTACGTAATATTAAATGACTTCATTTATATATGCATGATCGACATTTTTTGTTATTGGTAAAACAATCTGGATAAATAGTATTCACGTTTTATTTTTACATGTCGCTATTTTGTGCCAAAAAAAATCTTGTTTTATTAAGTTTACATTATATTACGTATAATTTACATATTTTTTTAGGTTCCTACATCCACGTGGACGAATTCGCCAGTCCTGAAGAGCTAGCTGCTTATTTACGTCGCTTAGACAATGACAACACTCTCTACAACTCCTATTTTAAGTGGAAAGGTACAGGCGAATTTATAAACACTTATTTTTGGTGTCGATTATGCGCGATGTTACATGCACCACAAATCTCTAGACATTACGAGGATGTTAACGACTGGTGGCGGGGACCTGGCGTTTGTACGGCCAAATCTTGGAGAAATGCCGAATTTGTATAAAGTAAATTAGAATATAAAATATTTTTTATTGTCTATATAGTGGAATTGTAGACGAATGGTGTCTGTTCTAAGAGGTGGAGATCATTTTAATAGAGGCGTTTTTTCGGAGGGAATTTTATTACTGTGTACACTTATTCGGCAGACAAATACGAGTAAGCACAGTAATAAATCTTTCTTTCCATCGCACTATGGTCAAAAATTATGAAAAATTGGACAAAACTATTTGCATCCTTTTATGAAACCAAAATTCTAAGTGATACAGTTAGAGAAAATACTTTTTTATATATATTTTTTCATTTTTCACAAATAATATTCCTTGTTCAAATGGGGTTTGTCTGCTTAATTCGCAACTCAATTTTAATAAATTAACGTAAAACGTAAAAATATATTAACATAACCTAAATAAATAAAAATAGATTAATTCAGCCTAACCTATGAACTAATTCATATTAACTTAATTTTTTACAAATACATATATATATATATATATATATATATATATATATATATATATATATATATATATATATATATATATATATATCTATATATATATATATATATATATATATATATATATATATATATATATATATATATATATATATATATATATATATATGTATAATTAATGATTTTATGTTATTTTAATATATACAATAAAATATTATTCCAATATTCTTTTGCAAATATATTTTACTCGATTCACGCACTCTAGTGTTGCTTGATGAATCCGCTGATGAACTGTCGCATTCTTTTAAAATGTTTATTGTCCTAATGAATGTTTTTTACCTTCTCTATTAATCTTTCGTGAACATAATATTGATGAGTCTGACATTACTATATGCGTTAATTGTTTCTTAAAGAACACTTTTTTACCTTTTCTATTAATCTTTTGTTTGAGTAAGTAGATAACCTCTTGATATGAAGAAAACATAAATATCAAAAAAAAATTAATTATTGACAATGTGAACAATGTCAATTATAAAAAAAACAGTATATTTCAAAAAATATATATTTTTTGTAAAAAATTATCAGTTATCCATCTGGTAATGCTAACAATGTCAATTATACAAGATAGAACTTCAGAATTTAGGTTTAAAAATATTATATAACTGATCAATAAAAATCGACAAATATTTATAACATTGTTCGTAAAACTCACATCTATCGGCCGTCAATGTGTATCCAAGATTTTATTTTTCGATGAACATACTGATATATCATACTTTCTCCGATAGAATATGAGCTATTTATTTGAAATAGCTTCTGATTATCTAAGACAAAAAGAGGATTGTAAAAATACAATGCATTGCACAATATAAAGCCACACGTGCGCAGACATTATAATATGAATAAATAAAATACACGATATGTATACAGACTATTTTTTTATATCGTTTAATATCGTCGCGGTTTGTAGAAGCTAAAAATATGTCAAAACTAAAAAAGTAAACCCTCAACTTTGACGTGAAAAAGGTTTATCTTACTAACTCGAAGTAACTCTTAAAAGTTTTCCAATCTTAAAAAAAAAAATAACTTCAAATTTCATTATTTTTTAAATAACATTTAACAAAAAAAAATGACATAACAGCATAAAAACTGCTCACCTTGCAGATATGGATGGTAAAAAAATGATTTCGCCTGAACGCTAATACAGGGTGGCCCAAAATTACCGAACGGAGTTCATTATAACTTTTTATTTAAGACATAATTATAATTTTTTTTTTTTTAAATACAGTATATACATTAATGGAGAATATTTTTAATTTAATTATGAAAAATTATATCACGCAAGTGGTGGCCATTTTCTGCTTCGCATATTCGTGCTCTTTCCAAAACATTTTCCATAACCTTTCGCAAAACTTCAGGTGTTATGTTGTTGATTTCGTCGCGTATATTATTTTTTTTTAATTGCTGAATGGTTCTAGGCTTATTAATATAGACTTTTCCTTTCAAATAACCCCAAAGGAAAAAGTCTGGAGCGGTTAAATCCGGTGAACGCGGAGGCCAATTAAAATCGCTTGTACGCGAAATAATTCGTTCACCAAAGATGTCGCGTAAAAGAGCCATGGTGTCCCTCGCAGTGTGCGCTGTGGCTCCATCCTGTTGGAACCATACTTACGGATGGTTTTCCACGGCTGGCCTTAAAAAATTTTCCAACATTGTCCGATATCGAACACCAGTGATGGAAACGGCGACACCGTGTTCATTTTCAAGAAAATATGGGCCAATTATCCTTTCCGACGAAACACCGCACCAAACAGTACATTTAAGTGGGTGTAATTGTCGCTGTTGAACTACTCTTGGATTTTCCGTAGCCCATATCCTGCAGTTTTGCCTATTAACGAACCCATTTAATTGGAAATGGGCTTCGTCGCTCATAATTAAATTATGAATAAAAATAGATTTTCTTCTGCTTTTGCCGGAAATAAATTGCATAATCAAGTCGTTGCTGGTAATCTGTCGGTTTCAATTCTTTGACAAGCTGAATTTTGTATGGAAACATTCTTATTGTATGCAAAATTCTCTGCAGCGACCCTCGTGAGAGGCCAAGTTGTGTCGAACGTCTCCTGGTTGATGTTTCTCCATCTTCCCGAATACTCTCCTGTACCCGTTCAATATTGTCATCCGTGTGCACCGTTCGTCGTCTGCCGGCACCAGGAAGGTTCCTTACTGCCCCTTGTCGAAAATTTGCAACTAGACGGTTTATTGTTGACTCTGAGGGTCCAACCCGCACATTAAAATAACGACGATATGCACGCTGAGTCAAAACAATGGACCGTTGATTTGAGAAATAAAGTTCAACGATTTGGGCACGTTGTTCAATTGTGTACTGTTCCATTTTAAATTCCCCAAGTCTTCTTTACAAAATACTGAAAAGAAATAAAAAACAAAATTATAATAAAAAAGTTATAAAGAATTCAAACCCCTTCGGTAATTTTGGGCCACCCTGTATAAACGAAGAAAAATTATTACATGAAATTATCAGTAGAGAAAAATTATCGGAACTAAAGGTTAACTTCAGAATGACTAGTGCATCTATGGAGATTTATATTTAAAAAAAAAGTGATGGGAATGATCTAGTGTCCACGTGCATGCGCTTTAAACCCCTTTTTTTAAGTTTTGGCCATAGTGCATAGATACAAATTTTAAGTGTTATGTACATTTAAAATTTACATAAGTACTATTTATAGATTTTTACAAAACTTAAGTTTACATGATTCAGTTAAAAATGAGTTTAGCTGAAATTTACTCGAAAAAATGCTCAAAGTTAAATTGTCCGGTAAATTTAACATAAACATAATTTTTTACGGGGGCTTGTTCAATATGGCTATAAATATAAATATACAGATTAGTCACATTTGCGAACAGCGTTAAGATACCTCAAAGTTTAATTCAGATTCCAAAGCTGGCATAATTAAATACATTAATAATAGTATATACTTATTATGTTTTTAATACTGAAATTATGCAATAAAAATATAATGTATAGAATATGCAAGAAACAATAGATGATTTGGGAATTACACTGGTGCAGTGATTCGCAAATGTTCGCTTATGCGTGATTTTTTAAAAAAGTTAATTCAATGAAAATATTTTTGAAAATGTTTTTTTCTCTCTGTAGTCTCTCTTTTCATTCATAATGTACTAATATTTTTATTTATGTTATTAGGTGCCGTTTGTATAAAAAGTATAAAAAAAAAAACGAAACAAAAATAGTATGTCTGAAATATAAAGAACTAGAAGTTCTAATCAGTTATCAGTTAATTTTTGATTTCACTTGCACACAGTAAACTCACCTGGTCTATTTTATTAAAAATACAAATAAAACTCTCAGATTTTTTTGCTTTTTGATACTTTTGCTTGGTAAATATTTTATTTCATATATATTCACTAGGGCTTCCACTGTAAAAAATCTGGATATATATAAAGTATTTATATTTAATTGTTCTTTATAATGGAAAAGTAACATATCTGAAAAAACGTTATAATTAAATTAATTTACAGCTAGAGAAACAATTGTTCGAATAAACGCGAATTTCGAAAATATCTTCTTGCTTTTCATTACTGTTATTTTTATATTAAAAAAAAGGTTTTCTTTTAATTGTGTCACTTTTCCATTAAAGGGGCGATAATGTATCTCAAAAGCGCCTCTATAGTAACTTATCCTAGCTTCTCTGCCCGCAAAAAAAAATAAATATTAATTTTATTTCCTTCACCAGACAAAGTGCATGACATGATCTAACCTTTTTGGAATACAATAAATTTTTAAATGCTAAATTTTGAAAATGTTTAAAACGTATCAATTTGTATGGTTTTAAGATAGTAATATTAATTGATTATGTCTACTTATACGAGAGTAATTACACAGGGTGTTTTAGTAATAGGTTTTAAGAAATTTTGTATTCGCCTATTGATTAAATACTAATACAATTTTTGTAATAAAACGCCCTATGGTTATTGCTAACCAAATAGTCGGTGAAACTTCTTTAAACTCTCGATGGACACCAACTCTCCTCGGCGCCCAAAATACCAGTGAAAGTACTGAGTGATGATAATATTCAATGGACAAAATGGCATCTATCAAAATGTGCTATTGGTTAGCATATTTTCTTTTGTTCCTGTTAGTGGCAAAATTAAATTATTTATACTTTTTGCAAAGTTTATAGCAATGGGCAATAAAGGTATGAAAAAAACTTACTTTCTGAGATGAAGTTAAGTTGTCAATTGCTATATTTTGCAAAAATGACGGTATACAAAGTGCTTCAAATTAAATATTTACTATTGTAAATTTGGTTTTTATTAGAGGTCGATTCAATTCAGTTATTAATACGAGTATTAAGAGTAAAATTTTTCTAATTTAAAAAAAAAACAAGCTTATTTTAAAATGGAAAACTCTCTAAATTTCTTCCAATGGATAGATCGTTTCAATACAAATTCAATGAGATAGGGTGTGATAGGTCACTAGTCTTATAGTTCTCCTAAAATCATTAAAGAATTGGTAGTTATTTACTCAGTTTTCCGATAGAATAGATACTCTCCCTCTCGTCTAAATACTTTTTTTAAGATTGAAGATGATGAAAGAAATAACTTGATTTTTACGTTCCTCTGCTCCATGAATTATGAAAAGAAGATGTATGGTAAGCTGAATCTACTTTTATCCCTTTTATGATTAAATAAAATAATTATGTTTAAAATTACCTTTTGTTGAAGAATAACATGATTTTCTGAGTCTAAAAATCCTGAGAAGGTGACGAAGTGTTACACTTGCTGTAACATTCATCCATTATATGATTAACTATAAGTAATTATACTTATAATTTGACCAAAACCTAGGACTATATTCCTTCCTCTAGATAACGTCGCTCAAACTGTATGTTCCTCTTCCACTTATACATGTAGGAAATTTGAAATAAATGTCATGAGGGATGATTTTAATGATGAAAATAATATTTCTTTTAGCAAAAGATATAAAAAACTGTACTGTATGCCAAAAGCATGAGGTGCAAACAATTAATTCCGGATGTTTGCGATATTAGATTTATATCATAGCTTTACTGATTTTAAGAGGACTATACAGTCTGTTAAGTAAGAACCTGTCCGCAATAATTCAGTTTTGGTAAATGCGATTCTAGCGATTCAACAAAAAATCAGTAGGGGGAAGGGAAAAGTATGAGTCGATTCCGAACTTTCGTCGAAATCACGTAAAATCCAAAATGAGTCACTTGTATGCGCGTCGGCTCGAGGCAGTCTTTCTTTGTTCCGATCCAAAGGGGCCTAAAATGACACATTCCGCGGCCGCTAAATATATTAAAAAATCGGTGTCGTTTGTGAAGAAGTGGGTAAATTGTTTTAACGAGACAAAAAATGTCGACGACTTGTCAAAACTTGACGTCAAGGAACGGCAAAATGAAGAAAAACGGGTTTGAATGTGTCCCATGAGACCATTTGACAACATGTTCGTGCTCATGATGTTAAATTCCGAAGCACCTTAAAGAAACCTTTGCTGGCCACTAGAGTGACCCTCACAATCGCCGGACGCCAACCCTAGTAAAAACGTTTGGTCCCTTGTAAAGAGAAAGCTCAGAGGAAAGACTCCGAGGACTTTGTCTCAGTTGTCTCGCGACATTCGAAAAATCTGAAGATCATTAACGCGCGAGTATGCAGAAAATCTCGTCGACAGCATGCTTCGAAGATGCGAGGCCATTATTGATGCAGGACGCAGAGAACTTACTGAGGTAATTGCGCCGTTGTTAGCACACCAAAGAATACATTGATAGTAAAAAATTTTCTCGAAATACATTTTATCAAGACTACGAGCAGACACGTTCTTACTTGACAGACTGTAAAAGGATAACTTATCAAACTTTATGTCATAAAGTTCATATTGAACATATTTTACAGTGAAAGAAAAAATATAGCACTGGGACATGTTTAATTTGATGCATTATGTATATGAACATACAGCTACAACCTATAACTCAATACCATTAATAAATGGAAGGCTTTAATATTAAAAGGCCTAGTTTTGAGTACGTTCCTATGACACAATCTTTAACTCTAAATTCAATTAGGCAACTTCCTTAGTGTTTTTTTTCTATAACATTTTTTAGTAGTTAAGAAAAAAGTATTTTTTATTTATATAGGTTATATCTTATCAATATTTATTAATTAACTTTTCACTAGTCGTGGTATTTTTCACTGTTGTAATTATATTGTTACGTTTTTTGTATATATAAACTCTTTGTCATATAGACCAAGCGGGCAACCCGAAATTTTGACCTGTCGACTAACCGTCTGCCTAGTTGTTCATTCCATCGGGCGAGTCGTTGATTTTACGGCCCCGTGCCCTGAAATACCTAGATAAGGCCCAAAATGCTAACCACTGGAACCATGTACCATAACATTTATTGACATTAAAAAAGTCGAGCGCCAAAGGGGATAGAGGCCGCACAGTGAGACGAAGCCCCACTGTATCAGTCAAATTACCCAACAGGTCTTAATTTTGAAGATTTTTTTAATTATTCATTTTTTCATAACCTGTCTAGATTTTAGGTTTTT
>CM032447.1:120674969-120697469 GCA_019049505.1 Pachyrhynchus sulphureomaculatus | reverse complement strand
GGCAAAATTTTGTTGCTAGTAATAGATTCGATTGAAGTAGCCTTTACTTGATGCAAATTCATTCTAATAAACACTTATGTTAGTTCTAAATTCCCACTATATTTTGTATCTTATGAAAATTGTTTCAGTACACAGTACCTTCTTCCGATAATCGGTAAGAGTTACCGATCATCTGAAGAAGGTACTGTGTACCGAAACAATTGTCATAAGATACAAATTATAACGGAAATTGAGAATTAACATAAGTGTTTATTTCAACTGGTAATAGAGTTTTTTTTTCTAATATAATTTATATAAATATTATATTATTATTACCTTTATAATAACTATAAAGTTAAGACCAACAGTATTTGATTACAGTAATTTGGTGATAAAATTTTTCACTTGTACATTATTTTGTTTATTTTATAGGGTATTCTATTTTATATTTTCAAATTTTAACTACCTATTACAAACTGGAATGCATTTAAATAGGTCCAAAAGTTTCTAGCTAAATACACAATTTTGCGATTTTTATGGTAAAGAATGCGAAGAGATAAACATACTCTATGTGATTAATGCAGTGTTAGCTTTTTTCGCAGTGTTTTAGGGTAATTTTTGATAAACTTCCTCGATAGATCTATATTTATTATCATGTTATTTTTGTTTCACCATGATCGCCAGCTCCCAAGAATACACGCTATTGAAGTTTTACGAATTAACTAAATAATTAAAAGTTAATATAAAAATTAAGAACAGCAAAATGGCCCGTTTTACACTGATATTACTTTTATAACTAAATATTTTATTTGATTTGATAATCAAGTTAGTCATGAACTAAAATTTTAGTAAAATAGGTATGCTTTTAACCAATAAGATTGATATCTGTTTGTTTCATCAAAAAAATTAACGAAAAAATGACCATGAAATTCAATGACTGCAGGTAATTGTGGAAAAATTTATAAAATCGGTCCGAGTAAGTTTTATTTCATTTTAAACGTAAGTATCTGGTATTTATAAAATTTTTCTTTCTCTAGCATTGTCGTTCGCGTCGTTCACAATTTTTCATAGTCTTCATCCAATGTTCGAGATTACACCTTTTAACGTGGCTTTGGCTTAACATTTTTGGAATCCAAGGAGATTTCCATTTATTTAGTTAGGCGATTCTGGTCCATTCGCTGTTTAGCATTTCAATTACCCACTTAAGCTTACGACATTCGTGCTTCCAGGGCCTAGTCGTTTTAGTTTCTCAAGCACCATCACAGATACTAAGGCATGAAGCTCTCTAAGAAGATTGTATTGCATGAGTTCAAGCAACGAATTCAGAACTCAAGCAAGAAGGGACTATTATTAAGTTCAACATGTCTCCACCATGAAAACCCGGAAAATGTCGGATAGGAATTAACCACTCATTACACCTGGTTTTAAATTGAGGCCCCCAAACTAGGCGGCAACGCTTGGCCCGACAATTTACCAAAAAAAAAAACATTTTTCGTAAACTTATTGAATTTTCTCAATAACTGGGCTTCTCATAATTGATTATAATTAATTAAAGCAATTGGAGTTAAGAGATTTAATTTTATGGTAATAAATATATGTATACCAGAATAATAATAGATTCTTGATACTAAGTAAATTATTTAAAGTACTTTATTATGACAGTATTTTTTTGGAGAAGCCAGTCATCAATTTGCAGTGATTTGATGAAATTTTTGAAAGAAAAACAGTATTTGATCGAGTTTTACTCTAAAGCAAAAACGTTTTACAAATTAAGTAAGGAAATTTCAAGTTACCATACAATTTGCAAAGCTCTAAATTTCACCAACGAGAAATTTAGAGCTTTGCGTTTATTGACAAATTGTATGGTAACTTGAAATTTCCTTACTTAATTTGTAAAACGTTTTTGCTTTAGAGTAAAACTCGATCAAATACTGTTTTTCTTTCAAAAATTTCTTCAAATCACTGCAAATTAATGACTGGCTTATCCAAAAAAATACTGTCATAAATCGTAAACTGGAGATAATTTTATCAACAATCTTTTAGCTCTATCTATTCTAGTTAACTGACTTAAGAATTTAGTTAGTCCAGGCTTATAGCCTTAGATCTCTTAAATCTGCAAGCGGCAACTCTAGTATTATTACACCAAACCTATTATTTTTTATTTCGTATACCAATTTAGTTACGAATAAACAAAATAAAATACCCTGTATAATAAGTTGTTAATAACAAAATTCCATGTTAGGTCCAATTCTTTGTTAGAATTTAATTTCCGACTGCTATATTAAAGCATTCTGTGATATTACGTTTATTCCACACATTATTTTTCTTGAGTGCTCATAATTTAGAAATTGGTAGTAAAAACCTTTTTAGTTTGTGTATTTTTACACCATTGTATGGGCTAGGTATTTCAGACATTTCAACTATATTTAGCTAAAGTGCGATAATTATTATCTGTACAAATATACAGGTAAATTTGATTGAATAGTATTTATATTCAAAAACATTTTAAAAGCTTGTTTTCATATTTTTGTTTTTTATTCCTTACGACTATTATAACATACTGTTTTGATTGTAGCAGTTCATACCGTAATTTCATAAAAATAACCCCCTTAAAATGGAAAGGCTTATTAATAATTGAAATTCATTTGGATTTAAACAATTATAATCTATTTATTCAAGATGCAGGGGATCGAGTGGTACGTCATTTTGTAGGACTAGCTAGTAGTCTAGGTCTGCATGGGCGTTCTCTTCACTAAACTTTAATGTGATTTCAACATTTAAACACGAATCACATAACTTTCAAAACGGCCATAGCGAAACCTAATTTAATCTTTAGAGTTAATACTTTACCGATAAATATAGGAGGGCCGCCGTTTAAGTTTTTATAAACAATTACAATTGATTTGCAGAATTTCGTCATGGTCATGCTTCCATCAGCGATGAATTTCGTGTAGGTCGACCAAACATCGATGCTGTCCGCAACATGATTGAAAAGGATCGGCATGTGACTTACCGTAAGATAGAGGCATCCTTGGGCATATCGAAGACTGCAGTACATTCGATTGCATGAACATTTAACTGTTCCCGATGGATTCCGCATAAATTGACCAAAACTCAAAAACAGGCTCGTGTCAATTGGTCTAAAGAAATGCTCAAAAAATTCGACCGAGGACATGCAAAATCCGTATACAACATCGTAACAGGAGATGAAATTTAGATATATTCGTACGAGCCGAAACTTAAGCAAAAATCTACTGTTTGGATGTTCCAAGATGAACCGAATCCAATAAAAGTCGTTCGTTCGCGAAGCACTTCCAAGAAAATGATAGCTTGTTTCTTTGGTTATACTGGACATGCAGCAACTATTGCTTTAGAAGAACAGTTAATGCTAAAGGGTATACAACAATTTGTTTGCCAGAAGTTATCGATGAAATCAGGAGAACCAACGGAAAACGTCACATCATTCTTTATCATGACAATGCCAGCTCTCACACAGCACGTCAAACAATTGATTATTTGACGGAGAAAAACAACGAATTAATGTCTTATTGTCTGTATTCACCTGATTTATCGCCTAATGACTTCTTTTCGTTTCCGAATGTCGAAAAAAAAAAAAAAATGCGTAGACAGGTTTTCATCATCTAAAGAAGCTGTTGAATCCTTCCAAACCATGTTCTTCAGAGTGGAAAAAATGTTGCGACAATTGGTTCGAACGCATGCAAAAGTGTATAAATATTAATATTTTGAGAAACAACAAAACCATTTGTACAAAAAAAAATTTTTTCTTTTATTGTTTTTGTAAAAACTTAAAAGGTAGCCCTCATATAGAAACTTTTTACATTTAATAAACTAAATTGCCAAACTTAACACAAATAAAACACTAATAATGTTCTTTAATTTCCAGTATATTATTATTTTTCGTGACAATTGTTTCGGCACACGGTGCCTTCTTCGGACGAATAAGAATACCGAAACAATTGTCACGAATAATAATAGTACAGTGGAAATTAAAGAACATTATTAGTGTTTTATTTGTGTTAAGTTACAATGAATTTCCATCAAGTAACGGCTAACTCAGTAAATTTTTTAAATTGCCAAAATATCAGCAAAAAAAACGAATAAACAATGAGCAAAGAATTCAATTAAAGCTAACATTTAACCATAGCAAAACTTATGGATAAATCTTGAGGACCACTTTATCATTATGACGTTACGCCATTGTTATTTTGACACCATTAGCAGTTAGTAGTAGTAACATGAAATATTCAGTAGTTGCCATTAAGGGGGGTTACTTTATGGTAATACGGCATAAGTTAAAAGTACTGGGTAATGGAATGAATTTAACTCCCAATACAAAACAAGGTTAATATTGTAATATTTGCTTTCTTCTAATCTCTAAAATAAGCGTAACTAATTGTATATCTAACTATCGCACATGGCAAAGTCTGATTTTTGAAAAAAGGAATTGAATTACATGAAAGAAAAACAATTTTGTAACTTGAAAATGCTTATAGTTTTATTAAAATATCCAGAAGCATATAGCATATTGCTATAAATATGGTAAGTATATAAAAATTTTGATCAGTAACTGTATAAGAGACCATAAGAAAAAATTTACATTTGACTGCTAAAGAATTATTAAAGCTAAATCTGTTAAAATTTATCACTGAATTCATAAATGAAAAATTAATTTCCCCATTTAAACATCTGTATAACAGTAAGCCCTTTTGATTTAGATAAGTGAAACATTTTGCTCCACACTAAATTGATTTATATAAAATTAATATCAATCACTTTGCATATGCTTAAATACGCAAATATAGTAAAATCGTCATCAAAAGTATGTTTTTGCTAAGATTCTCTACAATTAAGTCGTAGTAATAAATTACGCTGATCTGATAGTACAGTAAAAAAAGGTCAAAATAATGATGAGATAGACATAGTTTAGATACAGCAATATTATGATTTTATGCTCTCTGAGGTATCACCAGGAGTATTGTCCTGAGTTTTGGACCTCGAAAAACTTGTGCTCTCTTGTTTATAAACAATTGAAGTTTTCAAAACGCGTTTTTTGAGCTTAAAATGTGAACAACTCCGGTTATATCAGTCGGATTGAGACAAACAAGAAACTAAACTTTTTATAATGAAATTTCCAACAAATCCTCGTTGGTCTTAAATCGCTCAAATATGTACATAACCTACAAAATTGAAAAAACAGCCAAAACTCTGTTTTTTTTCCATTTTATTATACAGGTCGTTTAAGTTAACCGATAGGCTTGAAACTTTAAGAAAATATGCCCTTTATTATAGTAAAAATATCCTGAAATTTTGGTACCAAAATATTGAACCTAGTGGACAAAATTGAATTTGTTATTTAAAATTTGAATTTCCCACCATTTTATGCCATTTAGTCCAAAATAGATCTTTTTTTCAAAATTTAGGTCTCCACGTCAGCTTTCCGATGCCATTAAAAAAAATTTTTTTTTGGAGTCATTTTAACCGTTTTTATTTTACATTTGCTTATTAGTCAAATAACAATTGACATTTTGAAAAAAAAATGTTAATGGAAATGATTTTTAAATAAAGGTCTCGTGATTCTCTACCAGATGTGATAAAAAATTTAATTTTTTTTTTCAAAATGACCGAAAAAACGCATTTGTTTTTCTTTGATTAATAAACAAATGTAAACAAAAAACGGTTAAAGGAACTCCATAACCATTTTTTTAATGGCATCGGAAAGCAGGCGTCAAGACCTAAATTTTTTTTAAAAAAAGGTCAATTTTGGACCAAATGGCATAAAATGGCGGACAATTCAAATTTTAAATAACAAATTCAATTGTGCCCACTGGGTTCAATATTTTTGAACCAAACTTTCAGGGTATTTTTGCTATAACAAAAGGCATATTTTCTGAAAGTTTCAAGCCGATCGGTTTATTTAGTCGGTCTGTACAATAAAATTAAAGGAAAAAACAGTTTTTTGTAGTTTTTCAATTTTGTAGGATATTGGTAAGATACAACGAATTGTACCAAATACGCACACCTAGTACTCAATCGGAGGCTGACACAGCAGCCACAAGCCGACAGAGTGGTTGTGTTCCGTAAGTGCCGGAATAAAGTACTTAAAATTCTGTTCTCTTCTTCGTCGATCCTAGCCCGACTGATGAGCCGTGATACGGCGAAACGCGTTTCGGGATGGATGGACGAATAAGAGAACAGTGGGTAGACTGCTGAAATATGGGCTTTTTGCCTATTTTCAGTTGTTTTACGTTAAACCACATTGTAGGATATTTACAGATTTGAGCAACTTAAAACTAATGAGGATTTGTTGGAAATTTCATTACGAAGAGTTTGGTTTTTTCCGATATATATAACCGGAGTTATTCGCATGAGCACAAGTTTTTCGAGGTCCAAACCTCAGGACAATACTCCTGGTGATACCCCAAAGAGGATAAAATCAGAATCTAAACTGTGCAATTTCAAATGCTTTTTTACTACACTATGAAGCGTTTTTGTGCACAAATGGATCCGGTCATACGATTAACTTTACGTCATACCATAAAAACAATTGAAAACTTTAATACTTAATTGTAGATAATTCTTCAAGAATAAGAATACTAAATATATAACTTAAATAGGCCTAACTAGGGCATTTATGTTTTATAAAAAAATAAATTCATATTTAGGAAATAAAGGACTACCTTGATTGTACGTGGAAAAGGATAAGTATATGATATGGTGGTTACTACTCATGGACATAAAAATATACACTGGTTATTTACATTTTCGCGACCTTTGGCCATAATGGTGTAAGGTCGTTTTATGTTGGTAACCAACTTTATCCTTAACTGTAAAAATATAAAACTGTCATAATTAGAACTGAGATTTTAATATAGATGTAATTAGAATTAAATAATGTAAATGGTATGTAAAATACTAGTGATGGCATGTGAAATGAAGTTTTATAAGAAGTCAATCAAAATAGTGAACTGCTTTTAGTAACTATGTCACCTAAAAAGGGCGCACAGTGTACTTAATGCTTATAACCATGGATTTGTCACTATTATAAAATTCTTACATATTTTATTTTCAAAACATTGAATTTTTTAAATTATTTTGTAAAAATAAAATTTTGCTCACAATGTAGGCCCTATTGTACTTAATATAACTCAATTTATGGAAGTACCAATTATATTTATAAAGAAAATGAATAATATAATAGGTAGTAGTGAAGGAATCAGGGTTATAAGCTTTAACATATTTGTAATTGTTGATTATTTGTAAATTAATAACGATTTATTAAGTTTTTCATCTGTTGTTTCATTTCAACCAACGAATTATCTCAAACAGGACATTAAGTTCCATGTAGTTACTACATAAACGAATCTTCAAGTATTTTCGAATCCAAAGTTCTCTAGATTTATTTTGATACAATTGTTGAGTTGTTTAGCTATTACGTATGTATCTAGTATACTTATGTTGATAATATTGCTATTTCGGAAACTGTAAAAGAATCAAAAACGGTTAAACAGGAAAAGTTTTAGACAATAACATTGTTCTTGTTATGTATGAAAAAAAAATATCTATCAGCTGCCTTTCGAAACCTCACAGCTTTTAATAAAAAAAAAATATTTTCTAGTAGAAAACTCACAGAGAATAATATATTATTACGTACAATTTCTAGCGAGCTTTTCTATTCTTGTATGTAACTAAACATATAACTTTTAATTTAAAAACCTTAAAATTTACATACAAAAATTTCGTAAAAAATCCCATGCATTAGTAGCGTGAAACTAGTTACAGCAATAAGCGACTCGCATTAATATTTGAAGACATTATGAACGACAAAAATTGTATATAGACCAGTCACCAGAGGTTTTGCACTCCCATTAAATGTTGACAGGCTGCATTTTGGCATACAGCTAGTTTTCTGGACGTAGAATATGATAAAAAAAATTTTGCTAAAGTTTGATGTACGCTAACCCCACAAAATCAAAAATTCAGTTTTTCGGTAATATCTCCAAAAATTGAAAAACTAAGCACTACGTGAAAGAGTGGGAAACGTTACAAAAAAAATGGTATATAGATTTCTTTCCAGATTTTTTTTATTAGCTTGAGAATTTATTAAAAATTCGGATAGGTCAATCAAAAAGTGTAGCGCGCCAAACAGATTAATTTAAAAGTCTACGCGTACCGCTCGAAGGTTAATTAATATTACTTGTTTTCAGTTGAGCATATATCATTATACCTTAAATTTCAATATAAGACTAATTAAAGACACCCACATTGTTTGTGTTTTATAAAAATTGAGTTTTTAAAATATGAAAATTTGCCTGCCATAGAGCATCGCCGGCAATTTTACGTTCAAAGCAGTACGAAATGGTCAAACAAAGTCGGACATTTTTTTTTTAGTTACAGTGTACCTAATAGAAAATCGTTAAAAACTTTAAAAAAACTTTCTATTATTTTGTAATTTTGCTCTTAAAAAAGTTATATTGTAAAACCACTGAAAATAGGCAAAGCCCATATTTCACCACCCCCTGTTCTCTTATTCTTATCCCGAGACGCATCAGTCGGGCTAAGATCGACAAACAAGAGAACAAAACTTTAAGTACTTATTTCGGTACTTACGGAACCCAACGGTAAGATACAACGAATTATACCACATACGCATACTTAGTACTCAATCGGAGGCTGACAGAGTAGCCACAAGCCGACAAAGTGGTTGGCACAGCCAACACTAAAGGCGGACAGCGCAATTTGCGAGGAATCAACCTCAGACCTTATGTGGTTTATTGTAAAACAACTGAAAATAGCAAAGCCCATATTTCAGCAGTCTACCACATAAGGTCTGAGGGTGATCACTCGAAAAGCGCGCTGCCTGCCTTTAGTGTTGGTTGTGCCAACCACTCTGTCGGCTTGTGGCTGCTCTGTCAGCCGCCGATTGAGTACTAGGTATGCGTATTTGGTACAATTCGTTGTATCTTACTCTTAAAAAGTGTTCATGATAAACGTATTTTTTGCTCGTTATTAATCATACAACTTAAAATTAAAAAATATTTAAAGGTATATAAACACAACACTGTTTTAAATTTCCAATATATTTAAAATGACTTGACAATTGTTTCACCATACAATGGCTTCAAAAGTGAATTAAAAAGAAAAATGTTTGGTAATAAAACTTTGGATCCGCCATTTTGAATTTTTCAAACTGTCATCGGATTCTTAATCAGCACCCCGAGAAACCCCTTAATAGCCAATTTTCAAAAAATATAATTAGCGGTATACAGAAACGTTACTTTTATCATAAATGGGGTTAGAAGCATGATTCCCAATACAACTGAAGGGGTTGTGTAAAATTTATATCTTTCTTTCTACCGCTACTTATTATCTATTTAAAACATAAATTGTTATTCATTGGAAATGGAAATAATCTTATCTGTACAAATATTAACCATAATATTAGCATTGTCATCCAGAAATGTTCAATCGATCGTTGTCATTAATGTTTCAAGTGATTTGCCTCACGCTTTGATTATATTAGTAAATTAATTCAAGCAGTTCATATTCATTGTAGGACATTATGCAGAAATCTGGATTTATCTAAAATACGAAGACTATATGCAGAAGTAATGGCTATAAAAGAGAATGCTTTGAAGAGTTGTTGCGTACGGGTAACATTTCAATCCTTTACGCCTAAGTGGATATTTATATGCATGCACCATATGACCGAGGTCCTATGCTTCGTTTTCATCCAGCCTCAAATTCCACATTCGTGCAGGATACCCTTTATTATGCTGTTATAACAAAGATACAAGCTTACTTTATACTGGAACCTGTGCTCCAACTCTTTCGGCCAGTTTATTAGCAAGAGCTAAATCTAATGATAATGTATGGGACATGATTATGGACTCATTCCTTCGTGGTTTAGTTAGAATATTTTAAGACATGGTTGCTTACACCTGCTGTTAAACTTTAACGAAAGAATATTTTCATTATTCAGAGCATACGAAGCTTCATCGCCTAAGAAGTAAGCGTTCCTGAGGTCGATAGGGGGGAAAGTTTTGGTCAGTAGTATACGGTTTTGTTTTATTCTTAAAAACAACTTTATTAAACTTTGCTAAGATATAGATATAGATATATATATATATATATATATATATATATATATATATATATATATATATATATATATATATATATATATATATATATATATATATATCTATAATATATATAAAATGCAACGTCTCTCTGTCTGTCTGTCTGTCCGTTAGTGCGCTTATCACTGGAGAACCACTTATCCGATTTACGTACTTTTTTTTTAAACATACATATGTTCTCTGGCCAGGTTATAGGCTATATTTTATTACGATAGGTAGCATAAGGAATGAGCAGTGACGTAAAATAGTGAATGAAGTCGGAAAAAAGTTTGCCGCTAGCGCATTCCCTTGCAATACACAGCCTAAACCATTAATTATGGAACAATATTATGTAGCAGAGAATATTTATAATCTATAATCTACAATATATATATAAAATGCAATGTCTCTCTGTCTGTCTGTCTGTCCATTAGTGCGTTTATCACGCGAGAAGCACTTATCCGATTTAAGGGTATTTTTTTAAATTCATACATATATTCTTTGACCAGGTTATATAATAATAATAATAATCTATATCTATAACATATATAAAATGCAACGTCTCTCTGTCTGTCTGTCTGTCCGTTAGTGCGCTTATCCCTCGAGAACCACTTATCTGATTTACGTGATTTTTTAAATTCATACATATGTTCTCTGACCAGGTTATAGAGATTTATTATATCTATAATATATATAAAATTCAACGTATCTCTATCTGTCTGTCCGTTAGTTCGCTTATCACTGGAGATCCACTTATCCGATTTTCGTACTTTTTTTTTTTAAAACATACATATGTTCTCCGGCCAGGTTATAGGCTATATTTTATTAAGTTAGGTAACATGAGGAATAAGCAGTGACGATAATAGTGAATCAAATCGGAACAAATTTTGCCGCTAGGGCGTTCTCTTGCAATACATTGCCTAAACCACTAAATATGGAATAATATCATGTAGCAAAAGATATCTATAATATATATAAAATGCAACGTCTCTCTGTCTGTTTTGTCCGTTTATGCGCTTATCACTGGAGAACTACTTATCCGATTTACGTGCTTTTTTTAAAACATACGTATGTTCTCTGGCCAGGTTATAGGATATATTTTATTACGTTAGGTGACATAAGGAATAAGCAGTGACGATAATAGTGAATCAAGTTGGAGAAAAGTTTGCCGCTAGCGTGTTCTCTTGCAATACACTGCCTAAAGCATTAAATATGGAAAAATATCATGTAGCGAAGAATATAATATATATGTATAGATATATATATATATATATATATATATATATATATATATATATATATATATATATATATGTATATATATATATATATATATATATATATATATATATATATATATATATATATATATAATGCAACGTCTCTCTGTCTGTCTGTCTGTCCGTTAGTGAGATTATCAGTCGAGAACCACTTATCCGATCTACGTGTTTTAATAAATTTATACTTATGTTCTATATAATTCGATATAAGCCTAGATAAGGTGAGATAATGGGAGATAAGGAGAAATAATGGGAGATAAGTCGAGATAAGCCTCGATAATGGGAGATAAGGTGAGATAATGGGAGATAAGTATAAATAATGGGATATAAGGAGAAACAGTGGGAGATAAGCAGAGATAAGTCTAGATAATGGGAGTTATGGTGAGATAATGGGAGATAAGGAGAAATAATGGGAGATAAGGAGAAATATTGCGAGATAAGTCGAGATAAGTCTAGATAATGGGAAATAAGGTTAGATACTGGGAGATAAGGAGAAATAATGGGAGATAAGGAGAAATAATGGGAGATGAGCAGAGATAAGTAAATAATGGAAATTATGTAGAGATAAGGAGAAATATTGGGAGATAAGGGGAATTTTTTTTTTTTATTGGTCTAGCACACGTGCTGCAGGGAAGTCCCTAAAGCGCTCCAGGAGCGGCACGAGTGCGGAATAATGGGAGATATTTTATTACGTTGGGTAACATAAGGAATAAGCAGTGACGATAGTAGTGAATCAAGTCCACGCGAGCAGAGCCGCGGGCCCGGCTAGTATATATATATATATATATATATATATATATATATATATATATATATATATATATATATATATATGCAGAGTATCCCAGTATTCCGTGTACATAAAGTTACTGTGGATTTCTGGAATGAAAATATGACCATTTAACCCAAGTTATCTTAGTCCAAAACTTCGTAATTTTTGAGATACAGGGTGTCAAAGTTATACTTTTATTTTGGTTTTTCTTAAGTAGCTTTCTTAATAATTGTACTATTTATACAAGATTCGGTGCTAAGGGATTTTCTGAGATGAGAAATCGAAATCAGCTCACAGTTTTGTTGTAAGTTGTAGGGGGTGCCACTTATTGCACTGTGTATACTTATAAATTGTCATAACTTTTTTATACCCCTCTGTATATTTTTAATTAAATATTCGTATTCTCCGCCTCCTCCTGTCTACGAAAGCTCTCTTGGTCAATGTTGCTCCGAGCAACAGTTTCTGAGATAGTGGGATGTTTGTTTCCATTTTTTAATTCCATTGTCAAATTCGCAAATGTGTTCCTTCACACGTTTCTTCACATTGTATAGTTACTTGGTAAAGCTCAAAAATCACTCTCGCAATGATGTAAGATATCATATGTATTTTTTTTTAGTGTGGTTTGAAATCTTGTTGGGTCTTCTATTGACAGTCTTTTACATTTTTGGAAAGGGAAGGGGGTTTTGAAGTTAATGCAAACTTTTGATGCTAACAGCTGATGGTCTGAGCCACAGCATGCCCCTGGATACATTCTACAAGTTGTTATCGAGGACCTCCATCTTCTTCTGGTGAGCACATAGTCTATCTGGCTTTGGGTTCTATCACCAGGACATTTCCAGGTATAAAGTCTTCTAGAATGGTGCTTGAATGTGGTGTTCATAATTGTGAGATCATGTTCTATAGCAAACTGAATGAGGCGCTCTCCTCTCTCATTTCTAGTTCCATACAGTCCTGATCAAAATAATCGCAGGACTATTGTCGCTGATGGAACATATACTTATATTGAAAAGTCAAGAAATTACAGGACATAGTGGCGATCATATTCAGTACACAAAGGCTGTCATTTAGTTAAACCTGTGCTGTTGGTTGCAACAGATGACTCTATTTTAGACGTACAAGGTCATTATTTCGCCGACAGTCGTAAAAATGATGCGGCAATTCTTAGAAATGAATTGGAGCAAAATATTCATAAAATGAGGAATTGCTTCCAAGAGGGTGATATATTTATTGCTGATGGTGGCTACCGGAATGTTGTTCCTTACCTTGATAAACTTAATTATATCTGTAAAATACCTCAGTTTTTGGAAGCAGCACATCAATTGTCAAAGGATCGTTAGTCTCCATCTTTTCATTTCTTGATGGTATTGTTGCAAGAACTCACATACTTCATCTGAAAGATTTCATAGCTGGTGTATTGATAAATAAATACCATGACTCCATTCTCATTTAAGGAGAACGATACGATACGAACAATAAAAGGAAGGGCGAATGACGTAAATGTGTTACAGCCTTATGTGAAAATAGAAAATCTAGAAGGTAGAAACACAACTTGGCCTAAATTAGATGAAAATCGCCTACAAGGATTTCCGAGTTTCGGTCTCGATTACTTGAAACTGCTAACTTTAGGGATTTATCAATTAATTTTATCTCCATTATATGTCAAAGATAAACTTGATCATGATGGAGCGAAGGTTGATTAATTTGATCAAAATAGAGACCCACCAGGTCTTCATCACATCAGAATATATTCCAGATTCAGCAATGCCACGAAATATCAACTATGAATCTGTTTCGTACATAATAATGATAAAATAATGGATCCAGAAGGTCGAATCTTAGGGTATTATTGCACATGCAAATCTGATGCGCGAACATTGGGATGTTGCGCTCTTGTGGCTAGTGTTCTGTGGTATTTAGGATATGCTAGACATTAATAGCGCATAAAATATCCAGATCAGGCAATGCTGAACTACATATAGGACGTAGGTGGTAGATGCAACCCCGATGATGACCAAGTGATAGTAGAGAAAAATATTCATAAAGAGAATGAACGCAAGTAAAAAACTGAAAGTCAAATTCACACTGGTTTGATGCTCATGTACTGATGTTGACGAGCACTATTGCGCACGGGCTGACCTCTATAAGGCCCAGGGTTCAGGTGGTTATAAAATTAACAGACATTGGACGGTTTATGGGTTTGAGGTTGATGGGCTCAATGTTTACGTTTTTAGGACCTAGGGGTCAGTGGGCTACATTTCATGAATTCCTACCATGTTTCTGTTCTCTTCTACATTTTCACTATCTCTCTATTCCTCCGTACCTTGCCATTTCTCCCCAGCTTTTTTTTAAACATGTAATTACTTAATCAGCACATTACCAAAATCTTAACTTTTGAACTTTTGATTATCTGCCCATTAAGACTTTTGATCTGTAGAACATCATTTTACAAAATTAGCAAAATTAACGGAAGCCTTTTGTGCGGAGACTTTTCTCTAATCTTTATTAACATAATTATCCCAAGTTTCAGAAGGATGCTTATGCGCCATACTATAACACTACGCCTTTTTGTACTAACTCGTGCACAATTTATTATTCAGTCGTATCAGTTAATATAAAAAATAATAATAAATATTAGGTACACATTAATTATAAGTCTATGTAGAAAAGTTTGATAATTATTTATAAAAAAAAGAATACACACTCAGTGTTCAAATCACCTTTGCCTTTTTACACATCTCTCAGTAAATTGCCAACTTTAAGATGTTATGAATTCATAGAGGCTTTTTTTGACCTGGTCAACTGAGGGGCCAACCAGATGGTGTTGAATAGATTCAAATAGGTAGGACCCAGTCTGGAGAATACACTGCAATAAGACGGTGACACTCACTGTCTTACTCCCATTACCCGTAAATGATTTTTTCTTCGAGTGTGTCACATAAGACAGATCAGCTGTCATTGGTAAAGCTCAGAAGTGATGGAATGGCAAGATTGGAGCATTTTATAGTATATTATGGTCTTTTGAGATGTATATATATATATATATATATATATATATATATATATATATATATATATATATATATTATATATATATATATATACATATATATATACATATACATATACATATACATATACATATACATATACATATACATATACATATACATATACATATACATATACATATACATATACATATACATATACCTATACATATACATATACTCGTACATATACATATTCATATATATATATATATATATATATATATATATATATATATATATATATATATATATATATGTTACAATAGAGATTTTCACGAATGGTGGAATGTAATACATTAAAATTCCGGGTGTCAATCCGTTCGTCTATCAATGAAGTTGCACAACAGTTCGCCAAAATCTCATTTGGTATTTTCAAGCGCTCTTGCTGCTGCTGCTACTACTCGATAATGTGAACTTGCAGCTGCTGCTACTCGAAACTAACTCGTTCGCTTTGTAAAGAAGTTCTTTTTCTTGAAAGAAAGAGCAATATCGGAGCATCTGGTTTTGTGTCAGATACAGGACCTTTATATCTAACGAGGTTCCGGCGGGCACTCCTTATGAATCTTACCTAGCTTCTGTAAACGATGGGAAATTTGTGTAACTTGCTACGTTACTCCAAGTGCATTTATAAACTCTATTTGAGGTTGGCAAAGATTCTTGTCCAAACTCACTCACACGACCGGATAATACTATTGCAACAATGCCAGTTGAAAAATCCAACTTGTTAGCTGAACTTTTTGCTTCACATGCTACTGTCGATCTCTAAAGAAAAACACCACCAACCATTCCAATAAGGCAGCCAAGGAAGCCAAACGTATGTTAATGAAGCTAGATACCAAAAAAGCTTTTGGCGCTGACAGAATACTTACCATAGTACTCAATAATGCGCAAGAGAACTAACACCAGTTTTCTTTAGACTTTTTAGCCTATCCTACAGAAAGGGAAAGTTTCTTTCCTGCTAGAAATACAGCCGATACCCAACAAAGGCAAGAAAACCTTGCCAAACAACTAGTAGCACTGATTTCAATACTATCGAAAGTCATGGAAAAGGCGATCAATTAGCATGTGCTAAAATATTTTGAAGGATTGAATATTATTAGCGACCATCAATATGGCTTTCGTAAGCATAGATCAATAGGTGGTCGTCTAACTGATGTAACACATGTTTGAAATAAAGCAATCGAACACTTTGGAGATATCGAGCCGTTGCACTTGACATATCCAAGGCATTGCCTAAGCTACGCCCTTATGTTATGCCTGAAAAGTTCAATTTATGGCTCTCGTGTTTCCTCAGAGAGCGTTCTTTATGAGTGGCAGTCGGCGGATTGCTTTCTAACACCTTCACTATCAACGCTGGTGCGCCCCAAGGCTCCATACTGTCTCCTACTCTCCCATTTACATTAACAGTCTGCTGGAAAGGACCCAGACCCCAATTTATAGCTTTGCAGATGACAGTACGCTTATTTCTTCATTCACTTTGAACGTCGGTTACTCATGCCAGTATCCACAGACAACAGGAAGTCGTTCGACTTAATAAAGACCTGGACGAAATTCTATCTTGGGTATCTTGACAGTAACCAAGTAGAAATTAACGCTATAAAACCCTGAAAAAGTTAACTTTGCTGAACCCGACATTGTTACCTCGGGGCACTCCATTCCTCTAGCATCGTCAATCAATCTGCTAGGCGTTAATTTGGGAGCAAATATGTCTTAACGCAAACATGTTGCAAGCACAGCAAAGAGTGCTTTTCAAAAGATGAGAATATTATTTCGAACTAGAAAGCTTTACACTTCACAACTGTACAAAGCTCAAATTCAACCAACCATAGAATACTGCTCCCACGTTTGGGGCTCTGCTCCTAAACCTACACTGCGTTTTGTTGGATTCTATTCAGAAGAGAGATGTTCGCCGGATTCAAGACCCAGTACTAACCAGCAGCCTTGATTCCTTAGAGCAGGGGTGCTCAAACATGAACTGCTGGCGATCTACCTCAATATTGTTAGACTACGATCGATCGACCCTGAGAGGCTGCAAGTAAGTGTGATGCAGGATTGTCGTCTAGGTAGGGTGAATCGTGGCATAGATATTAGTTTTCCGCACAATATGCACTTTTTTAGTCAAGGTAAGTGTAAGTCTGCTCTAAAATGTCAATGAAAAAACTCATAATTATTCAAAATTGCGAGTTTATTGGTTCTTACAAAACAAACGAGTTCTAGTGTCTAAACTTAACTAAAGAGTGACTTTGGATGTTGAAGCGTGGCACTGCATGTCCTCAGCATACTTTTCATAAGATGGTACGTAATTACCGAGTGCTAATCGCAAGCATGATGACATATGTTCGTCAGTTAGTCGATTGCGATATTTTGACTTAATTATCTTCATTTCAGAAAATGCAGACTTGCACAAGTAAGTTGACCCAAACATTGCCGTCACTTGAAGGGCGATTTGCCTTAGATTCGGATATTTATCTTCAGATATAAAACACAAGAATTTTGTATCAGATGCTGTGGCTTTGAGATGTATATCTGATATAATCTGCACTAACTCATTTTCAACAGAACACGGGTCCATGTTAAACTGACTTGCTATTTCAGTAGCTAATTCCTCAATGTTTTTACACGAAAAAGGATAACTCATAAATGATGCGATATTTGCCAATTTACTGACATCATAAAAACGTATTTCGAATTGGCCCGAAATATTTGATAATTCTGCCTCATAAATATCATAATTCAACTGAGGAATCCTTGCTTTCAAAGACGGAAAATTTTTTAGATCCTTTCTTTTCAGTTGATCTATCATAAGTTGCAATTTGCTTTTGAATGCGTTTATTGCGCTAATCATCTCAATAATAGTTTTTCCTTTACCTTGAAGCTCCAAATTAATGGTGTTTAAATGCATTGTGATGTCTGTCAAAAATGCCAAATCAGTCAGTCATTTTCCGTTTTTCAGCATCCGAGTGTCGTCACCTCTTTCGTCCAGAAAAGCTGTTATTTCGGGCAATAATTCTTGAAACCTTTCTAGGAATTTTCCGAGATTCAACCACCTGACGTCTGTGTGAAGAACTAAATCAGTGTGTTCAGCCGACTCACTATCTTCCAACTGCAATTTAAAGAGCCGTCGTTGCAAGCTACGTGCACGGATAGAATTCACAATTTTTATTGCAATGCCCATAATCTCCTCCATGTTTGGAACTTTTGAACACAAAACTTGTTGATGTATAATGCAATGGAAACCGTTTTTGTTTCCAGTCATTGCTGGTGCTCCAGCGGTTGTAATGCACACTAGTTTATATATTGGTAGCTTGTAGTTTGTTAAAAAATTGAAGAAAACGTCATATATATCTTTGCCACGGGTCTTTCCTTTCAGAGGAATCATTGTCAAAAACTCTTCCTTAGCTGACATGTCATTGAGTACCATTCGAATAAAAATACACAGCTGGGCAGTGTCTGTCATATCGGAGGATTCGTCGAACTGTAAAGAAAAGTATGTACATTCCATGACATCATGTTTTAGTTTATCTGCCATGTCCTGACTCATGACTTCAACACGCCTTGTGACAGTCGAACGAGATAACTGAAGTTCTCTAATAGCAGACATAATCTCTGTTTTATTTTTTAAAATCTCCAAATAAAGTCTCACCCGCTTCAATAAATGCTTCCTTCACAACCAATCCATCATCAAATGGTTTCTTGTGTTTCGCCAATATATGAGATATTTTAAATGACGCGATCGTTGCAGCTTTTGATTGTTTGGCTGGTCTTGTGAACATGGTTTGTTCTTTTTTCAAACAAGTTATCAAATCACGTACTTTTCGTTTTCTTAATTCACTCTGTGACGGAAAATCCTTTTCATAGTTTTTATGAACCGTTTTATGATGCCTCTCTAGGTTTCCACGCTTAGGTATTGCAACTGACGCACCGCAAATGAGACAAATGCACTTATCCTTTACCATACAAAAGAAAAATTCTTCCTCCCGATCGTTATTAAAATGATAAGTTTTACTTTTCTTCGCCGCACTCATTTTGGACTATTTATTAATAAACTTTGTATCGATGTAACGCCTTCAAGTTACAACTCAGACTGACTCCTATTCCTGCAGGTGCAACATTTATATCGGCGCGAACGAAGTCTCGAATGTTCCCGTCAAACACGCCGCCCGAAGTTTGTAGAAAAATCGGCGGGAATCAAAAACGTGGCTTTTCTTTGACAAGTACCCGCGCGTTCCTTTGATAAAGCCGCCTTTTGCCGCTAGCAGGGGGTTATTACGATAAAAGAAAGTGATGAGGGGGTTATTCTGGCCTAATTGTGGATCGAATAAATTTTAGTAGTTTATTCATTACATTTTGTTTTAGTTACCTAAAACAAAACCTGTAAATAGTTCTATATCGGAATTTTTTTCTCAAGATCGACTCAAAAAGCACTCGCGATCGACTTGTCGATCGCGATTGACCGTTTGAGCACCCCTGCCTTAGAGCATCGAAGAGTGATATTTTCATAGAAAGTGTTCGATGGATGTAGCCCGCTTACTTTCTCCCACAGTTGTGCATGCTAGAAATACACGTCGCGCTAACACTTCCCATCCGTATGAAGTTCAGTTTGTTACTCCTCATACAACCCTTTTCAAGCAGCCATTTATATGGAGAACATCATTCTTTTGGAATGATTTGCCGGGGATTGTGTTTCCCACCGAGTATTGTGCTCAGCTCAGAACCAACGTGAATCGCTTGTTCTGCACACGCGCTGCTCCTATAGCACTTTAGGGATTTCCCTGCAGTATATGTGCTACGTCCATATAAAAACTTTACTACCCCTCCTCATCTTTCACACTTTCTGATTTATCACCCTGAAGGTTGAAATTTCCCTCTCGAAACTGCTGGATAAAATTTTATTAAAAGTCGAACAAATCACAATAGGTCAAGTTTTATACTTTGCTTAATAATTTACATATGAAAAATAAAATGTTAAATACAAAATGTTGAAAAACACTTTGCCATCTTAATAACGCTATATGAACATTGCCATTTTTGTTTATTTTAATTGGACTGTTAAACTCCTGATCTACTAAAATCGATCGGAAAATTTTTCTGGTCCATTCCGTAAAAACTATTTTCCCACCAAAAAAATTGTTCAGGAAGTAAGTTTCTAGACGAATGCGCAAAAAGATTTTACTGTTAGCGCTAAGAGGGCATTAATATAATCAACTTAAGGGAGAAAAAAAATAATGCTGATAAACTTAATAATAATTTTAGTATATTAATGCATTCGTTATAATGTAGCAAATGCTAACAATATCGATAAAATAAAGAAAAATATATTCTTAACATACTAAAATGAGATGTCAAAAATGATATGATTCGGTTACAACTTGATGATTCAGTTATTTTAAGTACACCAAAACTTGCCAGCAAGATATATGGGTGAAAAAGAAAAACATATAATAATTATTTATTTTAGGAATAAAGTATTTTTTCTGTCAATTTCTTAAATTTTTGGACTTTAAGCCTATAATCCAATTATATTTCTTATTTTATTTTTTAAAACAAATTAAAAGCATCATCTGATTCCAAAAAAAACTCTTAATAATTTTCCAATTTACATTATTGTTTGCTAAAGTTTGTTTAGCACATTAGACATTCTAAAACTAACAATTTGAAAAATATTGGCATTCATTTCATTTTTGGTCTACTTAAAACTATTCTTAAATATTATAAATCTACTTTGTACTTAGCAAAAGCACGGACAATATGTATATACTATATTATAAATTGTTGGGACGCTCAAAATTCACCAGGACATGTTTTAAAAATGCAAATGGATGCAACATACTGATATGTATTTGCGACAAATTACGGTTATTTCTAAAGGATTTTCTTTCTAAAATATCGATAGAATCACCTCTCTCTATTATTTCCGTAATAATAGCATCAAATGCTTAATACTGCTAGTAAAATGACCTTCTTATGATATAAACTGATTGAAAATGAATTAAAGCAATTAACAAATTACAAAATATAGTCAACTACATAGTTAAATGAGGCTAAAATAGACATGGACATCAACTTTGTATCTTTTGAATTATTTGGCATAATATATATTCACACTATAAGTAATCATACAGGTAGCTCAATAACTGTCTCAAGATGGTGACTTACCGGCACTAATTTCATCCATTTATATTATAAATGATGTTCCCATATAGTTTGGATATTTGATACTGACTCTATTCTTTTCTATACTGGTTGTCTGATTGTATACTTTCAAAACACTTTAGAGATTCCTTTTACGTAAAAAGACACACTTTTAAACACGGTATTCGAGAAAATTTAATTCACGAAACAAATTAGAAAATTTGTCTATAAAAGCTTTTTCTTGCCAGTCTTAACTAATTGTTTTCAAGATATTTATTTAATAAATGGTACGATAAAAATTATATAAAAATATGACAGTTCAAAAATATTCATCAAAAATTAATAACACTTAAAAATATTTTATAAATCCATAATTTCTGGTTCTAGATTAATTACTTTAAAAATAAGCCAATTTTATTCCGACAGCTTAGTGCAAAAAATTAACATTACCATTAGGTAGTAAACCAGACCTTATTTATAAAAGTTATTCCTAGTATTATAACTATTGTTTTGTAGGTATTCAGCAAAATTTAATGTTAAAAAACAGATTGTAATTTTTCTCCTTTCACTTGTACTAATATATTCTCAGCTTCTATTGCTCCTAGAGGATGAAAAAATTTTCTTTAGTGGGCCACTTTAACTCATTTACTGTTCAAGTAATATCACATTTATTATTTTTGCACTAAGACTGTAATTATGAAATTCGAAGCAAAATATATATACCCTGCCAAATAGTTTAATAAATGATAACATTCAGTTGGTACATACGAATGCAATGCCAATTTTAATTACATCTCACAAGGCGATATTAATTTAATTAGTAACCTCTAACTAAAAAAATAATAATAATATTATTGGTATTTTCATTCAGCCTCTATCAATGCCTTTAAAACCCTCCAAACTTATTTTATTTTTTACATCACGTAAATAATTAATGATAATACCAAAGTACCCAATAGACATTGAACGATTAAGGTAGGGCCATTTTAAATAAGTTTTATATGCTACCAAGGCAAATCCAAAATAAATTGATTGAATTGTTTACAAGTTATAAATCCTTTAAAAAAAATTTAAGTTTCATAAACAGTCTATATATTATTTTCGTCGTCAAAAATCTAATGGCTAGAAGCTCATTGTCAAGTCACATT
>CM032447.1:120667469-120669969 GCA_019049505.1 Pachyrhynchus sulphureomaculatus | reverse complement strand
TCATTCATGACAACCAGAATTTGCCATTTTTGGATAGAGTAGTATATTAAGTAAGATAGAAATGTTGAATTCAATTCGGTTACTGCGTTTATATTCCACAACCAGGCAAAGTACAGACACTTTTTGAATGTCAGTATCTTGAAAAAAGTTGAATTTTGATAAATAGTATCCTATACCGACGTTTACAATTTTAACTATAATTCAGATATGAAAAAAAAGAAGTATATTTATATGAAAAAAAAGAAGTATATTTAAATTAACAATTTCACACAACAATTTAAAATATAAAAGTTAGTAACCGACCAAAATTTTTGTGAAACTCTGTATACGCACCAATTACATAAATTTGCGTGAAAAGCAATAAAACGTTCATACTTATAACTTTTTTCCACAGGTTCTTTAAATATATATATATATATATATATATATATATATATATATATATATATATATATATATATATATTTGTATTGGACTTTTAGAGAATTAATATTTTTATAATTATGCTTCACAAAAAAAGTCAGAGACTAACCAAAATAGTTAAGACAATAAATAATACAATTTATTAATTCTAAAATTAGGTAGAGTAAATTGTAGGGATTTAGGGCGTCCTTATTTTGTAAATGAATGGAATATTTAACAGAATTTCATAGAATCTTTTTTGCCTATTAGGGTGTTTATAAATTAGAGATGAAGAAAATACAATAACGTATATTATTTTGCAACAAAATCAGAATATGTAAAATACGCTGTTCTGATCTCAGTAACTAGGCACGTTCTTTGGTGTTTTATAATTAAAGTTTTAAAAAACATATTCCAAATTAACAGTAGATTTTTTTAGAAGAAATAAGCATAATATTTGAAATATATAGAATTGGAGTAACTGTTGAGACAATATCAATTTTCCTTGCATTTGATCAAGGAGTATTTTCGGCAGAAGAGAACATACAACATGAGGACAGTATTTCAACAAAGTTTGTAGTTGAATTGTGTACCACTAAGAACTATAGCAGTGTATACCAGTTTTTAGTGGGCTTTAAAGATAAAAATTATGTAATTGGTTATGTAGTACAGCTGCTTAGCAAAAAACTGTAATTGCTTATCAGCATCACTACCTTAAAAAAGCAAAAATAGAAAAAAAAATAAAAGCACTTAAACTTTGAATCGTTGTGGCTATTACTTGGTGGAAATTCATAACGAATGTAAAGAAAGACTGATTTTGTTAATTTCCACTTTATTTTGTTTTACCAAAACTGCATACAAGAATACAGTTTTTGTAAAACAAAATAAAGTGGAAACTACCAAAATCAGTCTTTCATTACATTAATAAAAGCTTTTGCTAGAATACCTTTATTTTTTAAGGAATTGCTATGTAATTAAATCACAATAACTCTTAAGCAGTAAGCAGTTTATGAACTTATTCTCTTTTTGATTCAAACTAAAAACTAATGTTTAAAAAACAAGATTTCAGATAGAAAAACGCAAGGAAAATATTAACATGTACAGAGTGGAATTCCTGTGAAATTTTAAAATTTCGGCAGGGCTTCAGAAATGTATTCTACTGGAAAACAAGTATTTTATATAATTTTTTTTGTTAATTAATAGACCTGAAATTAGTGAAAATTGCTGACCGGTTACATATCAACATAAAGATTAGTTGGGCAGTACACAGGGTAATAAAAAAAAAGGTCTACAAACGCAGAAAAAGGAAAGAATTCGCGATTATGTGTAAGCAGATGTGGTGACCTATTGTTAAGCTCTATATTTAAAAAGTATGGAGGTTTCTTATAAATACGCCGTTTTTACACACCTTAGTCTCCTTTGCCTCTTACGTTCTACAACTATTCATATGTTACTGAATTTCCCTTCCATGTATGTATGTACCCTTACCGCCCTACAGATTATTATCATTATTACCTGTAACTGTTCATACTCCGCCCTTAAAGCCTGATTTTCTACCTCTAGTTCTCTAATCATTTCCTGTAATTCAGCTCGTTGCTCCTCGTCTATAACCAACATCAACTGTCCAGGGCTTGCTGGAGCCTCTTCTAAAGAGTGACAGTAATCGGCAATTAGTCTGTGTTCATCTTCAGGTGATGCTGCTCGTAGTTCTACCTCTGCCAATCGAGATGCATAAATCTCCAGCCTAGAATTTAGTAAAACTCATATTATTGTGTGAATAAGACAAGTTATTTACGTGCCAAGAGCGAAAGGTGGTATTTTACAGGACGAATAAAGAAAATCAGAACGAAGAAACCTTACGACCTGCAACACTTTCTGGGTATGCCGAATTTAAAATGAGTATTCGTATACAATAATATACAAAAATAATATTGCAAATAATTACTTTCTCGTGAAAATTTGTAGAAAACATAGGAAATATTAACAAATACTTTGTCGTTATGGTTTTACAAGCAAGAAACAATACAACATTTATTTCCGGTGGATTTTTTCATTCAAGATGAAAAAAAAGAGACACAGATAATCTAGATAAATGGAG
>CM032447.1:120653461-120667369 GCA_019049505.1 Pachyrhynchus sulphureomaculatus | reverse complement strand
TATATATATATATAGATATATAATATATATATATATATATATATATATATATATAATAATATATTTATTTATCTATAATATATATAAAATAATGCAGCACGTCTCTCTGTCTGTCTGTCTGTCCGTTAGTGCGCTTATCACTGGAGAACCACTTATCCGATTTACGTACTTTTTTTTTTTTAAACATACATATGTTCTCTGGCCAGGTTATAGGCTATATTTTATTACGATAGGTAGCATAAGGAATGAAGCAGTGACGTAAAATAGTGAATGAAGTCGGGAAAAAAAAAGTTTGCCGCTAGCGCATTCCCTTGCAATACACAGCCTAAACCATTAATTATGGAAGAATATTATGTAGCAGAGAATTATTTATAATCTATAATCTACAATATATATAAAATGCAATGTCTCTCTCAGTCTGTCTGGCTGTCCATTAGTGCGTTTATCACGCGAGAAAGCACTTAATCCGATTTAAGGGTATTTTTTTAAATTCATACATATATTCTTTGACCAGGTTATATATAATAATAATAAATCTATATCTATAAAAATATATAAAATGCAACGTCTCTCTGTCTGACTGTCTGTCCGGTAGTGCGCTTATCCCTCGAGAACCACTTATCTGATTTACGTGATTTTTTAAATTCATACATATGTTCTCTGACCAGGTATATAGAGATTTATTATATCTATAATATATATAAAAAATTCAACGTATCTCTATTCTGTCTGTCCGTTAGTTCGGCTTATCACTGGAGATCCACTTATCCGATTTTCGTACTTTTTTTTTTAAAACATACATATGTTCTCCGCGACCCAAGGTTATAGGCTATATTTTATTAAGTTAGGTAACATGAGGAATAAGCAGTGACGATAATAGTGAATCAAATCGGAAGAACAAATTTTGCCGCTAGGGAGTTCTCTTGCAATACATTGCCTAAACCACTAAATATGGGAATAATATCCATGTAGCAAAAGATATCTATAATATATATAAAATGCAACGTCTCTCTGTCTGTTTGTCCGTTTTATGCGCTTATACACTGGAGAACTACTTATCCGATTTACGTGCTTTTTTTAAAACATACGTATGTTCTCTGGCCAGGTTTTATAGGATATATTTTATTACGTTAGGTGACATAAGGAATAAGCAGTGACGATAATAGTGAATCAAGTTGGAGATAAGAAAAGTTTGCCGCTAGCGTGTTCTCTTGCAATACACTGCCTAAAGCATTAAATATGGAAAAATATATATGTAGCGAAGAATATAATATATATGTATAGTATCATATTATATATATATATATATATATATATAAGATATATATATATCATATATATATGTATGTATATATATATATATTATATATATATATATATATATATATATATATATATATATATATATGCAACGTCTCTCTGTCTTGTCTGTCTGTCCGTTAGTGAGATTATCAGTCGAGAACCACTTATCCGATCTACGTGTTTTAATAAATTTATACTTATTGTTACTATATAATTCGATATAAGCCTAGATAGATAAGGTGAGATAATGGGAGATAAGGAGAAATAATGGGAGATAAGTCGAGGATAAGCCTCGATAATGGGAGATAAGGTGAGATAATGGGAGCCTAAAGTATAAATAATGGGATATAAGGAGAAACAATGGGAGATAAGCAGAGATAAGTCTAGATAATGGGAGTTATGGTGAGATAATGGGAGATAAGGAGAAATAATGGGAGATAAGGAGAAATATTGCGAGATAAGTCGAAGATAAGTCTAGATAATGGAAATAAGGTTAGATACTGGGAGATAAGGAGAAATAATGGGAGATAAGGAGGAAATAATGGGGGGATGAAGGGGATTGAGCAGAGATAAGTAAATAATGGAAATTATGTAGAAGATAAGGAGAAAATATTGGGAGATAAGGGGAATTTTTTTTTATTGGTCTAGCACACGTGCTGCAGGGAAGTCCCTAAAGCGCTCAGGAGCGGCACGAGTGCGGAATAATGGGAGATATTTTATTACGTTGGGTAACATAAGGAATAAGCAGTGACGATAGTAGTGAATCAAGTCCACGCGAGCAGAGCCGGCGGGCCCGGCTAGTTTATATATATATATTATATATATATATATTATATGTATATATATATATATATATTATATAAATATATATATATATATATGCTGAGTATCCCAGTATTCCGTGTACATAAAGTTACTGTGGATTTCTGGAATGAAAATATGACCATTTAACCCAAGTTACCTTAGTCAAAAATTTCGTAATTTTTGAGATACAGGGTGTCAAAGTTATACTTTTATTTTGGTTTTTCTTAAGTAGCTTTCTTAATAATTGTACTATTTATGAAAATACAAGATTCGGTTGCTAAGGGATTTTCTGAGATGAGAAATCGAAAATCAGCTCACAGTTTTGTTGTAAGTTGTAGGGGGGCGCCACTTAATTGCACTGTGTATACTTATAAATTTCCCCCCATAACTTTTTTATACCCCTCTGTATTATTTTTAATTAAATATTCGTATTCTCCGCCTTCTCCTGTCTACGAAAGCTCTCTTGGTCAATGTTGCTCCGAGCAACACAGTTTCTGAGATAGTGGGATGTTTGTTTCCATTTTTTAATTCCATTGTCAAATTCGCAAATGTGTTCCTTCACACGTTTCTTTCCCATTGTATAGTTACTTGGTAAAGCTCAAAAATCACTCTCGCAATGATGTAAGATATCATATGTATTTTTTTTTTTTTAGTGTGGTTTGAAATTTTGTTGGGTCTTCTATTGACAGTCTTTTACATTTTTGGAAAGGGAAGGGGGTTGGGGTGGGTTTTGTTGAAGTCCTTTAATGCAAACTTTTGATGCTAACAGCTGATGGTCTGAGCCACAGCATGCCCCCGGATACATTCTACAAGTTGTTATCGAGGACCTCCATCTTCTTCTGGTGAGCACATAGTCTATCTGGCTTTGGGTTCTATCAGCAGGACATTTCCAGGTATAAAGTTTTCTAGAATGGTGCTTGAATGTGGTGTTCATAATTGTGAGATCATGTTCTATAGCAAACTGAATGAGGCGCTCTCCTCTCTCATTTCTAGTTCCATACAGTCCTGATCAAAATAATCGCAGGACTATTGTCGCTGATGGAACATATACTTATATTGAAAAGTCAAGAAATTACAGGACATAGTGGCAATCATATTCAGTACACAAAGGCTGTCATTTAGTTAAAACCTGTGCTGTTGGTTGCAACAGATGACTCTATTTTAGACGTACAAGGTCTTTATTTAGCCGACAGTCGTAAAAAAAAAATGATGCGGCAATTCTTAGAAATGAATTGGAGCAAAATATTCATAAAATCAGGAATTGCTTCCAAGAGTGTGATATATTTATTGCTGATGATGGCTACCGGGATGTTGTTCCTTACCTTGATAAACTTAATTACATCTGCAAAATACCTCAGTTTTTGGAAGCAGCACATCAATTGTCAAAGGATCGTTAGTCTCCATCTTTTCATTTCTTGATGGTATTGTTGCAAGAAACTCACATACTTCATCTGAAAGATTTCATAGCTGGTGTATTGATAAATAAAAACCTTGACTCCATTTCTCATTTAAGGAAAACGATACGATACGAACAATTAAAAGGAAGGGCGCGAATGACGTAAATGTGTTACATCCTTACGTGGAAATAGAAAATCTAGAAGGTAGAAACACAACTTGGCCTAAATTAGATGAAAATTCCCGAGTTTTCGGTCTCGATTACTTGAAACAGCTAACCTTAGGGATTTATCAATTAACTTTATCTCCATTATATGTCAAAGATAAACTTGATCATGATGGATCAAAATAGAGACCCACCAGGTCTTCTTCACATCAGAATATATTTCAGATTCAGCAATGCCACGAAATATCAACTAATGAATCTGTTTCGTTACATAATAATGAATGAAATAATGGATCCAGAAGGTCGAATCTTAGGGTATTATTTGTACATGCAAATCTGATGCGCGAACACTGGGATGTTGCGCTCTTGTGGCTAGTGTTCTGTGGTATTTAGGATATGCTAGACATCAATAGCATATAAAATATTCAGATCAGGCAATGCTGAACTACAACTACATATAGGACGTAGGCGGTAGATGCAACCCCGATGATGATCAAGTGATAGTATAGTAGAGAAAAATATTCATAAAGAGAACGAACGCGACTAAAAAACTGAAAGTCAAATTCACGCTGGTTTGATGCTCATGTATTGATGTTGTCGAGCGCTATTGCGAACGGGTTGACCTCTATAAGGCCCCGGTTCAGGTAGTTATAAGATTTAACAGACTTTGGACGGTTTATGGGTTTGAGGATTGATGGGCTCAATTGTTTACGTTTTTAGGATCTAAGGGTCCAGTGGGTTACATTTCATAAGTTCCTACCATGCTTCTGTTCTCCTCTACATTTTCACTATATCTCTATTCCTCCGTACCTCGCCGTTTCTCCCCAGCTCTTCTTTAAACATGTAATTACTTAATCAGCACATAGCCAAAATCTTAACTTTTGATCACTCTGTATATTTAAATCTCCGTGACCCTGGGATTTTCTGTCCATTAAGACTTTTGATCTGTAGAACATCATTTTACAAAATGAGCAAAAATTAACGGAAGACTTTTGTGCGGAGACCTTTCTCTAATCTTTAATAACATAATTATCCCAAGTTTCAGAACGATGCTTATACGTCATACTATAACACTACGCCTTTTTGTACTAACCCGTGCACAATTTATTATTCATTCGTATCAGTTAATATAAAAAATAATAATAAGTATTAGGTACACATTAATTATAAGTCTATGTAGAAAAGTTTGACGATTATTTATAAAAAAAAAAATACACACTCAGTGTTTAAATCACCTTTGCCTTTCTACACATCTCTCAGTAAATTGCCAGCTTTAAGATGTGATGAATTCATAGAGGCTTTTTTTGATCTGGTCAACTGAAGGGCCAACCAGATGGTGTTGAATAGATTCAAATAGGTAGGCCCCAGTCTGGAGAATACACTGCATGAGAGGTAGAATTTCCCATATCAAAATCTGAGATAGTTTCCAGGATCTTGCGGTGTGAGGCTGTGTGTTATCCTGCAATAAGACGGTGACACTCACTGTCTTACTCCCATTACCCGTAAATTATTTTTTCTTCGAGCGTGTCACATAAGACAGATCAGCTGTCATTGGTAAAGCTCAGAAGTGATGGAATGGCAAGATTGGAGCATTTTATAGTATATTATGGTCTTTTGATATATATATATATATATATAATATATATATATATATATATATATATATATATATATATACATACATACATATACATATACATATATACGAGTATATATATATATATATATATATATATATATATATATATATATATATGTTACAATAGAGATTTTTTCACGAATGGTGGAATGTAATACATTAAAATTCCGGGTGTCAATCCGTTCGTCTATCAATGAAGTTGCACAACAGTTCGCCAAAATCTCATTGGTATTTTCAAGCGCTCTCTGCTCGTGATGCTGCTGCTACTACTCGATAATGTGAACTTGCAGCTGCTGCTACTCGAAACTAACTCGTTCGCTTTGTAAAAGAAGTTCTTTTCTTGAAAGAAAGAGCAATATCGGAGCATCTGGTTTTGTGTCAGATACAGGACCTTTATATCTAACGAGGATCCGGCGGGCACTCCTTATGAATCTTACCTAGCTTCTGTAAACGATGGGAAATTTGTGTAACTTGCTGCGTTACTCCAAGTGCATTTATAAAAATCTATTTGAGGTTGGCAAAGATTCTTGTCCAAACTCACTCACTCACACGACCGGATAATACTATTGCAACAATGCCAATTGAAAAAGCCAACTTGTTAGCTGAACTTTTGGCTTTCACATCCTACTATCGATCTCTAAAGAAAAACACCACCAACCATTCCAATAGGGCAGCAGGAGGCAAGGAAGCCAGCGTATCATAAAACGTATGTTAATGAAGCTAGATACCAAAAAAAAAGCTTTTGGCGCTGACAGAATACTTACCATAGTACTCAAAAAATGCGCAAGAAAACTAACACCAGTTTTCTGTAGACTTTTTAGCCTATCCTACAGAAAGGGAAAGTTTTCCTTCCTGCTAGAAGTACAGCCGATACCCAACAAAGGCAAGAAAACCTTGCCAAACAACTAGTAGCAGCACTGATTTCAATACTATCGAAAGTCATGGAAAAGGCGAGCAATTAGCATGTGCTAAAATATTTTGAAGGATTGAATATTATTAGCGACCATCAATATGGCTTTTCGAAAGCATAGATCAATAGGTGGTCGTCTAACTGATGTAACACATGTTTGAAATAAAGCAATCGAACACTTTGCAGATATCGAGCCGTTGCACTTGACATATCCAAGGCATTGCCTAAGCTACGCCCTTATGTTATGCCTGAAATGGAAAGTTCGATTTATGTGTTTCCTCAGAGAGCGTTCCATTTATGATTGCGGCGGATTGCTTCTAACACCTTCACTATCAACGCTGGTGCGCCCCAAGGCTCCATACTGTCTCCTACTCTCCCATTTACATTAAACAGTCTGCTGGAAAGGACCCAGAACCCAATTTATAGCCAGTACGCTTATTTCTCCATTCACGTTTGAACGTCGGTTACTCATGCCAGTATCCACAGACAGCAGGAAGTCGTTCGACTTAATAAAGAAACTGGACGAAATTCTATCTTGGGTTGACAGTAACCAAGTAGAAATTAACGCTATAAAACCCTGAAAAAGTTAACTTTGCTGAAACCCGACATTGTTATCTCGGGGCACTTCTCCATTCCTCTAGCATCGGTCAATCAATCTGCTGTGGCGTTAATTTGGGAGCAAATATGTCTTAGCACAAACATGTTGCAAGCACAGCAAAGAGTGCTTTTCAAAAGATGAGAATATATATATATTCGAACCTAGAAAGCTTTACACTTCACAACTGTACAAAGCTCAAATTCAACCAAACCGTAGAATACTGCTCCCACGTTTTTTGGGGCTCTGCTCCTAAACCTACACTGCGTTTTGTTGGATTCTATTCAGAAGAGAGATGTTCGCCGGATTCAAGACCCAGTACTAACCACGCAGCCTTGATTCCTTAGAGCAGGGGTGCTCAAACATGAACTGCTGGCGATCTACCTCAATATTGTTAGACTACGATCGATCGACTCTGAGAGGTTGCAAGTAAGTGTGATGCAGGATTGTCGTCTAGGTAGGGTGTATCGTGGCATAGATATTAGTTTTCCGCACAATATGCACTTTTTTAATCAAGGTAAGGTGTAAGTCCTGCTCTAAAATGTCAATGAAAAAAACTCATAATTATTCAAAATTGCGAGTTTATTGGTTCTTACAAAACAAACGAGTTCTAGTGTCTAAACTTAACTAAATAGTGACTTTGGATGTTGAAAGCGTGGCACTGCATGTCCTCAGCATACTTTCATAAGATGGTACGTAATTTACCGAGTGCTAATCGCAAGCATGATGACATATGTTCGTCAGTTAGTCGATTGCGATATTTTGACTTAATTATCTTCATTCAGAAAAATTGCAGACTCGCACAAGTAAGTTGACCCAAACATTGCCGGTCACTTGAAGGGCGTTTTGCCTTAGATTCGGATATTTATCTTCAGATATAAAACACAAGAATTTTGTATCAGATGCTGTGGCTTTTGAGATGTATATCTGATATAATCTGCACTAACCCCCCTCATTTTCAACAGAACATGAGTCCATCGAGGTAAACTGACTTGCTATTTCAGTAGCTAATTCCTCAATGTTTTTACACGAAAAAGGATAACTCATAAATGATTGCGATATTTGCCAATTTACTGACATTCATAAAAACGTATTTCGAATTGGCCCAAAATATTTGATAGTTCTGCCTCATAAATATCATAATTCAACTGAGGAATCCTTGCTTTCCACAGACGGAAACCCTTTACTTTAGATCCTCACCCCCCCGCCCCCTCTTTTCAGTTGATCTATCATAAGTTGCAATTTGCTTTTGAATGCGTTTATTGCGCTAATCAACTCAATAATAGTTTTTTCCTTTACCTTGAAGCTCCAAATTAATGGTGTTTAAATGCATTGTGATGTCTGTCAAAAATGCCAAATCAGTCAGACATTTTCCGTTTTTCAGCATCCGAGTGTCATCACCTACTTTCGTCCAGAAAAGCTGTTATTTCGGGCAATAATTCTTGAAACCTTTCTAGGAATTTTCCGAGATTCAACCACCTGACGGCTGTGTGAAGAACTAAATTAGTGTGTTCAGCTGACTCACTATCTTCCAACTGCAATTTAAAGAGCCGTCGTTGCAAGCTACGTGCACGGATAGAATTCACAATTTTTTTATTGCAATGCCATAATCTCCTCCATGTTTGGAACTTTTGAACACAAAACTTGTTGAACTGTATAATTGCAATGGAAACCGTTTTTTGTTTCCAGTCATTGCTGGTGCTCCAGCGGTTGTAATGCACACTAGTTTTATATATTGGTAGCTTGTAGATTGTTATAAAAAATTGAAGAAAACGTCATATATTTCTTTGCCAACGGGTCTTTCCTTTCAGAGGAATCATTGTCCAAAAAACTCTTCCTTAGCCGACATGTCATTGAATACCATTCGAATAAAAATACACAGCTGGGCAGTGAGTCTGTCATATCGGAGTGATTCGTCGAACTGTAAAGAAAAGTATGTACATTCCATGACATCATGTTTTAGTTTATCTCGGCCATGTCCCTGACTCATGACTTCAACAACGCCTTGTGACAGTCGAACGAGATAAGCTGAAGTTCTCTAATAGCAGACATAATCTCTGTTTTTATTTTTAAAATCTCCAAATAAAGTCTCACCCGACTTCAATAAATGCTTCCTTCACAACCAATCCATCATCAAATGGTTTCTTGTGAGTTTCGCCCAATATATGAGATATTTTAAATGACGCGATCGTTGCAGCTTTTGATTGTTTGGCTGGTCTTGTGAACCTGGTTTGTTCTTTTTTTCAAACAAGTTAATCAAATCACGTACTTTTCGTTTTTCGTAATTCACCTCTGTGACGGAAAATCCTTTTCATAGTTTTTATGAACCGTTTTATGATGCCTCCTAATGTTTCCACGCTTAGGTTATTGCAACTGACGCACCGCAAATGAGACAAATGCACTTATACCTTTACCATACAAAAAGAAAAATTCTTCCTCCCGATCGTTATTAAAATGATAAGTTTTACTTTTCTTCGCCCCGCACTCATTTTGGACTATTTATTAATAAACTTTGTAATCGATGTATCGCCTTTTTTTCAAGTTACAACTCAGACTGACTCCTATTCCTGCAGGTGCAACATTTATATCGCCGCGCGAACGAAGTCTCGAATGTTCCCCCCGTCATACAAAACGCCGCCCGAAGTTCTAGAAAAATCGGCGGGAATCAAAAACGCGGCTTTTCTTTGCATGTACCGCGCGTTCCATTTGATAAAGCAACGCCTTTTGCCGCTAGCAGGGTTATTACGATAAAAGAAAGTGATGAGGGGGTTATTCTGGCCTAATTGTGGAGGATTCGAATAAATTTTTAGTAGTTTATTCAATATTACATTTTGTTTTTAGTTACCTAAAAACAAATCTGTGAATAGTTCTATATCGGAAATTTTTTCTCTCGAGATCGACTCAAAAAAGCACTCGCGATCGACTTGTCGATCGCGATTGACCGTTTTTGAGCACCCCTGCCTTAGAGCATCGAAGAGTGATATTTTCATGAAAGTGTTCGATGGATGTAGCCCGCTTACTTTCTCCTCCCACAGTTGTGCATGCTAGAAATACACGTCGCGCTAACACTTCCCATCCTATGAAGTTCAGTTTGTTACTCCTCATACAACCCTTTTCAAGCAGCCATTTATATGGAGAACATCATTCTTTTGGAATGATTTGCCGGGGATTGTGTTTCCCACCGAGTATTGTGCTCAGCTCAGAACCAACGTGAAATCGCTTGTTCTGCACACGCGCTGCTCCTATAGCACTTTAGGGATTTCCCTGCAGTATGTGTGCTAGGTCCATATAAAAACTTTACTACCCTCCTCATCTTTCACACTTTCTGATTTATCACCCTGAAGGTTGAAATTTCCCTCTCGAAACTGCTGGATAAAAAATTTTATTAAAAGTCGAACAAATCACAATAGGTCAAGTTTTATACTTTGCTTAATAATTTACATATGAAAATAAAATGTTAAATACAAAATGTTGAAAAACACTTTGCCATCTTAATAACGCTATATGAACATTGCCATTTTTGTTTATTTTAATTGGACTGTTAAACTCCTGATCTACTAAAATCGATCGAAAATTTTTTTCTGGGCCCATTCCGTAAAAACTATTTTCCCACCAAAAAATTGTTCAGGAAGTAAGTTTCTAGACGAATGCGCAAAAAGATTTTACTGTTAGCGCTAAGAGGGCATTAATATAATCAACTTAAGGGAGAAAAAAATAATGCTGATAAACTTAATAATAATTTTAGTATATTAATTGCATTCGTTATAAATGTAGCAAATTGCTAACAATATCGATAAAATAAAGAAAATATATTTCTTAACATACTAAAATGAGATGTCAAAAATGATATGATTCGTTACAACTGATGATTCAGTTATTTTAAGTACACCAAAACTTGCCAGCAAGATATATGGGTGAAAAAGAAAAACATATAATTAATTATTTATTTTAGGAATAAAGTATTTTTTCTGTCAATTTCTTAAATTTTTGGACTTTAAGCCTATAATCCAATTATATTTCTTATTTTATTTTTTTTAAAACAAATTAAAAGCATCATCTGATTCCAAAAAAACTCTTAATAATTTTCCAATTTACATTATTGTTTGCTAAAGTTTGTTTAGCACATTAGACATTCTAAAACTAACAATTTGAAAAATATTGGCATTCATTTCATTTTTTGGTCTACTTAAAACTATTCTTAAATATTATAAATCTACTTTGTACTTAGCAAAAGCACGGACAATATGTATATACTATATTATAAATTGTTGGGGACGCTCAAAATTCACCAGGACATGTTTTAAAAATGCAAATGGATGCAACATACTGATATGTATTTGCGACAAATTACGGTTATTTCTAAAGGATTTTCTTTCTAAAATATCGATAGAATCACCTCTCTCTATTATTTCCGTAATAATAGCATCAAATGCTTAATACTGCTAGTAAATGACCTTCTTATGATATAAACTGATTGAAAATGAATTAAAGCAATTAACAAATTACAAAATATAGTCAACTACATAGTTAAATGAGGCTAAAATAGACATGGACATCAACTTTGTATCTTTGAATTATTTGGCATAATATATATTCACACTATAAGTAATCATACAGGTAGCTCAATAACTGTCTCAAGATGGTGACTTACCGGCACTAATTTCATCCATTTATATTATAAATTATGTTCCCATATAGTTTGGATATTTGATACTGACTCTATTCTTTTCTATACTGGTTGTCTGATTGTATAATTTCAAAACACTTTAGAGATTCCTTTTACGTAAAAAGACACACTTTTAAACACGGTATTCGAGAAATTTTAATTCACGAAACAAATTAGAAAATTTGTCTATAAAAGCTTTTTCTTGCCAGTCTTAACTAATTGTTTTCAAGATATTTATTTAATAAATGGTACGATAAAAATTATATAAAAATATGACAATTCAAAAATATTCATCAAAAAATTAATAACACTTAAAAATATTTTATAAATCCATAATTTCTGGTTCTAGATTAATTACTTTAAAAATAAGCCAATTTTATTCCGACAGCTTAGTGCAAAAAATTAACATTAACATTAGGTAGTAAACCAGACCTTATTTATAAAAGTTATTCCTAGTATTATAACTATTGTTTTGTAGGTATTCAGCAAAATTTAATGTTAAAAAACAGATTGTAATTTTCTCCTTTCACTTGTACTAATATATTTCTCAGCTTCTATTGCTCCTAGAGGATGAAAAAATTTTCTTTAGTGGGCCACTTTAACTCATTTACTGTTCAAGTAATATCACATTTATTATTTTTTGCACTAAGACTGTAATTATGAAATTCGAAGCAAAATATATATACCCTGCCAAATAGTTTAATAAATGATAACATTCAGTTGGTACATACAAATGCAATGCCAATTTTAATTACATCTCACAAGGCGATATTAATTTAATTAGTAACCTCTAACTAAAAAAATAATAATAATATTATTGGTATTTTCATTCAGCCTCTATCAATGCCTTTAAAACCCTCCAAACTTATTTTATTTTTTTACATCACGTAAATAATTAATGATAATACCAAAGTACCCAATAGACATTGAACGATTAAGGTAGGGCCATTTTAAATAAGTTTTATATGCTACCAAGGCAAATCCAAAATAAATTGATTGAATTGTTTACAAGTTATAAATCCTTTAAAAAAAATTTTTAAGTTTCATAAACAGTCTATATATTATTTTCGTCGTCAAAAATCTAATGGCTAGAAGCTCATTGTCAAGTCACATTTCACCATATATCTTACATGCAGCGGCCTAACTTTTAAAAACGGCATCTATAAAGCTTTTTCTTACCTATTTTTAATTACTAGTACAGACAATTTTTCCTGAGGAGATATTTTCACATAATTTTTTTAAATATCCCACCTCATATATAACACATAGAAAAAAAATTGTTGCGCAAGACAAGCGTAATAATACTAAATGTTGATAGAGATAAGAAATTCATGTATTTATTCAACGAAGCTTAAAAAATAAAAAGACGTGCTTAAATTAAAATTTAAGTTTTTATCTATTATTAAATTCATTAACAATTTTTGTTTCAAAACTGTAAATTTTAATACACTATAACCATTTAAAAAAAAAAGACATTGTCTCATTACTTCATCTTCTCAGTACCTTCAGTTCAGATCCATACGCAGTTTTGAACGAACCTACTGTTTATTCTATATGGAACTACGTTGTTGGTATAAATATTAAGTAAATAATGGTGAAATTTAAAAAGATCAGAAAATATACCGAAAGACATAATAATAACACCATATAAACATATTGAACTAAAATACAACTATTGTATAGTTTACAGAAATCAAACTAGGATTTTTGGGGTTATTTATAAATAATCTGCATATTCGGAAGTAAGTGTTTCTATATGAAAGCTGCAAATTATTTGATTGTACTACCATACCCAATTCCATCTCGCTACCTAATACCGTTTAATAATGCATCGTTGATAGTAATCCCCATGTAATGTTACACAGATATCATACACAATTGCGTTAAGCCATTATGGGTATGTTTAAATATATATATATATATATATATATATATATATATATATATATATATATATATATATATAATATACATACATACTAGAAGTTATTCAAAATCAAAATTGAAGAATAAACAATTGCTCTAAATACTTAAAAAATCTGCTTATAACGAGAAAATAAATAAAATATAGTATTACGAAAAATATGTTACGGCTCTGATCTCTGCCTAGTTTTACTCTAATTTTTCCTATTTATTTACCTGACAAAACATTTTTTAATTATTCCATTTAAACAGTTTTATCAAAACCAAAAATAAAAATGCATACGTATGTCATTTTACCATTACCATACATTAAGAAAATATTTAAAAGAAAACCCTAGTTTTTTTCAAAAAATAGCAATGACAAAAATAAAATATTTTTCTAATGTTTAAACGGTAAAATTCTTGCGATTGCTATGACTCGTCTTTTCATTTTCTCTTTTTATCGTTGAGTGGTTCTACATTTTTTCTTTTTGATAAGCAGAAGTCTACATTTTGTTTTCCAATATTT
>CM032447.1:120625961-120648461 GCA_019049505.1 Pachyrhynchus sulphureomaculatus | reverse complement strand
AATTTATTAATTCTAAAATTAGATAGAGTAAATTGTAGGGATTTAGGGCGTCCTTATTTTGTAAATGAATAGAATATTTAACAGAATTTCATAGAATCTTTTTTTGCCTATTAGGGTGTTTATAAATTAGAGATGAAGAAAATACAATAACGTATATTATTTTGCAACAAAATCAGAATATGTAAAATACGCTGTTCTGATCTCAGTAACTAGGCACGTTCTTTGGTGTTTTATAATTAAAGTTTTAAAAAACATATTCCAAATTAACAGTAGATTTTTTTAGAAGAAATAAGCATAATATTTGAAATATATAGAATTGGAGTAACTGTTGAGACAATATCAATTTTCCTTGCATTTGATCAAGGAGTATTTTTCGGCAGAAGAGAACATACAACATGAGGACAGTATTTCAACAAAGTTTGTAGTTGAATTGTGTACCACTAAGAACTATAGCAGTGTATACCAGTTTTTAGTGGGCTTTAAAGATAAAAATTATGTAATTGGTTATGTAGTACAGCTGCTTAGCAAAAACTGCAATTGCTTATCAGCATCACTACCTTAAAAAAGCAAAAATAGAAAAAAAATAAAAGCACTTAAACTTTGAATCGTTGTGGCTATTACTTGGTGGAAATTCATAACGAATGTAAAGAAAGGCTGATTTTGTCAATTTCCACTTTATTTTGTTTTACAAAAACTGCATAGAAGAATACAGTTTCTGTAAAACAAAATAAAGTGGAAACTACCAAAATCAGTCTTTCATTACATTAATAAAAGCTTTTGCTAGAATACCTTTATTTTTTAAGGAATTGCTATGTAATTAAATCACAATAACTCTTAAGCAGTAAGCAGTTTATGAACTTATTCTCTCTTTGATTCAAACTAAAAACTAAAGTTTAAAAAACAAGATTTCAGATAGAAAAACGTAGGGAAAATATTAACATGTACAGAGTGGAATTCCTGTGAAATTTTAAAATTTCGGCAGGGTTTTCAGAAATGTATTCTACTGGAAAAAAAGTATTTTATATAATTTTTTTGTTAATTAATAGACCTGAAATTAGTGAAAATTGCTGACCGGTTACATATCAACATAAAGATTAGTTGGGCAGTACACAGGGTACTAAAAAAAAAGGTCTACAAACGCAGAAAAAGGAAAAGAATTCGCGATTATGTGTAAGCAGATGTGGTGACCTATTGTTAAGCTCTATATTTAAAAAGTATGGAGGTTTCTTATAAATACGCCGTTTTTACACACCTTAGTCTCCTTTGCCTCTTACGTTCTACAACTATTCATATGTTACTGAATTTCCCTTCCATGTATGTATGTACCCTTACCGCCCTACTGATTATTATCATTATTACCTGTAACTGTTCATACTCCGCCCTTAAAGCCTGATTTTCTACCTCTAGTTCTCTAATCATTTCCTGTAATTCAGCTCGTTGCTCCTCGTCTATAACCAACATCAACTGTCCAGGGCTTGCTGGAGCCTCTTCTAAAGAGTGACAGTAATCGGCAATTAGTCTGTGTTCATCTTCAGGTGATGCTGCTCGTAGTTCTACCTCTGCCAATCGAGATGCATAAATCTCCAGCTAGAATTTAGTAAAACTCATATTATTGTGTGAATAAGACAAGTTATTTACGTGCCAAGAGCGAAAGGTGGTATTTTACAGGGCGAATAAAGAAAATCAGAACAAAGAAACCTTACGACCTGCAACACTTTCTGGGTATGCCGAATTTAAAATGAGTATTCGTATACAATAATATACAAAAATACTATTGCAAATAATTACTTTCTCGTGAAAATTTGTAGAAAACAGGAAATATTAACAAATACTTTGTCATTATGGTTTTACAAGCAAGAAACAATACAACATTTATTTCCGGTGGATTTTTCATTTAAGATGAAAAAAAAAGAGACACAGATAATCTAGATAAATGGAGTAGATGGTTATTTACGTATCACATCCCGATATCGCTAATCTTGCATGCATTAGTATAACTAATATAGTGCAGTACACGCAGATATGCCAAACAATCTTCACAAATTTCAACTTAGGTCAGTTACTAATTATGGCCCTCTATACATTTTTATTTGAATTTTTAAGAACCATTTATGAACCTTTATAGAAAGATCATCTCTAGTTAAATTTAAAACTGAATCGCGAATCGCGCCAGTGAATAGGCATTATAGTGCTGTTTATATATATATATATATATATATATATATATATATATATATATATATATATATATATATATATATATATATATATATGTATATATATATATATTATATATTATATATTTTATATATATATATATATATATATATATATATATATATATATATATATATATATATATATATATATTATATATTATATATATATATATATATATATATATATATATATATTATATATATATATATATATATATATATATATATATATATATAATATATAATATATTATATATTATATATTATATATTATATATTATATATATATATATATATATATATATATATATATATATATATATATATATATTATATATATATATATATATATATATATATATATATATATATATATATATATATATATATATATATATATATATATATATATATATATATATTATATATATATATATATATATATATATATATATATATATATATATATTATATATATATATATATATATATATATATATATATATATATATTTATATATATATATATATATATATATATATATTTTTATATATATATATATATATATATATATATATATATATATATATATATATTATATATATACGAGGCTAGTTTGAAAAGTCCGTGCAAAAATAAAAACTACTTATGTGTTTGGGGTAAACCTTTTTTATTTTTCGACAGTCTCCTTTTAGGCTTATGCACTTCGTCCAACGATCTTCTAGTTTGTTGATCCATTCCGAATAATAGGATTTGTCCAAGTCTGCAAAATATCCATTAGTGTCTGCAATCACCTCCTCGTTTGAATAAAATCTTTGTCCCGCCAGCCATTTCTTCAAATTGGGGAACAAATAGTAGTCCGAGGGAGCCAAGTCTGGAGAATAGGGGGGATGTGAAACGAGTTGGAATCCTATTTCCATTAATTTTGCGACCACAACTGCTGAGGTGTGTGCTGGTGCGTTGTCGTGATGGAAAAGGACTTTCTTGTGGGCCAAACGCGGGCGTTTTTCTTGCAGCTCGGTTTTCAAACGGTCCAATAACGATGAATAATATTCACCTGTAATAGTTTTACCCTTTTCCAGATAGTCGATGAGGATTATCCCTTGCGAATCCCAAAAGACAGTCGCCATAACCTTTCCGGCCGAAGGAACGGTCTTCGCCTTTTTTGGTGCAGATTCCCCCTTGGTAACCCATTGTTTAGATTGTTGTTTGGTCTCAGGAGTATAGTAATGTATCCATGTTTCATCCACAAGGACGAAACGATGCTTAAAGTCCTCCGGATTCTTCTGGAACAGCTGCAAACCATCCTTGCAACACTTCACACGATTCCGTTTTTGGTCAAGCGTGAGCAATCGCGGCACCCATCTTGCGGATAGCTGTTTATGCAAAATATTATGTACCCGTTCAGTCGAGATGCCCACAGCACTAGCAATCTCACGCACCTTAACTCTTCTGTCATCCATCACCATATCATGGATTTGATCAATAAGTAACCTTCACAGGCCGTCCAGAACGTTCAGCGTCACTTGTGCCCATATGGCCAGTACGAAAATTTTGAAACCACTTATAAACTGTTCTAATCGAAGGTGCAGAGTCACCATAATGTTTATCAAGCTTCTCTTTATTCTCCTGAGGCGTTTTGCCTTTCATAAAGTAATGTTTAATCACCACACGAAATTCTTTTTCGTCCATTTCTTGAAAATCACTCGATTTCCTTGATTCACACGAATGCCAAACACAAAGAAATAGACCAATATGGCTGAAACTTGGTGTGCGTTCATTCAAGAGATGCTACTAACTAAACATGACCTCGATACGCGCCGGTGGTGCCATCTCTCGGACTTTGCACGGACTTTTCGAACCAGCCTCGTGTGTATATATATATATATATATATATATATATATATATATATATATATATATATATATATATAGTATAGAACACACCCTGTAAATTTTTTAGTTTGAAAGTTACATATTTGCATTTTTAGATACCAGAATGGGACATGATTAGGCTTTGTTATCAGTTAAGAAATATTTTAACTACTTCCGGTTTGACCGAAAGTGACTGCAACTTTCTTATTTTTAATGCAACCCTGTATATTTTTTTATTAATTTCAATTCGCTTTGAAATTCTCTTTCCAACGATGTATCACAAGTTGACGTTTGTTTGACAGGTGACCGGCAAAAACTGATTTAAACTCTTATACTTAGGCGGATATACTAGAAATTGTTTTTGTTCGTTTTATGTCACTTTGGAAAGAATTAAAGACTATCCATTTATCGTGCCATTTTCGCGAGTCTAAGTGGCTCCTACAAAATGTTATGCTTTACATTCAGTTACAGAATTTCCTCTTTAAATAATGATTAATATCACCGAAATTAAGATAGGAACACATATTTTTTATTTAACATTACAGGTTTTTTGTCAACATACATCTAACGCCAATTGGATTTAATATTATTTTCAGAAAATAAACCGTTTTATTAGGCAATAATGTGATATCAACATTACGGACTTAGTAGGCCGTGATAAAACAGACGAACCGAAAGTCATGGTTGCTGCGTGTTACCAAAATGGCCATTATTATTGCCTACTTTACGTCAAAAATAATTTTTAGTTAACAAAAATGTATTCAACGGATGAAAAAGTAGACAAGTTATTAATTTATGGAGAGTGCCGAAAGAATAGCCAACAAGCTGCCGAGTTGTACACGGCAAGATATCTCGATAGGAGGCACCCACCCAACAATTATTTTTTAAGGTTAGAGCAGCAGTTTAGAAGACACCCACCCAACAATTATTTTTTAATGGTAGAGCAGCAGTTTAGAAGGCAACCGATTGAACGTGTTAATGTATTTATAGGTGACGAAGAGTCAGAAATCAATGTATTGGCCATTGTTCAGGTAGATCCTAAAATTTCTATAAGACATGTCGAAGAACAAATCGGTGTAAATTGTGAAACCGCTCGCCGCATTTTAAGAAAATATAAATTCAGGTCCTACAAATATCAAACAAATTAACATTTATTTCAAACAGATTACCAAAGAAGAATGGATTATTGTAATTGGTTTTTGCAAAGGTACCACCTTGATAACCAATTTCATTACAACATTCTATTTTCGGATGAATCTAGATTTACCGATTTTGGTCTATTTAATCCTAACGTTACTCGATACTGGGCCCAAGAAAATCCTAGAATTATGCGAGAAAGTGCCTATCAAGAAAGATTCGGCTTTAACGTGTGGTTGGGTATCCTTGGCACAAGAATTATTGGTTCTACTATATTTGAAGGTGCGTTAAATGGAAAAGATATTTGGAGTTCATTCAAAATGATGAAGAAGATTTTTTAGAAACTTTACCTTTAGATGGTGGAGACATTATTTTTCAGCAGGATGGCGCTCCAGCCCACAATAGTAGAAATGTAGTAAACTACTTGAATCAAAGATTTGGTGCAAATTAGTTAGGTACCAATGGACCTAATAAGTGGCCTGCAGGATCGCTAGAACTTACGACCCTTGATTTTTTTATATGGAACCATCTAAAAGAAAAAGTTTACAAAAATCTACCAACAGACAGAAAAGATTTAGAAATGCGTTTAAGAAGAGCAGTAAATCAAATTACTGAAATTCAGTTGGAGAACGTTATGAGGGCCACGGTGTGAAAAACAAGATTGTGTAGGATTAACAACGGACAGCATTTTGAACATTTGGAATAAATACCTAGCAATTATCGGTTTTGTTGTGTTATTGTTATTATTAAATGTTTTGGTTTTATTATTTGCATTTAAACATTTATTTAATAAATATGTTATTTATTTTCTGACAACTGGCGTTAGATAGTTCTGTTAGATGTATGTCGGCAAAAAACCTGTAATGTGTAACTAGGTTAAATAAAAAATATGTGTTCCTATCTTAATATCGGTGATATGATCATTATTTAAAGAGAAAATTCTGTAACTGAATGTAAAGTATAAAATTTTGTAGGAGCCACTTAGATTCGCGAAAATGGCACGATAAATTGATAGTCTTAAATTCTTTCTAAAGTGAAATGAAACGAACAAAAACAATTACTAGCAATCCGCCTAAGTCGAAGAGTTTAAATCAATTTTTGCTGGTCACCTGTCAAACAAATGTCAACTTGTAATACATGTAATACATCGTTGGAAAGAGAATTTGAAAGCGAATTGAAATAGATAAAAAAATATACAGAGTTCCGTTAAAAATAAAAAAGTTGCAGTCACTTCCGGTCAAACCGGAAGTAGTTAAAAATATTTCTTAAGTGATAAAAAGTCTAATAATGTCCTATTCTGGTATTTAAAAATGCAAATATGTAACTTTCAAAATAAAAAAATTACAGGATGTTACATGTTGGCCGTGTCATACGGTATATATATATATATATATATATATATATATATATATATATATATATATATATATATATATATATATATATATATATGAAATCTCCCTTGGGCGGACACCAACGGGACCGACCGAAAGTGTCCGTTCAAGAGGGGTGTCCGCTTAATGAAAACTGTAATTAAAGAATTTGGGAGATTTAAAATTTATACAACGTGTATTTCTAGCATGCACCGCTTTGGGAGGAATTAAGCGGGCTACATCCTTCGAACACTTTTCATGAAAATACTTGTAGAACAGACGCAAGTCTCCAAGCGTTCTTCGATGTTCCAGTGAATCAAGGCCGTAGGGCAGTTCCAGGTCTCCAATCAGACGAACAGCTCTTCTCTGAAGTGTATTGGGAGCGGAGCCCCAAATATGGGAGCAGTATTCCATAGTTGGTCGAATTTGAGCTTTGTAAAGAATTAACAGTTGTTGTGGAGTGTAAAGCTTTCTGGTTCGAAATAATATTCCTAACTTTTGAGAAGCTCTCCTTGCTATGCCTGCAACATGGCAGGACATATTTGCTCCCAAACTAACGCCCAACAAATTGAACGACGATGCTAGGGGAATAGAGTGCCCCGACATAACCATGTCGGGTTCAAGAACGTTAACTTTTTTAGAAAAAACTGCCGCCTGGGTTTTTGTAGTGTTAAATTCCACTTGGTTACTGTCACCCCAAGATAGAATTTCTTCCAGGTCTTTGTTAAGTTGAACGACCTCCTGCTGTCTGCGGATATTCGCCTGAGCAGCCGATGTCCGAGAGTTCAACGTGAAAGAAGAGACAAGCGTACTGTCGTCTGCAAAGCTGTAGATTGGATTCCCGGTTTTTTCCAGCAGATCGTTAATGTAAATGAGAAAGAGAGTAGGAGACAGTATGGAGCCTTGGGGCTCACCGGCGTTGATTATGAAGGTGTTAGAAAGAAACTCGTCGACCGCCACTCGTAAAGAACGCTCTCTGAGGAAACATGAGAGCCACAAACAGAACTTTTCAGACATACCAGAAGAGCGTAGCGTAGCCAACAGTCCATCGTGCTAAACACGGTCGAATGCCTTGGATATGTCAAGAGCAACCGCTCGAGATTCTCCAAAGTGTTCAAGTGCGTTGTTCCAAACATGTGTGACATAAGTCAGAAGATCTCCTTGTTTACGAAAGCCATATTGGTGATCGCTAATAATATTGAATCGTTCAAGATATTTCTAATTCGTTGATTGTGTGCCTCCTTGGTTTCGTCGATAATTCCCTTGCATCTGTTCCGGCACGAACAAAGGTGTTACGATTTATGGTGTTAGGATTTATACGCCATTGTCGGTAGGCAATATGTTTAGAAGCAACAGCTTCTTTACATTTTCGGTCAAACCAAGGCTTGCCGTTGGAGGAGCGTTTCTTCAAGAAAGGGACGTAAGCTTCCATACCAGCCAAAATAACATCGGAGACCTCCCTGGCGCAGTCAGATGGGTTATCTGATCGAAAACAAACGTCCATCCAAGGGAAAGTTCGAAAGTATTCCATGAGATCTTCCCATTTAGCAGATTTGTAGTGCCAAATCTTGCGCGGCCTAGGCGCCTCTCTGTCACTGATTGGCAGGATACTCGATGTCGAAAGCAGTTTATGGTCAGAAGAACCTAACGGTGGATTTACGGTGACCGTGTAAATCTCCGGATTGGTGGTTAAAAACAGATCAAGAAGACTGACGAAGTCCCCATATCGATCAGGGATCCGTGTTGGTTCGTCAATAAGCTGAGTTACGCCATAACTGATTGAGAATGATTCAGCTTCACGACCTTGTTCGTCGGTAGTATTTCAATATTTAAGCCAGTTGATATTATGGACATTAAAGTCGCCCAGGATGGCAATTTCGGCACTTGGATAGTTAATTTGTAAATGATCTATGGTGTCTGCAAGAGAAGCGAAAAGTATTCGAAAATTGGTATCACTTGGTGGTCGGCTACAGATGAACCTTGTGGTTTGTTGAGTCGTTATTTTTAACCACATAACATCAAAGTTTGGGGGCTCCAGAGCGTCTTCTCGTTGACAAGAGAGGTCGCTTCTGACAAAAAGACAGATTCCAAAGTTACGCCTAAATCGGGAATAGAAGTCGTACCCAAGATAAAGATAGTTGACCGTGCTGGTCGATGGACTGACCTTGGTTTCACATAGAGCGAGTACATGAGGTTTATTTGATTGCAGGTGTTGATGCACTCAATTTATGTTCGAGTTTAAACCTCGTATGTTGCAAAAATCTATCTTAAAATTATGATGTCTGCAGCCCCCACCCGGAGATCCGAACGGGGGGCCATTCCATCTCCGGAACTTCTTGCATCCAGGCGCCTCATCAGGCTCTTTGGTCCCACAGTAGTTAATGTGGAATTTTCCTGTTCTGTCACATGTTTATCTTTGCCTTCTTTGGCTTTGATCCAGGGGGTGTTATTATTGGGTAGTTTGGGTTCTGACCAGATACTTTTCCAATGATCTGTGAGTTCTTGTTTGTTTGGTGATTCGGTCACTACTGTCTGTTTGTTGTACATAGTTTTCCGGTAGAACTGTTTTTCGCTTCTTCAGAAGAGGTTGTTGGTGTCTTTCTTCTCGTTTGGTGCTTTGTATCTACGGAGTCTTGCGGCATATACGGATAATTTTTGTTTTAAAGTATCCAGGATTTCTGGCAGTGTTCTGTTGGGAGACCCGGACTTGATCTTGTCTATACTCTGTGTGACTCGTTTGGACTCGTTCCCGTTCATAAACTGGGTAAGGTGTCCTAGATCTCTCCTGATGTTGATTTTGTTTTCTATTCTTATTTGCCGTTTGAATTTTGGTTTTGAGCTGCTGGGATTTCTTTGTCGTTGCGGGAGTTTTTGATTAAATACTTCGTCGGTTGCGCTTGGGATTGATGGTGGTGGGTCTAAGCGGCAAGTGATTCTCTTCTCAGCGATTTCTTTGTCAGGACTTGTACTTTTATTAAAGCAACGCATGGTGTGTTCGTTGATTCCTGTAGTGTAACTCATACGTTGCTTTGATTTTCCCGCCTTGGTGGGTGTCGGCTTACTCGCCGGTACAACACTTTTGGCAGGTCCATTTTCGGTTGCCCGGTCTTCATTGTTTTGGTCGAGCTGCCATTTCCCACGACGTCCTCGACCGTTACGTCGCTCGCCCGATTCTTCTTTTATTGGTCTACTGTTGTTTGGGATATTTTTAGTGTTTTGTGGTGTCAGAAGCTCAAAGTGTCCCGACATTAGGTTGCCTGTTAGTAGAAGGTAAATAGTTTCGGTGTGTTTTCTTGTGCTTATTATTGTTGGTCTGTCCCTAAAAGTTGTTTTTGTATCTCTTGTTCTTCGTTGTTTTGAGAAGATATGAAAGTTGTTATTCTGGGTTTCCGAGAGGGCAAGTATCTCTAGGCTCGTTCCATAGGTGCCATTTTTCCTCATATAGTTATAGTAGTATTGAAGTCTTTCATATCGTCGTCCCCAATTAATGAAAATGTGTGAAGTTCCAACCAGTTTTGTTGTATATATCTTAGAGCAACCTCTCGGAGTCTTTCATGATGGTTTTGGTGGCCATATAAGTGTAAGCTAACTGCACGGAAAAAGCAATTTCCATCACCTACAATGTCGGATCTGGTAAAACTATCGGGAGTAGTTTCGGCTGAGGCGGTTGGTTGGATCGTTTGTCGTTGTTGTTGTTGTGGTGGTGCTGTAGCTGTTTGTACGACATGGGTCCGCCTCCTCAACACCCTGCCATTATTTGACATAGTGTTCCCACGAGTATCCTAGGAAAGAAGGGTCGACTACGGCAGAGCCTGGATGCCACAGCAAGGCTACTTACTCCCGGAGGGCGCTCAGTATCCGGGCATATATATATATATATATATATATATATATATATATATATATATATATATATATATGGAATTCACTGCATATATTAGAACTAGTGGCAAAACCGATTGCAGAAAATTCACTTTAAATAGCCAATCTCAATAATAAAGGAAAAAATCGACTCAAGAAATGAAGTCATGAATATTTTTTTCACGCCGCCACTGTTCGATATATATATATATATATATATATATATATATATATATATATATATATATATATATATATATATATATATATATATATATATATTTATATATATATATATATATATATATATATATATATATATATATTATATATATATATATATATATATATATATATATATATATATATATATATATATATATATATATATATATATACGCGTCACGCGTAAGGATGAGATTTGAGTCGGCCTTTCTGAAATAAATTTAATAAAAAATATATTAAAATATTTTCCGGTTGTCGGCACTCCACGCGGAGATGAAAGGGTTTTTGCCGAAAGTGGCCGCTTTTCTAGCCAAAATTCAAGTTTAGTTTATCTGCTTTCTTGTCAGCGAACGTTTACAAATTTTGTAACATGTTGTGGGTAATGCGAGGTACTTTATCAATGTTATTACAAATTTTTTTAAAGATGTGTGTGTTAATTTTTTTAAAGATGTGTGTATAAATTTGTAGAAGTGTCATCAGCAAGTGTGATAAACTGTGTCATTCGGTACAGTTATATAGTTATAAATGTGTCACTGACAGCTTAGGATATGCGGTGTATTCAATGTTTCATCCATTTTACAAATAAGTTTAAGTTAATATAGCCAGTTTCTGGAATGGTGACAACACTCCCAGAAGGTGTGCCATTCCTCAATTTAAGTCTTTGTCTCATTCTTTTGAAAATGAACATTCGTAGCACAAACTATCCAGGTACACTGGCACAATACAAGGCCTATTTCTTCGCTCTAAAACTTTCTGCGTTTTTTTTCTGAATTTTTAATCTATCGTTTCTTATTAGGGTCGATTTTCCCTACTTTCCTCTACTTGAAAATCGGCGGTCAACGGGCAATGATTGAACTGTTCTCTAGCCTTCTGAGGCATTATTTCTTTTCAATGTCAGCGTTTGATGATTTGGTAAAAAGGAGTTTTCCCCCTTTTTTTAATTTTTTCAAATTTTTCAAATTTGAACAAAAAGTATTGAATGTGCCCACGAGCCACCTATTTCAATAAATAAATAAATAAATATATATATATATATATATATATATATATATATATATATATATATATATATATATATATATATATATATATATATGTACACTGAAGTGGATAGTAAAGTGACCGGGACAACTAAAATAAGGGTGTTTAATACGGTGTACATCCCGGTGCTGCTGTATGGGGGGGAGGTGAGACTTGGAGTTTGGACGAGCGAAAACCGAAGTAGAATCCAGGCGTGTGAAACGTGCTTTTTGAGGGCGGCTATCGGAGCGACGAGACCGCACCAGAAACACTATAGTCCGCGAAAAATATAATGTGGTCCGTGGTAACAACTTTGGAGAGAAAACAGTTAACGTGTGGTTCGGGCACATGGTGCGAATGAGCGACTGTAGAATGGTAAAGAAAATATGGAAAGTGGCAGTGGATAAGAAGCGTAAAAGAGGTAGGCTAACAAGAACGTAGAATGATGGTGTAGGAAAAATCTTGAAAGAGAAGAACATTACCTGGAAACAGGCGTAGAAAATGGCAGAGGACCGAAAGGAGTGGCGACGCATTACCTGCTCAACTACCTCGACACTGTAAGGTAGAATAAATATATATATATATATATATATATATATATATATATATATATATATATATATATATATACCAGCAATTACCAGGATGAATCAAATATAAATGAAAATTTGTTAATTTTTTTTTATATTATATATTTGAAAATACAAAACAATGACATTATTTCTCTACATCTCGACCATCTTTCGAAAAACATTCCCCCCCATCGATAAATTTTTGATTTCATCACTATAAAAAGAATAGAACGCCTCTTTTAGAGGGCCAAATTAGTCATATAGACCTAAGTCAGGACTGTAGGGAGGTTGTTCAAGTATAACAAAATTGTTTCCAACTTTTTACACATCAGGGTTATCGTGTGTGGTCTTGCAATGTCTTGGAGCAAACGATATCTCACTATGTAGCAATATTTGAGTAAAGGTGGTTTACAATAAAAACCGAGCAAGTACAAATCAAAAGTTGGATGGTTGACAATGTTCAACAAAAAAATATAGGTAACAACATAACACGTAATAAAGTTAAAAAAAAAAATAAATCTTTTGGAAGATTTTTATCTTGGTGAAATTACTATGCAAAATATTTAAATAATTACAATTTAGAAAAGCGAAGTGATCCTCCACTTTGAACCATCTCATTAAGTAGTACTTTTCAGACTTGACACATAATTAACTGTTGTTTCAAACTTATAGTAAATCCCTATTTGTAATTTTTTTAAAATACAATTGATTTTATTGGTACAGAATTTCTATTTTGGAAAAATGTCGAGAGAAGAGTATGCAATTCTAGAACTTTTGAACCATATAATAAAAAATTGATTTCTATTTTTTTTTAAGGGAGGTTTATATACAGTGTTATACTTGTACATAGGCTAGAGTATATTACAACACTTAAATCACTCAATGCGGCCTACAACGTCGTCGGTCTCGTCGTGACAATAACAATTTTTTTACATTTTTAATTAACTGTGAGATAAACTTGTCTTATTATATTTAAAATGGAAATAGAAAGGCAACAGAAACCTGAGGTTTTCACTTTATCTTTTTAATTTTAATATCTCTAGACAGATCTTACTTACCTTGAATGCATATCATTATGCTGCGGCGATGCCACCGGACTCTCCAGTTCATCGCCCTCTAACACTGATCTTACAGGTAAGTAGCCCATTCGAGGATGCTTCATAAAATACCTTTTACTTTTAAATTTATTCTTTAAAGCTTTGGTAAAGTCTCTCATATCTTCAACAGAGGTTGTTACTGCACAATATTCATGCATCGGATGAGTTAACTTATGTCCTTTTGTTAATTTACCGGAGAAGAAACAATTTTGACACATATCAAAATTAAAACATTTAAGACAGCGATACCTTAGCCCTAATATTGGAAACTGTTTGCACGAGTTGCACTTGGCCTGATGTTTTGCGTTTTCTCCTGCAGCTATTCGATGTAATACTGGAAGCCACACTAAAGATTGTGGTTCTTGTTTTAGCCATGCCAAGAAATGGGCAGCTTCTAAGTCATCTCTTTCACCTAAAATGATAAAAAGGTAATTTTAATTTATATTTTACAGTTCATTACGTTATTAAATTATTATCGGTAGAGTAATTCGAATGTATTTATGATAAAAATTAGCATGAACAGTAACTGTGCCTGCTGTTTCTAACGCATTCTCCCCAGAAACATATGGAACTAAAGATATTACAGGGTTATAATACATGTGGCTTATGTATTCAGTGGACACTTACCTAACTTCGTACTATAATTATAAATATGGTAAATATAATTAAACAATATGAAATGTAACAATAATTATCAATCACATTTTTCAAAGTAACAAGTTCTTGCTTCAAAACAGCCTTTTTATATCGTTCGGTGGTAGCAAAAATGAAGATTAAAAAATCTCATAAAGTAATCAAAACATGAAGAGGCAATCATGGTCCTTGTTATTAGACCGTGTCATATTCACGGAAATTTCCGACGTCGTTTCCCTAAAATTTCACAAAGCAACTTTGGGAACTTTATTCTGCAAAACTGAATGAATTTAGTATTCAAATCTCGAAGACTAAAGACTGTAGATGAAATGTCAGAGAGTCACTCCAATTTTTCACAGTTTAATCCTAAGAACATTGATTTATCATCTAATCAAAGCCAGCAAAGTTTTCGTTACATGTTACCTTAAGATGTCATGCTAAGTTTGTTAACATGTTAAATATTCAAGTTGGTTTATCAATCGACAATGTCAGTTTCTACAAGAAAGGTCAAGAAATGTTAGAAAAGCGTTGGATTGATTGTATCGCTCTTGAAGGAGACTATATTGATGAATAAGGTCGAATTTTGCAAAAAAAAATGTGTTTTTAAGTAGCTAGACCAAAAACTTTTCAGCCTACGTGTTATATATGTATATGTATATATATGTATATATATATATATATATATATATATATATATATATATATATACATATATGTATATATGTATGTATGTATATATTTGGAAATATATGTATATATATGTATATATATATATATATATATATATATATATATATATATATATATATATATATATGTATATATGTATATATATGTATATATATATATATGTATATATATGTATATATATATATATATATATGTATATATATGTATATGTATGGTATAGGTAAAGCTGACGACTGGCTGTATGGGGATTTTCTGTAATTTCCAATAAAACCTCCAACTTTTTATCATTGCTTGTTTTAACTTTTGGAGGTCCAGATTTAGAACGATCCTTAACATAACCTGATTGTCTAAATCATTTTTATGTTTTGCTAACTACGGATTGGGTAATAGGTACTCGATTCGGATATTCTGCATTAAAAAGATCATACACCTCCTGTTGTGTTCTCCTACGGTCTCCATAATCAACCATCATTAACAAAGTTATTCTTTCAGTTTCGGTTAAATGTACCATTATGATATTATGCTCAAATTGTAGTTTCACAAAACGCAGCAATAAATGTTTTCATCCATAAATCATTTCTTGACGCGTTAAGTCGTTACCTGACAGTAAATGTTTGACACAAGCCAGCTTAATTTTTTTTTTAATTTCATCTCCTTAACCTCAAAATATCAATAATTCCAAAACAGTTCAATTTAGATATATGGTATGTTAGACAAAAAATATCTAGACTTTTTAGTAGGACTCAAAAATAAAATAATATACAGGGCTTTCCGTTTAAAAAAATTTAAGATGGCGTAATTTCTTTGGACTGACAGTTCAAAACACTTTATTGTCAACGTCAACACGTGCGGCGTATAACACCCTATAACTTTTATTTAAACATTTTTTCATACACTGTTTAATAAATACTGTGGAATTATTATTCCATACATATGGGGGCACCCTGTATATACATATACATATATAAGAATTGGATTACGAAAAATGAGGATGTTGTTTTAATTGTACTGTAACTTAGACTATAATCTATATTTCTCCCTTTGTCGAAAATATATAATAAAATAATAAAAATAAATAACTTTTCCTCATGTTTCGCGTCGACTAAACCGTAACCGCTTAATAAATTGTTAATAAATATATAGGTTTGAATTTATATATAAATTCAAATCTATATATATATATATATATATATATATATATATATATATATATATATATATATATATATATATATATATTAGGGTGACCGCAAAAAATCGATGTCGGAATTTTGTTCGTCTGGACCCCACAAAACGATTCCCCTTTCCATATATTGAGATAGCCGAAATTTGAGCTCGATTAAACGACGTTAACCCGTGCCGCTCGTCGCTCAAAGTTTGAAAAAATCCAAATTTTTGGCCAAAAAGCTGACATATGGAGCCATAACTCCAGAACGGTAAATAATAGAAACACGCTTAATAACTCAAAAGAAAGTTAATGTTGTTCTTCAAAATTTATATTCTATACATAATTGTTGTTATTTTAAGTCAAACCGAGTTACAACAGCCTTTAGCCCCAAAAACGTGACCTGGTACCAGTAGGAGCCAGTTTGGGAGTATTCTAAGAATTTTACGGGTTTTTACATAATGCGTCTCGGAATTAACATTTTTTTGTTAAAAAGTATTTTGGAACTCAATTTTCAAACATAAAGAGCCTTTTGTTCAAATTAAATCTTTTATTATATGGGCATTACCTGACTAGTTTACCAAAGAAAGACCCGTTTGACAGGTAAAAAGGACGGTGAATCTAATTTCTATTTTAGGGATGGTGATTTTACTTCAGCGTACAACCGACCTTTTATTTATTCAGTTTAGTTTCTAAAATACCTTTGAGCTGGTTAGATCGAACAATTATCTAGTGAAGATATTTTAACGTTTTTTTTTCTTAATTTTCCAAGTGTGTGTGTTATTGTTTTTATAACTATTATAGTATTATTTTAAAAGACATTTAAGAACATTTTATTGAAATTAAAGTTTGCAATATATTTTGTTTCATTTTCCAAGTTAACTGTTATTTACCTATTGGCCTCTGAAATGGCATCCACATCAGGTGTACAAAGCCGGACCAAGGATAAAATATTTCTTGTGGGCTATCCCATTCACCAGATCACCGGTTGTAAACTACCCTCAAATCGTCAAGTTTTGTGTGCTTTATTTTATAATTTACGTACTGTGAAATTAACTGTAAGAGAATCAGCAAAACTTACAATACGAGAAGTGTTCATTTTTTGGGAGAAAGCTCGAATCCCGACTAAACATGAGCAAGATGCAATTACTAAGCTGGAAAAACTTCACGCCGAGTGGAGAACTCTTCAAAAAGACCGGAAGAAAACATCGAAAACGGCCAAGAACAAATTTAAAAACAGTTTGTTGAAAAGTTGGATGATCTCTTTGATATTGCTCAACAAGATGCCTTGGCTCTGATGAAATCGAAAGAAGATAAGGCGTTTCTCGTGAAACAGAGACAGAAGGGCCGCCCAGGTTCCATGACTGGAGTGGATCTCAAGTTGTCTCGAGCTGAAGAAATCAAGGTGCAAAAGGAACTTGCAAAAATGAACCGACAAATCCAAGAAGCAACTTTTGATATTGGTGAGTTTTTTTTTATTATTAGTATTCTAAAAAATAGATAAACAAATAAGTAAATAGTTTTATTATAATTGAAAGAAAATTGTACATGAGAGCATGATTTGGCATCTTTATTATTGAGTTTATATTTTTTAAATAATACCTTTTGATAATTAGAAGTAGGTAATTTAGTACCTATGTATTATTACTATTCTGCTAAAACGACAAGTTTTTATAGTCTTTTTTTTTCTCTTTCTTTTGTTGCTTCTTAGAGACGGATGATGAAGACAAGTTCGAAGAAGGAGAAGAAGACACTGAAGAGGACAGCATCTACCAGGAACTTGAGAGCTTGGAGGAAATGGACATCCCTGAAGAAGCTGCAGAAGATCCAGGACCATCTGAGAGCAAGAGGATGAAAGTTTCATTTGCAAGGGGCGTTAAAGAGATTTTAACATGAAATTGTCCATTTTATTAGATCTATGTAAGGTATCCGACAGAAATGCCACGAGAATTTTAATAGCTACTCTAGAAGCACTAAACCTTGACCCTCTTGAGTACAAAGTCTCGAAAACTTTATTACATGATAGAAGGCAAATGTTCAGAGAACAATATAATAAAGAAATTTTTGATAAAGTAAACATTCCTGAAAAAGAGCCCGTGGTTGTCCATTGGGACGGTAAACTTTTACCGGGTGTTTTAAAAAATGAACAATGTGAGCGAATAGCTATAGCTATTTCATATGGCGAAAAGGAACAGCTGCTGGGAGTTCCTGTAACAGCAAACAGCTCTGGAGAGGAGCAAGCCGTAGCCGTATTCTTTTTTTTTATGGGTCTAGCACACGTGCTACAGGGAAGTCCCTAAAGCGCTACAGGAGCGACACGCGCGCAGAGAAAAGCGATTCACGTTGTTCTTAAATCGCTGTAAATTGTACTCGGTGGGAAACACAGTCCTGGGCAAATTATTCCAAAGGGATGACGTTCTCCATATAAATGACTGCTTGAAAAGCGTTGTACGAGGAGTAACAAGCTGAACCTCATACGGATGTGAAATATTAGCGTGACGTGTACTTCTAACATGCACCGCTCTGGGAGGAATTAAACGGGCCACATCCTTCGAACACTTTCCATGAAAATACTTGTAGAATAGGCTCAAGTCGCCAACCGTTCTTCGATGTTCCAACGAATCAAGGCCACCTGTCAGTTCCGGGTCTCCAATCAGACGAACAGCTCTTCTCTGAATAGAATCCAACAAATGCAGTGTATGTTTGGGAGCGGAGCCCCAAACATGGGAGCAGTATTCCATAGTTGGTCGAATTTGAGCTTTGTAAAGAATTAACCGTTGTTGTGAAGTGTAAAGCTTTCTGGTTCGAAATAATATTCCCAACTTCTGAGAAGCTCTCCTTGCTATGCCTGCAACATGTTCATGCCAGGACATATTTGCTCCCAAATTAACGCCCAACAAATTGAGTGACGATGTTAGAGGAATGGAGTGCCTCGACATAACTATGTCGGGTTCAGCAACGTTAACTTTTTTAGAAAAAACTGCCGCCTGGGTTTTTGTAGCGTTAAATTCCACTTGGTTACTGTCACCCCAAGATAGAATTTCTTCCAGGTCTTTGTTAAGTTGAATGACTTCCTGCTGTCTGCGGATATTCGTCTGAATAGCCGATGTTCGAGCGTTCAAAGTGAATGAAGAGGTAAGTGTACTGTCATCTGCAAAGCTGTAGATTGGATTCTCGGTCTTTTCCAGCAGATCGTTAATATAAATGAGAAAGAGAGTAGGAGACAGTATGGAGCCTTGGGGTACACCGGCGTTGATAGTGAAGGTGTTAGAAAGAAATCCGTCGACCGCCACTCGGAAAGAACGCTCTCTGAGGAAACATGAGAGCCACAAACAGAACTTTTCCGACATACCATAAGAACGTAGCTTAGCCAACAGCCCATCGTGCCAAACACGGTCGAATGCTTGGATATGTCAAGAGCAACGGCTCGAGATTCTCCAAAAGTGTTCAATTGCGTTGTTCCAAACATGTGTTACATAAGTCAGGAGATCTCCTGTTGATCTATTTTTACGAAAGCCATATTGGTGATCGCTAATAATGTTGAATCCTTCAAGATATTTTAGAAGATGCTGATTGATAGCCTTTTCCATGACTTTCGATATTATTGAAAGCAGTGCGATTGGTCGGTAGTTATTTGGCAAGGTCCTCCTGCCTTTTTTAGGTATTGGCTCTGAACTGTGGCACATTTCCAGCAGGAAGGAAATATTCCCTTTCTGTAAGATAGGTTGAAAAGTCTGCAGAAAACTGTTAGTTCCCTCGCACAGTTCTTGAGAACTATGGCAGGTATTCCGTCAGCGCCAGAAGCCTTTTTGGTGTCTAGCTTCATCAAAATACGTTTTATGATACGCTGCCTGAAGACAATATCGGGCATCCTTGACTGCACTATGGGAATATTAGGTGGTGTTTTTCCTTGGAAATCGACAGTAGAATGTGAAGCAAAGAGTTCAGCCAACAAGTTCGCTTTCTCAACAGGTGTCGTTGCAATAGAATTATCTGGTTGTGCGAGTGGTGGTATGGTGGATTTGGTGAAATTTTGACTAACGCCTTAGCGACTGACCAAAGGACCTGGAATTGTTGGGACAAGCGAGAAGTCTGTTTCTAATCCGTTGATTGTGTGCCCCCTTGGCTTCGTCGATAATTTCTTTGCACCTGTTCCTGGCACGAACAAAGGTGCTACGATTTATGGTGTTAGGATTTTCACGCCAATGTCGGTATGCAAGATGTTTAGAAGCAACAGCTTCTTTGCATTTTCGGTCAAACCAAGGCTTGCCGTTGGAAGGGCATTTCTTCGAAAAAGGGATGTAAGCCTCCATGCCGGCCAAAATAACATCGGAAACCTCCTTGGCGCAGTCAGATGGGTCATCGGATCGAAAACAAACGTCCAACCAAGGGAAAGTTCGAAAATATTCCATGAGATCTTCCATTTAGCAGATTTGTAATGCCAAATCTTGCGCGGTTTAGGCGCCTCTCTGTCACTGATTGGTAGGATACTCGATGTCGATAATAGTTTATGGTCGGAAGAACCTAATGGCGGATTTACGCTGACCGTGTAAATCTCCGGATTGGTGGTTAAAAACAGATCAAGAAGGCTGGCGAACTCCCCGTCTCGATCAGGGATCCGTGTTGGTTCGTCAATAAGCTGTGTTAAGCCACAACTGATTGAAAATGATTCGGCTTCACGACCTTGTTCATCGGTAGTATTTGAATATTTAAGCCAGTTGATGTTGTGGACATTAAAGTCGCCCAGGATGGCAATTTCGGTATATGAATGCCTACATGAATGGGGTCTTCTCAACACCGTCAAGGCGATGTGCTCCGACACTACAGCATCCAACACAGGAAGACTCAAAGGAGTATGCGTCATATTGGAGCAAATGATAGGAAGAGAATTGTTATACCTAGCTTGCCGTCACCATATCTTGGAATTTGTTAAGAGGCGTATTCGACACAAAATGGGATCAACCACTGGACCTCATCCAGACATTTTCAAGAGATTCCTCACTGCGTGGCCCAAGATAGATAAAGGAAAATACGACACAGGTATCAGTGACAATTTAATACAAAAGCAGCTAACTCCAGAAGTAATTACAAATGTTACTGCTGAATTCGAGACCAAATTAAAACTGAGAGCCACCCCAGAGATGACTACGAGGAGCTATTGCAGTTGGTTCTCGTATTTGTTGGATCACTAGACGGCAATGTTGTGGGTTTTAGAACCCCAGGAGCCATTCATCACGCTAGGTGGATGGCAAAGGCTATTTACTGCTTAAAAATGTTCATTTTTCGTCGTCAATTTAAGATGTCTAAAGAAGAAGAAAGTTCTGTGCGTGTCATTTCTGTTTTCCTAGTTAAAATTTATTGTAAAGCTTGGTTCAATGCCCCAAAAGCTCATCTTGCACCAAAGCAAGATTTAGATATTTTGCATAGTCTGTTAGACTATAAAGAATGTGACAACGACATTGCAGAAATAGCCCTGACCAAATTTTCGAACCATTTGTGGTATTTGAATACAAAGTTGGTGGGATTATCGTTTTTTGATCCCACCATTACAGACTATGAAAAGTTGTTAATGGCTAATAAATTGCTCAGTAGTACAGATGAACCATCACAGCACGCTAGGGTTGTAAATCCAAAAGTTAGGAAAGAAAACTTAAAAGAGGTAGTTGATGGAGGATTGGTAAATTTACTTACCAAAGAAACGTTTACATTCTTTGACCAATTTAATATAAAAACAGATTTCCTAAGACAACATCCAAACACCTGGCCTCAAAATAATGACTTCCAAGACGGATTGAAAATTGTCAAAATATTAAAAGTAGTTAATGATATGGCTGAGCGTGGTGTTAAATTAATAACCGACTTTAACGACCTTCTGACAAAAGATGAAGACCAAAAGCAATATGTCCTGCAAGTTGTAAGTAAATGCCGAGCATTATATCCTAACGTTTCAAAAACTACTTTAACAAAAGCTCTAGAATAGATTAGATAACTATGTAAAATTATCAAATCATGTAGGTACTAACGTCTGTATCTTTTCTGTGTCTGTTTTTGTATGTATTATATACCTAATTTTTATATTTTAAAATAAAAAATGTCATTAGACTTATCAGTATTACTTGTTTTTTTATTATATTTCTACTTTAAAAACTCAAAAATATACCAAAAAAAGCAAAATTTATCACTTAATAACAAAATATACGAAGTATGCTCCTAGTGGTACCAGGTCACGTTTTTGGGGCTAAAGGCTGTTGTAACTCGGTTTGACTTAAAATAACAACAATTATGTATAGAATATAAATTTTGAAGAACAACATTAGCTTTCTTTTGAGATATTAAGCATGTTTTCTATTATTTACCGTTCTGGAGTTATGGCTCCATATGTCAGCTTTTTGGCCAAAAATTTGGATTTTTTCAAACTTTGAGCGACGAGCGGCACGGGTTAACGTCGTTTAATCGAGCTCAAATTTCGGCTATCTCAATATCTGGAAAGGGGAATCGTTTTGTGGGGGTCCAGACGAACAAGATTCCGACATTTTTTTTCCCCCTCTATGAGATCCGGTCACTCTAATATATATATATATATATATATATATATATATATATATATATATATATATATATATAATATATATA
>CM032447.1:120578138-120625861 GCA_019049505.1 Pachyrhynchus sulphureomaculatus | reverse complement strand
ATAAAGAGAAAAACATAGATTACGGCCTAAGTTACAATACAATTATGTCCAGGTCGCCAATTTTTAAAATTCTCTAATTCAGTGTTAAAATCGGGGGGGGTTTCTTAGAGGTTGGCAAAAAGGGTCCTTCTAATCTATTTGCCAGACGCTGAGTTTACTCACTACTACTAATAGTGTTAAAATATGGTGCTCCTCTCATATTGTTAATAAGTGTATGTAAAAACTTACAAGTGACATAGTATAATTAATGGCAGAGCTTAGAAGATTATATGAGATTAGAATGAGTTACTGATATGTAATTTTCTAATCTGAACACCAATACTTTACGACCTGCTGTCTCAAGTGAATATTAAATTTTAGTTGAGATAATCGAGTGATGCGCATCCACCATATATTAGTAGGATTATTATATAGTAATATGATATATTCGAATCAGTATACTATCAATTTAGCGGGCAACAATGGTCTCCGTCTTTTATAATTGCTTTTAATTCTTCAACTGCATTTTTCAAAGTTTTTATTTCTTATTGAGAGTTACAATACTGTAATAAAAATTATTTTTCTAACATAAGTAATAGATAAGATTTTTTTGGATTTGATCTTATGGATTGTAACATTATATTGTTAATAACTGTTCTACAATTATTGTTTTAAAGTGGCTAAATAAATGAACGAAATTAAAATTTTAAGAATAAAGTTTTTGAGGTCCCTTAATAACTGTTTAATAATGAGTGTTTTTACTCTACCTGGGCAGGATATATCGGCTATATCTAGTAATAGGATATGATAGTTTGGTTTATTACTAAAAATGTTCAAATAATTACGATATACATACTAGAAATTGTGAAAACACTTAAAAATTTACAATACTCTATAAAAGTTGAATGTTTTATAAGAGAAAATATATGGATATATAGTATTTTACAAATATTACATAAATTATATTAATGGGAAGCAAAAAGCTGATTAACTTATTTTTGCATTTATCAGTTTAAACTCTGATTTTTTCCGAAATTGTAATGAAAAACAACTATTGTTTATGGCTCTATAGCAGAACTGCCCAAGCTACAAAAAAAACAGTAAGTTATATCTTCCTTGGTATATTCTTGGTAGTTTCATTACCCTTTACACTTACCTAAACAACTTCTCACACTTGGCTCAATATTAGAGCCACCAAAAGCAGCGACTTCCCCAAGTTGTCTAGGAACTTGTAAGATATCATGAAGTAATAAGCCTAACTTTCGCTGATCTGCTTTTTGTTTGAGGATCAGCTATTAAACGAAACAAATATCTGTATTTGTCCTCCAAATGTCCCTTTGAGAGAAGTGTTAATCCCACCTAAAATAGGAAAAACGAGGAACTTTTTATTCTGATTTCTAAAGTATCGATCGGACCATATTACACATAACTTAACAAAATTTTATGTTAAATTTTTTGGATGGTCATCAAAGACCGTGACGGTTTTCTAAAACAGCCATTTTTTGTTAATGGAACAGGTAAAACTTTTCTAACAATCATCTAAGTTCACATTTACTTTCCAAGAGCATGTAGTAAAAACTGAGTTGTTACAAAAAAATAGCACTGTTTTTGTCGAGTCTCTCATATCACGTAAATTAAATTATGACATAACTGTAGATCACTCTTAGAAAAAGCTTACACATATTTATTTAGAGTGATTTTAATCAATGATAAAAATTCTATTTTATATTAGCAAATTAATTTAAAATTTTGATGAAATGCGCGCAGTCAAACTAAGCATAACATAGTTAGTTTACAGATCATATTTTTAGTACTTGGTGGTCAAATAATAAATGTAAAAATGTCCAGCTCATATTTAAAGAAGTAAAATCTATAAAACAACATAAATCGTTTTAATATGAAATGTTTTTAAAAATATACGGGTGACTCAAAAAAGCATAGATACATTTTTTTAATGACACATACATTTTTAATTTCTACCTGTAATTTTTGATATTTTTCATATAAAACGCTGTACCAAACTTGACAATTTCTGAGATTATGGCACTTGAAAAATGCAATTTTCGACATTCTAACACTGTACCTTATAACGGGCACAATTTGAGAAAACAAAAAAGCTCTCGATCCTAAGCTTCATCTAAAAATATCAATTTCGAGTTCTAACTTCAATTCTAGAAAAAAAAAATTGAGTGCTTGTTAAATTGGAAATGGACCGAAAAATATTTGCAGGCAGAGCATGAGCTATTGGAAAGTGAAAGCTGTTTTTTCCATAGTTGTACAGTTTAGAGGCTATAGCATGTCAAAGTGTTCAAATTGCAAGTGTTAATATCGTAATAACTGTAAAAATTTGACCCGTAATATTTTACATTGCAAAACCGGCGAAGTGCAAGTTGGACTTGCGCAATTAGTGTGCCGTACGTTGATTGCTTTATTTGTTACGGAGGTATAAAATGATCAATGCCTTCACAAAACACACCCCAAATGAGTTTTCAACAAAGTTTTTTTTTCCGATCTTTACTGAAAACTAATGACCTTGAAATTGTTTTTTTTTTATATACCAGACAAATTATTAAAGGTAATGCACTCGTGATAATTTTCGTTCAATCTACACCCTGCGGAGAATATTCCAGAATTTTTCGAAAATTTTTGATCGGTACTTTTCGAGATAAGGGGGGGGGGCAACGATATTTCGCAATTTTTTAAAAATAATACAAAGAAAAATGTCCGCGAGTATTATATTATATAATTTCTTGAACTTGTGTTTTTACAAGCTTTCATCTGACACCCCACTCGACGAAGGTGCGTGTGACAGTATAGGTGATACCGTAAAACGCCAAGCATATTTTTTAAGAATATAAAATTTGATTATTGTACAAAACTACAATATGAAACTCATGCTAAATTCGTGAAAACTCATTTTAAGCGAGCACAATCAATTCCAAACACACGTCAATTCCACAGTTACGTGCCAATTAATGAAATGTAAAATTTATTCGAAAGATGATAGATTTGTTAGTTATGATGTAACCCAGGGTGCTCAAACTTGAACTGCTGGCGATCTACCTCAATATTGTTAGACTACGATCGATCGACTCTGAGAGGCTGCAAATAAGTGTGATGCAGGATTGTCGTCTAGGTAGGGTGTATCGTGGCATAGATATTAGTTTTCCGCACAATATGCATTTTTTTAGTCAAGGTAAGTGTAGGTCTGCTCTAAAATGTCAATGAAAAAACTCATAATTATTCAAAATTGCGAGTTTATTGGTTCTTACAAAACAAACGAATTCTAGTGTCTAAACTTAACTAAAGAGTGACTTTGGATGTTGAAGCGTGGCACTGCATGTCCTCAGCATACTTTTCATAAGATGGTACGTAATTACCGAGTGCTAATCGCAAGCATGATGACATATGTTCGTCAGTTAGTCGATTGCGATATTTTGACTTATTTATCTTCATTTCAGAAAATGCAGACTCGCACAAGTAAGTTGACCCAAACATTGCCGTCAGTTGAAGGGCGATTTGCCTTAGATTCGGATATTTATCTTCAGATATAAAACACCAGAATTTTGTATCAGATGCTGTGGCTTTGAGATGTATATCTGATATAAGCTGCACTAACTCATTTTCAACAGAACATGAGTCCATGTTAAACTGACTTGCTATTTCAGTAGCTAATTCCTCAATGTTTTTACACGAAAAAGGATAACTCATAAATGATGCGATATTTGCCAATTTACTGAAATCATAAAAAACGTATTTCGAATTGGCCCAAAATATTTGATAATTCTGCCTCATAAATATCATAATTCAACTGAGGAATCCTTGCTTTCAAAGACGGAAAATTTTCCAGATCCTTTCTTTTCAGTTGATCTATCATAAGTTTCAATTTACTTTTGAATGCGTTTATTGCGCTAATCATCTCAATAATAGTTTTTCCTTTACCTTGAAGCTCCAAATTAATGGTGTTTAAATGCATTGTGATGTCTGTCAAAAATGCCAAATCAGTCAGACATTTTCCGTTTTTCAGCATCTGAGTGTCATCACCTCTTTCGTCCAGAAAAGCTGTTATTTCGGGCAATAATTCTTGAAACCTTTCTAGGAATTTTCCGCGACTCAACCACCTGACGTCCGTGTGAAGAACTAAATCATTGTGTTCAGCTGACTCACTATCTTCCAACTGCAATTTAAAGAGCCGTCGTTGCAAGCTACGTGCACGGATAGAATTCACAATTTTTATTGCAATGCCCATAATCTCCTCCATGTTTAGAACTTTTGAACACAAAACTTGTTGATGTATAATGCAATGGAAGGAGAAAAATGAAGGGAAATCATCATTAGCTCGACACAATGCCACAAAACCGTTTTTGTTTCCAGTCATTGCTGGTGCTCCATCGGTTGTAATGCACACTAGTTTATATATTGGTAGCTTGTAGTTTGTTACAAAATTGAAGAAAACGTCATATATATCTTCGCCACGGGTCTTTCCTTTCAGAGGAATTATTGTCAAAAACTCTTCCTTAGCCGACATGTCATTGAATACCATTCGAATAAAAATACACAGCTGGGCAGTGTCTGTCATATCGGTGGATTCGTCGAACTGTAAAGAAAAGTATGTACATTCCATGATATCATGTTTTAGTTTATCTGCTATGTCCTGACTCATGACTTCAACACGCCTTGTGACAGTCGGACGAGATAACTTCTCTAATAGCAGACATAATCTCTGTTTTATTTTTAAAATCTCCAAATAAAGTCTCACCCGCTTCAATAAATGCTTCCTTCACAACCAATCCATCATCAAATGGTTTCTTGTGTTTCGCCAATATATGAGATATTTTAAATGACGCGATCGTTGCGGCTTTTGATTGTTTGGCTGGTCTTGTGAACATGGTTTGTTCTTTTTTCAAACAAGTTATCAAATCACGTACTTTTCGTTTTCTTAATTCACTCTGTGACGGAAAATCCTTTTCATAGTTTTTATGAACCGTTTTTGATGCCTCTCTAAGTTCCCACGCTTAGGTATTGCAACTGACGCACGGCAAATGAGACAAATGCACTTATCCTTTACCATACGAAAGAAAAATTCTTCGTCCCAATCGTTATTAAAATGATAAGTTTTACTTTTCTTCGCCGCACTCATTTTGGACTACTTATTAATAAACTTTGTATCGATGTATCGCCTTCAAGTTACAACTCAAACTGACTCCTATTCCTGCAGGCGCAACATTTATATCGGCGCGAACGAAGTCTCGAATGTTCCCGTCAAACACGCCGCCCGAAACTTCTAGAAAAATCGGCGGGAATCAAAAACGCGGCTTTGACAAATACCGCGCGTTCCTTTGATAAAGCCGCCTTTTGCCGCTAGCAGGGGGTTATTACGATAAAAGAAAGTGATGAGGGGTTATTCTGGCCTAATTGTGGATCGAATAAATTTTAGTAGTTTATTCATTACATTTTGTTTTAGTTACCTCAAAAAATCTGTGAATAGTTCTATATCGGAATTTTTTTCTCGAGATCGACTCAAAAAGCACTCGCGATCGACTTGTCGATGGCGATCGACCGTTTGAGTACCCCTGATGTAACCCATTAATTTAACCTTACGACAAGATTTGTCAATTACTATAGATTTTTTGTTGAAGGTTTCCTAAAAAATGTATTATCCCATGAAAATTAAACGATTTCTAATTAAAGGATTACTGTGTTTGTTAACTCTTAATATTTATATAAACATGCAATTATCTTGAATTATATGATAACAGTACGTTGCGCCACGCCACGCCCAACGCGATGCCTTCGCTCATCAAAACTAACGCCATTTGAAGGTCAAATGAAAGCAGAATTTTTTTTCCATTTTTTGCAGAAAACATTGGCGGAATTACGGAATCAAACCTATTGTCCATAAGTGGTTAAGAACCTTATTAAATTCCAATTTGTTTATAATAAAGTGATTTTTTTTATCATTGAAATATTTTTTTTGATTATGCAATATTTTTCTTTTTGAGATTCATAATATTTTTGGCCATTTTGATTTAAACTACAATTTTCATAAAAAATCAGTTTCCGAGTTATGAATTTTTGAAAAAAAATTGAACCAAAACCTGTATTGTTTATAATAATTATAATAATCAACACCAACTGAAAATATTTCAGAGCTTGTTCACTACCTACATGTATTAAAATAAATCATTGTTTTTGGATTTCCGAAAAGTCGGGTCGAGGGTGCTCCGTTTCACGAATTTTCACTCTGTATGTAATACATACAGCAAAAAATAACTTTACATGCGTTGTAATAAGCCGCAATTATCGTTATTTAATACTAATGTTTTTGAAAAAGAAAATAATTACTACGAACTCACACAACATGCCCAAACACTGATACAGTGCAAATTCTACTTTAGCGGTTTAATATTCCAAGCTTAGAATATAATAACAGAACAAATATACGCAAAATATAATTATTCCATACCTTAAAACTAAGTACCCTAATTTGACCTGTGCGTTGACTATCGTAGACGTTCAATAACCAGTTTAGTGCTAAATCTACACAAAGTGGTACATCAATGGAATTCGGATCCTGTGATGCTATATTTCCATATATTGCTCTTAAAACTAATATCATATCTGCTACATCTATAAAAGTAAAAAGTTATATTAACTTTTACCAAGAATATCAGGAAACGTGTAATGGCACCGGGCTTTTCTATTCGTTTTTATCTATAATTTCATAGCATTACTGTCAATTTCTGTTAGAGAATTATTACATATTAACGATTTTTTTGCCTTCTTACACTCTTGTAAATATTTTACTTCTTGACAAATGTTTAATTTTGTATTATTGGTTTAGTTAATTGAATTATTTCAATTATTCTCTATTCAACTGATGCCTAACTGGAGTGATTAGTGAATAGAGATTTTAAAAATTCTGGTATAATCGCCGTCGAAAAAACGCAGGTGCCAATTAAAGGTGACAAATATATGTAATAACTATTCTTCATTGTTCGCTATTATTGGAATTTTTACGACGGAGAAACAATTCTTCCATCATAACTAAAAAGTGTTACTTTTCGAAAAATTTTCCTCATAAGTATAACTGATTCCAGTATATTTTGATCTTTTACAGGCTGGAAATAGGACACCAATTAAACGAAAAACATTTTCAAATTTCCCTCTGTCGGTTTGTTGGTCCGTTGGCACGATAACTCTCGAATAAACAAGATATGGATTTCAAATTTGAGAAGCTTGTAGTAAATGAAGCTACATGTAGTTTTTGAGTGACATCGCTTCATAAGAAAAGTGGATATGGATCATCATTTATCCATATTCCTGAGTTGATATTATAGAATTTTTTCCTGGTTGCTGTTTGAGATAAGCAACAAATTTTAGGCATAACTATTGATAGATCACCATTTCTTACATTTACATAACAATAGATAATATGAAGTCGCAAGACATATATAGCATTCAATTGGTTTTTTACAGGCTGAAAATAGAACATAAATTAAACGATAGCTATTAGTTTTGCGACTTCATACTACCTAAACGTAAGACATGTTTGACTATCAATAATTATGTTTGAAATTTGTTGCTTTTTTCAGACAACAACCAGGAAAAAACTCTATATTATTATTATGTTTCTACAATTACTACAAGCCTGTCAAATTTGAAATCGATACCTTGTTTTTTCGGGAGTTATCGTGTCATCACAGACAGATCGATATATGGAAATAGGAAATTATATTTTTCGTATTTCGAAGTAAAGAAAAGTGAAATCGGAGGATGATATCTTCATGGATGCAATACTTTCCTTAGCGAGGGAAGCAAAATGCTCCTGGATAGAATAACATTTCACCTAAAATTTCCACATTTTTTTCCCGATTTGGCACTGAATACTCTGGTAGAAACTGAAACTGGAAATTTAAAATTGGCACGGCAATTCCTTTCAACTGGAAACTACAGACCATATGTTTATAACCCCTACAAAGGCACTAAGCAGTAAATGGTTAGTTGCGGGTCGGGGATCCTTTTTTGTAAATTCTTCTTGGTAACGACTCCCGTCTTACCCATTATTACTCAGGACACTATTTATAGAAAGAAAATAGTTTATGTTTAATGATTAATGTCTTACATCCAAAACTTAATTAATGATCTTTTATCCTGTACGTTATAACACCACCCTTAATAATACCACAGACGAATAAACTGATATAAACTTGCCATTTTTTCTAAAAAAGTTAACGTTGCTGAACCCGACATAGTTATGTTGGGCACTCCATTCCTCTAGCATCATCACTCAATTTGCTGGGCGTTAATTTGGGAGCAAATATGTCTTGGCAAGAACATGTTGCAAGCATAGCAAAGAGAGCTTCTCAAAAGCTGGGAATATTATTTCGAACTAGAAAGCTTTACACTCTACATTTGTTAATTCTGTACAAAGCTCAAATTCGACCAACGATGTAATACTGCTCCCATATTTGGGGCTCTGCTCCCAAACATACACTGCATTTGTCAAATTCTATTCAGAAGAGGACTGTTCGCCTGATTGGAGACCTTAAACTGGCTTTTGATTCGTTGGAACATCGAAGAACGGTTAGCGACTTGAGTCTGTTCTACAAGTATTTTCATGGAAAGTGTTGGATGGATGTAGCCCGCTTAATTCCTCCCAGAACGGTGCATGCTAGAAATACACGTAGCAGTAATACTTCATATCCGTATGAGGTTCAGCTTGTTACTCCTCGTACAACCCTTTTCAAGCAGTCTTTTTTATGGAGGACCTTATGCCTTTGGAACAATTTGCCCAGGACTGTGTTTCCGATCGAGTATATTTACAGCAAATCAAGACCAACGTGAATCGCTTTTTCCGCACACGTATCGCTACTGTAGCGCTTTCGGGATTTCCCTACAGCACGTGAGCTAGGCCCATAAAAAAAACTAAATGATCGCTACTGAAAGGGAAATAAAAATCCCAAGAAGATGTAAGAAATTCACACGTACAACTTCTCGTAAATTCTACAGACTATTGAAATACGAAATCCTACCTGGCGTTTCCGCCGTATCCGTTATTTCAAATCCTTTACCTACAACTGTTTGACTGCCTAACATTTACACGGAGTTTCATAGTCTTATACGGAATCTTTTGTTTATGATTATACTAACATACATACCTAAAATTTTATCATTTTGTGCTCTCAGTCCGTGCAAATCAAATGATTCTGATACGGTATTTAAATTAACTAAATCCAAACACAACTTTTTTTGAAGAGCTCTTAATTTAAGAGCTGTTCTGTAGGCTGAATATCTGACTTCATTCAGTTGCAGCAAACACGCGGCCAGTTCTAACATTTGAGGATGATCCCAGTGTGTTGTTTCCGTGCTGTGGTTGATGTAATATGGAACTTTATTTGGAGTGGTAGCTCGTTCCCAAGGTGGCTGAACGCTTGAAGGTCCAGGAGATATTTCACCTAAAGTGAGTATTAGAACACCTATATGATGAAAATCTCAGGATATATTTCTGATTAAATATTTATAAAAATGGTATTGATATAATTTATGTTAATGCAAAGTATGGTTTAACCAGTTGGATCCAGCAAAATCTCGAATCTTGCTTATGATGTTAATGTATTAATGTCATACAAACTCAAATATTTGGTTCAAATCTAATATACTTTTTTAAAATTTTTCTAAATAAAAGTTTATCTGAATTATGAAATAAACTGAAAGGTCCAAAGATATTATTATATTAAAAATGCAACAAGTACAGTTGCAAAAGTGCATAAATTAAAAACAATAATGTTTCAATGCACTGTTAGCTACAAAAATGATGCCGGGTTATCTTCAGATATATGTTGTATCCATCATCTTTAGCCTTAACATGTTAATGTACACTGAATTATTTTAGTATTTTATTTTCCATTAGTAGAATATAACGATATAAATAAATAGAGAATAATACCAATATCGGTTTTACTTTTAGAAATTACTGTCTAGAAGCTAAATGGCCTGTGTCTTAGTAAATGTATAAAAATAAAACGTATCTGATTTTAAACTGCTGAAAGAATCTAAAAATTAAAAAAAAATGTTAACAGAAAAAAAACATTTTTAGCACTCCCCAAAATAAAAAGGATTGAAGTTGAATAAAAAAATGAAAATTACATGTCAAAAGTTGCCAGGATTTGGTTATTTAGAGACTAATAGGGTTTATAAAACGCTTTGAGAATTTTAAAATACAAAAAAAAAAACGTTAACATAATTCTCCTCCGTTTCTTCCTCGTTTTCCTGTACTGTAAGTTAGATGTTTGATGCTTTTGACAGAAGACCAGAGCCCCGAACATCAGTTACCATAACTCAAGTTCAGGCTTATGTTACTGAAATGAGTATTATAAAATTATAATGATAATGATGAACTGATGTCGTAACACTCCCTCTTATTATTCTCTCGCGAAAATGCAACGGTCACAAATTATTGTTAGTCTGTATAATAGGACAAAGCGCACAATATCAATAATCTAAAATTTTTCCATTCTGCTCAATTTTTTTTGGAATATGAAGCTTCATTAATTGATTGACTCCTGTCTTGACTGTGTAATTTAAATTAATTTTAACATATTGCAACTGTAGAGTAACTACTTTTATGCCGAATATGTGCTAAGGAACTGATAAGTATTTTCCAACTCACTGCCAATCACTGGATAAAAACTTATTAAACAATAGAAAAACAAATTGTGTACTGGTTCAATGCTAAGCATATGAAAAATTCCACTATTGGCGGAAATGTAGTGCAAAACCACCCATAATTTTCAGATGCAGCTTTATTGATTTCTGATAGTCACGATACAACCTATATCTTATCAAAAGTTCTACTTTACAGGAAGGTAATTCATATAAAAATTGAGAGACTCCATTTTCTTGAAAATTATAAGTAGTTTAAAATAGTTCTGTGCATGCTTTTTTTTTAAATATTTTTACCTTGAGAACTGCTAGTAAGTACATCTCTCCTCTCCCTTATAGCATTTTGTAAAGCTCTACATCTAGCACCACAATCTTCCAATTGACTAGCTAAATTGTTAGGTAAAGAACTACCTAACGCATTTGCTTGGATTATTGCTTCTTCAAGGGATCTTTGTAAGGGCGGCAACTGTTGCTCCAAAATTCTTAAATTACTTAAAAGTTCTCGTGCCTCTGCTGCACTTCTCGGACCACTCCATGTTAGTGTGGCTCTTTCTAAACGTGATACGGCAGAGCAAGCTTCCTCTAGATTAAGAGTTAGTTGTTTTAATTTCTGCAATAAAAAAAAAAATACTTTTTGTAAACACTTTGCAATAAAAAAAAATTTTGAGCAAAATTTGTATTATATAACGTAAGATTTTATACATCGAAATTTGCAGAGAGCAAGACTTCGGGGCCTTTACCATATTGTAAGTGTACCCACTTGATGCTACGGTTAAAAAATAGAACTCTTGTAGTAACTCATGGTTGTGCACACAAAGACCAGTAACTATGCCAAATGAGACTCTAGCGAAACGCCTATGACGACCAAGGAAAAACAACACTGAACAACGGACGAACTCTCGGGTATATAAGGCAACACTGGTCTATTCGTGAAACCCTTACACACTAAAATACATATTCTTTTATATATATATATATATATATATATATATATATATATATATATATGTCTATATATATATATATATATATATATATATATATATATATATATATATATATATTTCCCGGTTTAGGTGTAACTTTGAAATCTCCCTTTTTGTTAGAACCGACCTCTCTTGTCAACGAGAGGTGGCTCTGGAGCCCCCAAACTTTGATGTTATGTAGTTAAAAATAACGACTCAACAAACCACAGGGTCTATCTGCTGCCTCTATCGACCACCAAGTAATACTAACTTTAGAATCCTTTTCGCATCTCTTGCAGACACCATCAATCATCTACAAATTAACTATCCTAATGCCGAAATTGCTATCCTGGTCGACTTTAATCCATCAAACGACAATATCAACTGGCCTAACTAATTGAATACTACCGACGAACAAGGTCGTGAAGCTGAATCATTAATAATCAGTTGCAGCTTAACTCAGCTTATTGACGAACCAATATGAATCTCTGGTCGAGACGGAGAGTTCGCCAGTCTTTTTGATCTATTTTTAACCACTAATCCAGAGATTTACACTGTCCCCGTAAATCCGCCGTTAGGTCCTTCTGACCGTGTTTTCGACATCAAATATCTTATCAATCAGTGACAGAGAGGTGCTTAAACTGCGCAAGATTTGGCACCACAAATCTGCTAAATTGAAAGAACTCATGGAATATTTTCGAACCTTCCCTTGGTTAGACGTTTACTTTAGATACGAAGCCCCATCTGACCGCGCTAAGGAGACTTTCGATGTTATCTTGGCTATTATAGACACTTACATCCCTTTTCAAAGAAATTCCCTTCCAACGGCAAACCTTGGTTAGACCGAAAATGCAAAGAAGCTATTACTTCTAGACCTCTTGTCTACCGACAATGACGTGAAAATCCTAACGTCATAAATCGTAACACATCTTTGTTCGTGCTCAGAACAGATGCAAAGAAATTATCGACGAAACCAAGGAGGTACACAATCGACGAATTAGAAACAAGCTTCTTGCTTGCCTTGCCTTTTGGTCAGTCGCTAAGGCCATTAGTCCAAATTTCAGTAAATCCACTATGCCACCACTCACACGGCCAGATAATTCTATTGCAACAGCACCTGTTGAAAAAGCGAACTTGTTGGCTCTTTGCTTCACATTCTACTGTCGATTTCCAAGGAAAAACACCACCTACTATCAACGTATCACAAAACGTGTTTTAATGAAGCTAGACATCAACAAAGCGTCTGGCGCTGCAGGAATACCTGCCATAGTCTCAAAAACTGCGCGAAAGATCTATCATCTGTAGACTTTTCAACCTAATCTACAGAAAGGGTCTATTTCCTTTCTGCTGGAAATGCGCCACAGTCCAGTCGATACCTAAAAAAGGCAAGAAGACCTTGCCAAACAACTACCCACCCGTCGCACTGTTTTCAATACTATCGAAAGTTATGGAAAAGGCCATCAATCAGCATCTTATAAAAAATATCTTGAAGGATTCAATATTATTAGCGACCATCAATACGGCTTTTGTAAACATAGATCAAAAGGAGATCTTCTAACTTATGTAATACATGTTTAGAACAACGCAATTGAACACTTTCCAGAATCTCGAGCGATTGTTCTTGATATATCCAAAGTATTCGACCGCGTTTGGTAAGATGAATTGTTGGCTTCTGGTGAAAAGTTCTGTTTATGGCTCTCGTGTTTCATCAAAAAGCGTTCTTTACGAGTCGCAGCCGACCAATTTCTTTTTAACACCTTCCTTATGAATGCCGGTGTACCCCAGGGCTCCATCCTGTCTTCTACTCTCTTCTACCGATCTGCTGGAAAACACCAGAAATCCAATCTACAGCTTAGCAGGTGACAGTATGTTCATCTCTTCATTCACTTTGAAAACTCAAACACCGGCTCCGCAGACAGCAGGAAGACAGAAACCAAGTAGAATTTAACGCTATAAAAACCCAGGCGGCAGTTTTTTCTAAAAAAGTTAACGTTGCTGAACCCGACATAGTTATGCCGGGGCACTCCATTCCTCTAGCACCCTCACTCAATTTGCTGGGAGTTAATTTAGGAGCAAATATGTCTTGGCATAAACATGTTGCAAGTATAGCGCAAAGAGAGCTTCTCAAAAGCTGAGAATAATATTTCGATCTAGAAAGCTTTACACTCCACAACAACTGTTAATTCTATTCAAACCTCAAGTTCGACCAACGATAGAATACTGCTCCCACGTTTGGGGCTAGGCTCCCAAACATTTGTTGGATTCTATTCGAAAAAGAGCTGTTCGCCGGAATGGAGCCCCGAAATTGACCAGCAACCTTGATTAATTGGAACATCGAAGAACGGTTGCCGACTTGAGTCTATTCTACAAGTATTTTCATGGAAAGTGTTCGATGGATGTAGCCAGTTTAATTCCTCCCAGAGCGGTACATACTAGAAATGGTGGTAGTATGAGGTTCAGCTTGTTACTTCTACTGTATTTCCCAACGAGTACAACTTACAGCGAATCGCTTTTTCCGCACCTGTGTCGCTAATGTAGCGCTTTAGAGATTTCCCTGCAACATGTGTGCTAGACCCATAATATATATATATATATATATATATATATATATATATATATATATATATATATATATATATATATATATATAATATATATATATAATATATATATATATATATATATATATATATATATATATAATATATATATATATATATATATATATATATATATATATATATATATATATATATATATATATATATATATATAATATATATATATATATATATATATATATATATATATAATATATATATATAATATATATATATATATATATATATATATATATATATATATATATATATATATATATATATATATATATATATATATATATATATATATATATATTATATATATATATATATATATATATATATAAATATATATATATATATATATATATATATATATATATATATATATATATATATATATATATATATATATATATATATATATATATATATATATATATAATATATATATATATATATATATATATATATATATATATATATATATACATAATATATATATATATATATATATATATATATATACATAATATATATATATATATATATATATATATATATATATATATATATATATATATATATATATATATATATATATATATATATATATACTAGCCGGGCCGCGGCTCCGCTCGCGTGGACTTGATTCACCACTATCGTCACTGCTTATTCCTTATGTTACCCAACGTAATAAAATATCTCCCATTATTTCCTCTTATCTCTCAATATTTCTTCTTATCTCCCATTATCTCTACATAATTTCCATTATCTAGGCTTATCTGCTCATCTCCCATTATTTCTCCTTATCTCCCATTATTTCCCATTATCTCACCTTATCTCCCATTATGTAGGCTTATCTCGACTTATCTCTCAATATTTCTCCTTATCTCCCATTATTTCTCCTTATCTCCCATTATCTCACCATAACTGCCATTAACTAGACTTATCTCCGCTTATCTTCCATTATTTCTCCTTATCTCCCATTATTTATATTTATCTCCCATTATCTCATCTTATCTCCTATTATTTCTCCTTATCTCCCATTATCTCACCTTATCTCCCATTATCTAGGCTATCGAGTGATAAGCGCACTAACGGACAGACACACAGATAAAGAGACGTTGCATTTTATATATATATTATAGATATAGATTATTATTATTATTATATAACCTGGCCAAAGAATATATATATGAATTTAAAAAAAAGACAAATCGGATAAGTGGTTTTCGCGTGATAAACGTACTAATGGACAGACAGAGAGCCATTGCATTTCATATATATTATAGATTATAGATATTCTCTGCTACATAATATTGTTCCATATTTAATGGTTTAGGCTGTGTATTGCAAGGGAACGCGCTAGCGGCAAACTTTTTTCCGACTTCATTCACTATTTTACGTCACTACTCATTCCTTATGCTACCTATCGTAATAAAATATAGCCTATAACCTGGCCAGAGAACATATGTATGTTTTTAAAAAAAAAGTACGTAAATCGGATAAGTGGTTCTCTAGTGATAAGCGTACTAACGGACAGAGAGACGTTGCATTTTATATATATAATAGATTATATATATATATATATATATATATATATATATATATATATATATATATATATATATATATATATATATATATATTTATATATATAACAAATAAAGAAAGAAAGCAAAAGTTGCCGTATCTAACAAAATTCTTAAATATGAAATTAGTTGGGAAACTCGGTAAAGGGCGCAACAGGTGTTCACACAGTGTTCATTTAGCCAATATTTCGATCCTAGGTTAGGACAATTGAAGTAGTACGGGCAAATAAACAAAAGTATAAGTTATTTCATTTTAATATGTTGTTGTAGAAAAAATATATACATGGTAATAAAACTGAAAAGACCACTTACATGAGAGGTGTGATATAAATCTAACAAAAATGGCCATAAAACCAATTACATAAATGCGACTAACAATTAAGTAAATCTTACACCAAACACTAACATATTAATTCAGTAAAAAGGCATTTACAAAAGGGATGCCATTAAAAACCTTGCATTCTAAAATCAATTACAAATTAATTCAATTTTAATTAACCACCTGTGTCTTGCAATTTATATGACACATTTGACACAACGCTGACAGAAAACAGCCATCCGACAGAAATAAAATGTAAAATGATCTCTTGCTTCTGTCACCCACATACACATCCATATATATACTATATACATAGTCGAACACATGTAATCTGGGTATATACTCTTAAAAACTGATTGCACATTGAGGCACTATGTTTGCATGTGTGTGTGTTAATACACATGTATAATAATTATAAGAATAAAATTATAAAATTGTAATATCTATATACATATAAATTAGATGTTATAAAATTATAATATCTAAATACTAAGATCACAAACACGAATCAAACTATTCTATAATAATCGCTTTTTTTACATTAAACTCATGTTTGTTTTCTTTTATTTACTAACTTTAACGAGCGATTGTACATAATTGTTTAACTGAACGTGTTCGTCGAATAGTCTCGCGTATGTTTTTATAAAAACCGCATAAACACAAAGTTATACTGCATTATTTTATGAGAAATTAAATAAAATAAATATATTTATAAATATTATTAATCTGTTTCATTTGTAATATCAACGAAGCAAGTTGAAACAACAAACATTTTAATTAGAATTCTTCGTGTAGAATTCTTTGTACTGTGTAGTATTTAATTTAGCATAAATTTTAATGAAATTAATTTTTTTTTTGTTAACAATGTCAAATTCAAGTTTTGCTTGTACATATGAACAAAACAGAGTGAAAGTGTGTGCCCCTTGCGGTAAAAAGATAGTTCTGGGCAGAAAAAAATATGAGATCCCCATATTAGTGAAAAGATTGCACGCAATCTTTTCACTAATCTCTATTCATTAGATGTGTATGTAGGTTTTTTCAGTAAATTTGTGTATATATATATATATATATATATATATATATATATATATATATATATATATATATATATATATATATATATATATATATATGTATACAAACATAAGTGCAAGAGTATTCGCGCATTAGAACGCACGAATATGCATCATATTTGTCCACACCTGACATTCTTATTCCTTCTTTATATTTATCAATATTATAAAGTTTAAAAATAGCATATCTCGCGTAAAGAAGCAGATCCGATTTTCTTCTCTGCGGGAAATTAAACTTTAAAGGATCACGAAAAATGTTGCGATGACAACTTTTGTCGTAATATTTCTCAAACCTAAAGGCTCTAGCCGCTCCCCGTGTCAGTACAATGATATAATAATGGTAATATGTGGCCTCACTCTAGACGAATTTTATTTTAACTTATATTTATTCACCCAAAGAAACATGGCCACTTCATAAAAGACTTTTACGATAAATAAAAATACTTAACAACTTACCATCGAATTTTGTTCGAATTTAGTTGCCAACTGATCTGACTTCTCAATCAAGGCATTCCATTTATCTGATAACTTAACCAATTCCCTTCTCAAATTTCTTGCAAGTTCCCCTGAAGGATCGCCAGCTACAAACTGCCTAGCACTTCTTAAACTAGCCTCAACTAGTGGTCTTTTATCTTCTAATTGCTGCCTAAATCAAATAAAAAATTATAGTTTTTTATAACTTCACGTCTACTATAGTAATACAATTTTAGAGATTTTTACATAGTAGCATAGACTAAAGAATAATGGTATTATTTCCTGCAAGACTATGTTACTCAATGTATATTTTAGACAACCAAAATAGTGAGCAGCAGGAGTATCTTTCGGTGAACAACATCAACAAATGTGACGCAGACATGGTGTCATATATAATATGTAGAATTTGCCCAAAGATGTGCTTTCTTAGGCCTGGAGTCAATAGACTATATAACATAATTCTATAGTTTATGTTATTGAAACATCTCTTTTCAGTTTAACCATGTCACAGCCTTTTTTTTTATTTTCAATGGATTAACCTACATAAAACCTAAAGACAACTTTTGAATAGTGTTATATATATATATATATATATATATATATATATATATATATATATATATATATATCAAATATGAAGAGTTTCTAAGATAATAGCATCTGAAAATCAACACATTTTGCATCTTACTTGAATTTAAAAAAAAATTGTATCAAGTTAAAAGTCAATACATTTTCTAATGGCTCTTAATTTTTGATAACTGAAACAAAACGTTTGTCCAATTTGATACAGCCTAATTCCAACAACTATGATTCCTTATCTATTTAAATGCTGTTTACAATTACTCATATAATTCCTTCCCTTGATCAATTTAGAAGCTCATTCATTTCAAGGACAAGTGTTAAGCTTCGTCTAGTGTTCGATAGCTCTTCAGACTTGTTTTCATATGTTTTTGAATGTATCTAATTCAGACAATTTTCTTACCCACCCTTAATTATTGTGATCAAGTACTTATTATAATTTCCTTAGGGATTTCCCGTTGTCTTTTCTGCTTCGCATGACTAGGATTGCTCTTATTTGTCTACCTCTTATTCCATTTCTGTTGTTAGTAGGTTATCTTTCCATCTCTTCTTTGGTCTTCCTATCGATCTGTTACTGTACGGTTTGTTATTTTTGCAGATGTTTGTTAGGGGTCATTCTGTTCACATGATCATCCTAGTTTCTTTTCCTAGCCTGTGTCAGTAATACCCTGAATGTTACATTGCTCCCATATGTTCTTATTTGTTTGTCTGGTTCGGAGTGTTATACCTCATATTATTCTTAAAGTCTTCATTTCTGCATTACTTATTATCTAATTTGTGCTTTTAGTGTCTGCTGGGATTTCTGTCGCGTAGGTTAAGATAGGTCTCACAGTTGCCTCTTGTATACCCTCATTTTGCTCTCTGTGGACATAAGTTTATTATTTCATATGGATTATCTTAAGCAGCCACTGACTTTTGATGCTTTCATTTCCTGCCTGTTCACTTTTGCTATTATGTTCCTGTCACTTTTTAGATTGTCTTCATTGTCTGTCATCAGTAATGCGTCGTCAGCCTAACATAGTATATTAATTTTGTTAGGTCCCATTTTGTATCCTTCTCGTTTTTTGGACTTCACCTATTATTTTATTCATTATAATGTTGAACAGTCACGGACTAAGCGGCTGTCCTTGCTGTAGCTCTTGGCATTATAATTTGAATTTTGTTATTTTAATTTATTTCCTCAATTATTTTAAGTAGCTTATAGTTTACTTTTTGAGTTTCTAACAATTTCAGAACATTTCTTTTCACTCGATCGAAAGCACTCCTTAAATCCACAAAGCACATCTATGCGGGCTTATTATATTCGATTGCCTTTTTCACTATTTGTCCAACAATGAATGTTGTATCCACTGTACTGAGGTTCTTTCTAAATCCTTGCTGTTCTTCTGCTATATTTACTTGTTTTTTTTTTTAATTCGCCCTTTATTATTGCAATTACTAGTTTTACAGTACTATTCATTAAGCTAATGCTCCCATAGTTTCCTGGATCTTTTTTGTCGCCATTTTTAAGTATCGGTAATAGGATGCTAATTTTCCATTTTTCTGGGATTATTCCCGTTGTTATTATAATGTTAAATAGGTTTAGTACCCATGAGTGTAACGTCGTTGCCCCATATTTTATGAGCTTCTTTATCCTTGTGTTTACTTCTTGTGTTATTTGTACTGTCAGGGTTTTTTCTCTACACTGTTTCTTTCTCTGAAGTTTTCTTCTCTCTTCTATTTCTCTGTATAAATTGGTGAAGTATTTGATCCACTGTTATTCGGTGATATAGTCGATATGTATAAATTCGTTCATGTCTTTTTTTTGTCTCATTATCATTTTCCACACTTTCTGTTGAGACCAATATAGATCGTGGCGGCCCGTGACTCCGTGGCGTAGTACTTGTTAGCGGTGCAGAAGGTCTCGGGTTCCAATCCCGGTAGGCCAGCCTACTTATTTATTAATTTATTTGGGTGTATTTGGATATCCCCGCCGATATCTCTAGGATATTAAAAAAAGGTAAAATCCCTACTCAGACGAGAGGTGAACGATAAAAAAAAAACAGAAAAAAAATCGTGTTCCATATCTTTGGTGATTTTTTCCCAATGTTCTGCCTATTATCTGATTAACTCTGTTTCTTATTCTAACATATTATTCTCTGGATTCAGGTGTTTGTTTGCTTTTGTAGTTGAGGAACGCTAGTTTCTTTTCCTTTGCCAATATTTTCACTCTTTGGTCGTACCGCTGCTTGTTGGATACTTTCTTTGACAATTTGCCATATTTCTTCTGCATCTTCTGTAAATCGGGTTTTCCCGTGTACTGTTGAAATAAATAAATTCAAAAACTTGGTAACAGACCATACGACAGCATTGTTTTCAATATCATTATTACGTCAAATTTTATTTTAACGTCCAAAGTGGTTTGATTATGTGGGGATGAATAGTAATTCATAGTAATGGTGAACCTATATAATACTTGGTCGAAATTATTTGCAATTTTTCTATAACATAGAAACTTTTCTTACCGAAATGCTCTGTGATCATCCTGTCTTGCGGCTAAACCGAGTTCGGTGTCTTTTCTTATAACCCATTCAGTGAGTTCTCGAAGAGATAAAAGTACTGAGTTCCAATAGTCCGCGTTGTGCTCTAAGCGGTTTCGTAAATCTGCTGTTCTTGTTTTAAGCGCCTAAAATAAAATTTAGAGAATCACCAATTATTATCTTTATAACAAGTGAAGAGCAAACATCAGTAACAAAGTTAATTAATAAATCAATAAATAATGACAATTATGTGTAAACTAGTTAATTACACAAAACTCATTGTTGGTCCTTGTTCAATGTTTTAAAAATATCTCAAAACTAAAAAGAAATCTCATACTTTATTTCGTTTATGACTTACATTGATAAAAACCAATTGAATAAATCAGACCTGCTCTGTTAACTTGAGGGTGGGATTCTGGTCCAGAAATTTTTTTTGAGCATTTTTTTCGCTAAAATACTTCTTAAAATGATTTTATCCGGTTTCAAACTTACTCATCTAATTTATTCATGAGTAAGTTTAACACCGAAGCCAGTCAAGAATTTGAGTATTTCCCAAGGGTATGGTATAGGTATGTTGATGATGTTTTCGTTATTTTTGATACAAAAAAGCAAATATAAATGGTTTTGAAATTAAATAGCCGATATGATTCCACTAAATTTACTTACGAAATTGAGAACAAAGGACAACTGCCATTTCTAGATATTTTAATTATTAAAAATAATAATAGGTTAGAATTTGATATCTATAGAAAAGACACAGTAACTGATAGATATATTCCTATTAATTAATTTCATTGCAAACAACACAAATTATTCGCGTTAGATTTTTTAGTTTATCGTTTGGTCACTTTTCGTCTGAATAGAATAAACTTCAATAATGAAAGGAATCGTATTAGAAATATAACTAGAGTTAATGGTTATGACGATGACTTAATAAACAAATTAATAAATAGACATAAGTTCAGGTTAGTTCAGAATTCCACCTTTTTTACACGCGAAGAAAATAAGACTAAGTATGTCTCCATAGCATATAATCCGAAATATAGCAAGGTATTTAATAAGGTAGGCCTCACCTTAGTCTATAAGTCATAAGACAATTTAAGGAATATCTTAAGAAATCCCAAAGACAAGATTCCTAATTGTGAGAAAAGTGGAATTTATGAAATCAGTTGTAATGATTGCGACAAAAAGTATGTTAGGAAAAGTAAAAGGTCAATTAAAACACGATTTAAAGACCATCTAGCACATTTAAAATACAGAAGAACAGAAAAGTCTAGCATTGTCGAAGAAGTCCTTGAAGCTAATCATACTGTAACGTTAGATAATCTAAGATTAAAATGTATCTGATGGGAGATTGAACCTGAAGTAACCTGAACGCATACGAAAATACGGAAATTATAAAATGTAAAAGTAGTTTAAGTAAAGATAGAGGGCCTATTCCTTATAGTCCCCTCTACTGATTACTTGAACGCAAATGATGGTCTCACCTATGCCATTAGTTCAGGTTAGACCGGAACTGATGGTCTCGCCTATGCCATTAGTTTTGCCTGAGTAATTCAGGTGTTAAGCTAATTATAAATAGGGTAGATTTATAGTTTAACTTTAGTCAAACATCGCTTCTGATGAAGCTAACGTGGTTAGTGAAATGCGCGTCGAGTGCAAAAATAAAGTGTTTGGTGTAGTGGTTACATATATATATATATATATATATATATATATATATATATATATATATATATATATATATATATATAGAGTAGTTTTTTTCACAATTTTTTTGTAGTGAAAACTTTAAACGCGTTTTTTTCAAAACCATGTTTTTGGAATTGGCGTGCATGATTACTCAAAAAGCAATAAACAGATCGACTTGAAATTGATCATACTTAGAAAATATATAATTATCTTCGATATGAAAATTTAATTATTTTAAAAAAAGATTGTTTAAAACAATTTTTATAGGTCGTTTTTATCATTTTTTTTTATAAAAAAATGCGAACTTTTAATTTTTGCGTCTATTCATATAGAAACTGTGGATATGTAGATTACAAATTACCTTGATTTTTTCAGACTGAACGATTTTTGCAATCCTGAGGTAACACGTCAATCAGGGTGTACGCACCGGAGGTGCTCCACGAGATGTGAAGTATTTTTTGTTTAAATAAACATTTTTTCATAATTTTTTTTTGTATCTTTTAAAGTTATTCCAATATGCTACAAAATTTTAGATATATCCCGTTTATGTATTGCAAATAAAAAAATATAAAAAAAAACATGTTTTTTTGAGCTGGAGCAGGATCCCCCCTTAAGTAGCTCATAAACAGACTAGTGACAGGAATGCTCACATAATTCTTAATTTTACGTTATGTTGTATGAAACAAATGCGGCGAGTATTGAACTATCATTAAACTATGCTAATTTTTTTAAAGTAGTTAACGGACTCAGTGTTAGCTAAACTTTCGGGGCCAGGATACCAGTCCTGACGTACTGGCCAAGAAGCTTCTTGAAAGATTCGCTTGATACTTTACAGCAGTGGCCTTAGAGTCTTCAATCAAAGTGTAAAAATTTTAATCCACTGTCTAGTGTGAATCTTAATCGTTCCTTAAGTAGTTTATAGGGCTTCAATTTAACGTGATAATTTCGTTTCATAACCGAAAAATCAAGCCTTGAATTCTACTTGAGTTATCATCCTAGACGCGCTTCAAGGCGGGCAATTTATTTCAAGTGTTTCATAGTCAAAAGAATCTCGCCTCGAAATCCTCTGAAGAGTTAGGAAGGTCGAGAGCTCACAAAAATACCACTAATTTTTGACAGAAAATACAACGTTGCCGTTTACTCTAATCACTTCAGAATTTCTTACTCAAGAAAGATGATAAACTTGGCTATGAAATAGAGGGCTTGGGAAAATCTTCAATAAGGCAAGCACTAAGTCTGTCTTGAAAATTTCTAAATATTATTTTTAGGTTATGTTTGCAACTTACAGCCACGAAAAAAGTTGTGAGGCCAAAGGACGAAAAACATGGTAAGAAACGGGAATTCTAGAAATAGAAAATATGGAAATGTGTTCTTTAATGCTACTAATAATTAGAAACAATTTATTTTAGATAGATTTAAAACAAAATAAAGTTGACTAAAATTTAAATAATAGTTAAAAACGTTCATACGATAAATTTTTGATATCACATGAACCCAAGAAACAACCTCTCAATCGAATTTCAATGTTATTAACGTAAGTTTTTTTGGTCGATTCTTTGTTTTTAATCTTGTTTTTGAAATTTAAATTAGAGTCCATTTCCAGAAATAAATAACCGGTCAAGTGCAAGTAGTGTTCCTTATTCCTTTTAAAGTAAAAATTTTTGTTACGGAGGTATAAAATGATCAATGACTTTACAAAACACACCCCAAATGAGTTTTCAACAAAGTTTTTTTCCAATCTTTACTGAAAACTGATGAATTTTTTTATATATACCAGATAAATTATTAAAGGTATAGCATTCGTGATAATTTTCGTTCACTCTACACCCTGAGGAGAATATTACAGAATTTTTTCAAAATTTTTTGATCAGTACTTTTCGAGATAAGGGGGACAGCGATTTTTCGCGATTTTTTAAAAATGATACTAAGAACAGTGTACGCAAGTATTACATTATACCTATTTTTGAACTCGTGTTTTTACAAGCTTTCATATGACACCTCACTCGATAACCTGATAAAAGTTTTTTTTTTCACTTCCGATTGCACCCCCCAAAACTAACCCTCTAACTCAAAATTTTACTTTCAAAACTACACGGGTCTGATGAGGCCATCAATTCCTATATTAGTGCCAAACTTCAACTTTCTATGTCAAATAGTTTCGGAGATAATCGGGTGTGACAGACAGATAGACAGACAGACAGACATACCGAGAGACACCGAAGTGATATTATAAGTGATGCGTACGGAATACTAAAAATATTCTAGTGAACCCGATAAGGTTTTTACAATATAAAACTAAATTTCAAAGTAAGATGGGAGTCAACAAAATTGCAGTTGAATGTCCAAAAATGCTTTTTTCAATAATTTAGCAGTTCCTACGTTTCTGCTACTACACTTACAAAATTGTGCCCTCCAATATTGTATAGTCGTTAGAAGGTTAAAGAAGTTTCAAAGCATTACGTTTGGAATGAAAGCTTTGAGTGAGTTCGAAATTTCATTATAACCAAGAGAATTACTTTTAATACGCATAGGAGCCACCCTCTCTAGAAAATGCTATAAAAACTAATGAGAAAAAAAATTAATTTACAATAAAGAAATATACAACACAAATTACACTATATAAAATTCTTCAGTAAATTATGTGAGCGAATGCAGATGAGGCTAAAATTTTTCACCTTCTGTCCCAATTGGAAAAGTAAAAAAAATGGGTTTGGCTTACAAATTTCCATTTTAATATTTACTATTATTACCACATGAAAAAGCCTAAAAATTATGGAACATATGAAACTAATGTAAAAAAAAAACCGGTCAAGTGCAAGTTGAACTTGCGCAATTAGTGTTCCGTACGTTGATTGCTCTTATTATGTTACAGAGGTATAAAATGATCAGTGACTTCACAAAACACACCCCAAATGAGTTTTCAACAAAGTTTGTTTCCAATCTTTACTAAAATCTGATGACCTTGAAATTTTTGTTTTTTTTTTAAATACCAGAAAAATTATTAAAGGTAATGCACTCGTGATAATTTTCTTCAATCTACACCCCGTGCAGAATATTCCTAAATTTTTTCAAAATTTTTTGATAAGTACTTTTTGAGATAAGGCGCGGGACAGCGATTTTTTAAAAATAATACAAAGAAAAGTGCGCGCAAGTAATACATTATATATACATTTTTTACTCGTATTTTCACAAGCTTTCATTTGACACCACACTCGATGACCTAGTAAAATTTTTTTTTTTTCACTTCCGATTTCACCCCCCAAAACTAACCCCTTAAGTCAAAATTTATCTCTCAAAACTACATGGCTCTGATGGGGCCATCAATTCCTATATTATTACCAAATTTCAACTTTCTATGTCAAATAGTTTCGGAGAAAATCGGGTGTGACAAACAGACAGACAGACAGACACCGAAGTGATCTTATAAGTGTTCCGTACGGAACACTAAATATAGCAAATGTTTCAAATAGTAGGGAATTTGACCTTCTTCAGGCACTGTCGTTCAGTTGAAAATCTATTATTTTTATACATTAGAGTTAATTTTTATATTAAAAAGTGAGATGTTATAATGCATCTTCATATTTAATAACGATAAGTATGTTAATAGTTACATAACATTATTTTTAATTAAAAAAACATTTTAGAAACATAAAACCACGGGAAGGTCAAAGCTCTTATTTATTTTAATTAACAATGCACGCTGTGTTTAGCCCGATAACGTATATTTGTAGCTCTGTCGAACCGGCAATGTTTATTAATGTTATAAGAGCAATTAATTCCTTTTTAAGTGGTTAAGATTGTATGATGACTGAGCTCAGACTATTATTCGTCGTGATAATCGTATGTAATACTAAAATAACTACGGAAATTGCAGTCATATAAATGTTTATCGCAAGCCTGATTTTGTTTGTCCATTAATTGTAGTCAGGACAAATTGCACGGATCAAATGATAGTTATAAGTACCAATGGCACTGGGCGGCCCGGCACGAAACTAAGGAGTCACATTGTGACAGTGTCATCAAGAAGGGGTCTCCTGCAATTTCCTGCTGCGTGTGCCTATCTTGTTTTCATAAGGCTTGCTCGGGACTTACGCATAAGAAATTCAACAAGCAAACTATAATGTGAAAGAAATCAAATGATACTACCTGGACTTATGATACTTGTACAAGTTATATTGGCCCAGACATTCGTTCTTGTGACCCTCATGGTGCACGATAAATGGCAGCTACTTTCTAGCAATTTTGGAACTCAGATATCACTAAAAGATATTATAACTATTTGTCATATATGAAGACCAAATAAAGACTAATGCTGAACTCAAAGCAGAAATTGCAGACATAAGACACCAACCATCAAATAACACAGAAAATGATATATCTAAAACAACCTTCAATGAAGTTTTTAATGAAACAGTGACGTCAGAAGAATCTTCGTGATTTTTAGCTTAGGTGAGGAACGTTCGTCAGAGACCCAAACCAGACATCACTTGGATACTGCTGCTGCTATTGACATAATAATAAAAGCTTGCTCTGGTATTAAAGTAGCTAAAATAAAGGTTTTTCGAGTGGGTCGTCAGGATCCAGTGAAAACTAGACCCATAAGTGTGATAATAGAATGCACAGAGAATGTTAAAGCCATTGTCTATAAAGCAAGATAATTAAAAAACTAGAAGTCTACAAGAAGGTCCTATTAATTTTGACAGGAAACCAAACCAAATTGAAGAGCATAAGCAACTGAAAGCAACCCTGGACTCTCGGGTATAAAATGGCGAATCTAATCTTAAGATAAAATATTCTAATGCGTTGCATAAAATTGTCAAGGCGACAAATGATTTAAACTAAATAAGTTGTCTAACAGAATTTTCTTCTATTATGAATGTATCCTGTCTGTATCAAAATATAAGTGGGATAAATACAAAAGCGATTGACTTTTTCACGTCGGTTTGCAGTTCTAACAACGACTTCATTCCAGTTACGGAGAGTTGGATTCAAAACAATGTGTTCTCAAGTGAACTATTTGACAACATGTATTCTATGTTTCGCTGTGATAGAGATCTAAGTAAATTGGACCTGGCACACGGAGGAGGTGTGATAATAGCTGTGAATAATAAATATAAAGCAACACAAATTGATCGTCAAGCCGTTCGCAACGGTGTCATTAAGAGAGATATAGTAGGTTGTAAAGTAAGCATTGATTATGACATATTAATAATGTTAGTTATCTACAAACGTTCAAATATTTTTCAAGAAGAACTAAGTACATTATTTGAATGCACTGAAGTACTTCACTTTATGTGCAATAATAATGTATTGATGAGTGACTTTAATATTCATAATCTATATGAAAATCCACTTGAACATCCAAACTTTGATACAGGGCTTGTCCCAAAAATAAGTAGAATAACTCCGGGAAAAAAAATTATTGCAGATTAAAGTAGAAATTTCTAAAATTCTTCAAAATAGCACCCTTGTGCATTGACACACCGTTGTCAGCACCTCTGCCGGTCGCAGTACGCTTCCTGGAAGGCCCTCCGGCCTCTTTGACGTTATCCAGCGTTCCAAAATGGTTTCAAGCTTCTTTTTATTCTTGGGAATAAAAAGAAGTCTGGCGGTGCCACATCAGGGCTGAAAGGCGGCTGGGGCAGCGTTGCCACCTTCTGCTTGGCCAGGTACTCGGTCACGAGGAAGGCGGTGTGGGACGCCTCCAGTTGGCAAAGATCTCCTTCCTGACGCATTGCACTTTTTTCCGCAGCCTTTCGAGGAATTCCACGTAAAACTTACTGTTTAATTTTATCACGTATCATTGCTCTATGAAACGTGGCATCGTGAATTCGTAACGCGACCTTCGAACAGGGGTCCAGTCTAGCAGCGATTTGCACAGTGAAACGGCCCGCAGGCAAATGACGCGGATCGTGTTGCTTTCCCAAGAGCTCCCACCACAAATTGCCCCACTCCAGCCGTCCGCGTCGGCGGGAAAAAAACATTCTACTTATTTTTGGGACCATGCACAGTAGTTTCCACAAGAGCGTACACAATATTGTTACAAATATTACTTGGAACTATTAATACATTCCATAAACTAAAATTCGTTTACTTAATAAAGTGTCCAATCTCCTTTGCTATCGAGTACGGCCTGACAGTGTCGGGGCACACTTTCCACAAGATTTTCAGTCATTGTCTCAGGAAGATGTCTCCAGATTTCCCGTATATGCCGAACGAACTGCTTTAAATTGAAAACCTTTTCCCCACGTTTATTCTTCATGGCTGCTCACACGTTTTCGATGGGATTGGCATTAGGCGACTGGGAAGGCCAATCCATTGTAGTGATGCCATTTTCTCGTTTCCACTCGGTACACGCACGACTTCGGTGTTTTGGATCGTTATCGTCTTGTAGCACCCATGAAGTATTAACTTAGCCAAACCATCTTTGAGCCGACTTCAATAAACACTTCTGATATATCATGTTCATTTGCTGTGCATTCCGATTGTCTGTGACAAAATATAAAGTGTCCCTGTGCAGAGAAGCATCCCCAAACGTGTTCTTTCACTGGGTGTTGAATAACGGGATTTCGACGAATTGACTACGCATGCCTTCTGGTAGTCCAAGCCCAAAAGGATGATTCATCTGTAAATACTACATTGGAAAAATCACGGCCAATATTAGCCTTTGCCCACTCCAGCCGTTTTTCGACGTGTTTTCCGCTCAAAAAAGTTTTAACTTTATGGACCGTCAGCTGTATTCGAAATCGAGCAATCGTCGCCTAATAGTATTAAGGCTCACATCTATACCCTTTTTCATTAAAAGTTTCTTCGCTCGCCGTAACGAACACCCAGAATTCTATTCAAATATCTTGATAATAGCTTTGTCATCCATTTTCGTCGTTGAGCGCCGAGTGCCACGTTCCGGCAGATTGTCAACACTTTTCGTTTCGTTGTAACGTTTCACCCCACATCCTAACGAACCCCTCAGAATTTTTCATGTAGCGGCCAGTATCTGCATACATCATTTTCGGTCCTTTCGGATGTGTACAAAGAAACACTGCTTCAAATCGACTTGCATACGCAGCACTCATTGTGTTTATTCTGTTGTATTAAAAACAAAACCAGTCACACTACCGATATAACCTCAAAGCATTCTTCCCAACAGTTCAAAGAATACGCAAACCTAATCTAACATGTGTGCCCAACTTATTATTGCAAGCGCTCTTGTGGAAACTACTGTATATGAAATAATTTTGTTCATTTGTTTCATTGGGAACAATTTAACAAAATTTCCAGCTCACACAATAAGTTTTTCGATTTAGTTCTGTCAAATTTTAATTGTGTCAGTTCCAGAAAATCTTTTTCACTAGTAGAGGAGGACAACTACCATCGTTCTTTAAACAGTTCCTTATATTTTGTTTCTAGAAAAAAATATGTGTTGCCGGCAAAAACATTTCAATCTCGGTGTAACAGCAGAATATGTTCCGATCTTTTATGACAGGATTTTGAAAGTGAATTTGCCTAATTTATATATACTCTATAAAGTCAACGGAGCATGTGCACGGTTTTTCGAGATACTGAAATGAATGAATGAAGTACTTGATGCATGCATTCCCAAATGTATTATCTCTCTCATATGAAATAATCAGGCTCATGAAACGAAAGCATAGAAGTTTCAAGAATTTTAAAAAATTCAGCTCCCCAATATTGGGTCAGCAACACAAAAAACTACGAGGAAATATCAAAAAGGAACTACTCAGTATATATCACCACTACACCAAACACTTTATTTTTGCACTCGACGCGCGTTTCGCTAACCATGTTAGCTTCATCAGGAGCGATGATTGACTACTAGTCAATCATCGCTCCTGATGAAGTGCCAAAGATTCCACATTCCCAACTTAATCAAAAAGGAAGATTGACATTTCCTATCAAAATTACATATTTAAGGCTTAAAATTCTATTTCAAGTGATCCAAAAATCTTTTGGTTTTTGGTTAATTCTAAAAAAGCAACAAATTCACTACCGGAAATAATTCTGGATAATAATTCTCAGTATTCCGATCCTGAAAGTATTGTAAATGCATTTGTCACTTTTCTGGTACAGTGCACGTCTCGCTCCAACGAATCTGACCTGTCTACAGCAATCTGTCAACGACATCTCTTCTGTCATGCTTAAAGGTGTACCAGTGGAACTGATTATGACGGCGCTAAGAAGGTCTAGAAACAAATTAGCTTGTGGTCCGGATCAAGTGCCTTGCTTCGTTGTCAAGGATTGTGTCACGGCATTGCTAAACCTTTATCCTTCCTTTTTAACTTAGCTATTAAAAAAAAAACATTTTTGGAACTATGGAAAGAGGCATGCATTATCCCAGTCTTGAAAAAAGAGATCCAAATAAAATATCGAATCGTTGGCTTGTGTCTATAGTATCTCCATTGAAGATTTTTGAAATGTTGATATATATTCATAATTGTCTATTTAATTATATTAAATAACTAATCTCCACTAAACAACACGGTTTTTTAGTAATCACAGTATAGTAAGTAACCTAACCTGTAATAACCAATATGTTGGACAGGCCTTTGATAATCGTAAACAAGTAGATGTTTACACAGACCTTTCAAAGTCCAAAGTAAATCATTCTGTTTTATTGCAAATATTGTCTCAAGATAGGATTTACTAAGAATCTGATAATATTTTTGAATCATATATGAAGGATTGCTTACAATATACTGAAATCCATGGTCATAAATCTGATAAATTTAAAGAAACTAGCGGTGTTTCTTAGGGTAGTAACTTTGCTAGATAATTGTTGCAGTATCTAAATGATAACAAATGCTTCACTACGGTATTTATAAATAAATTGAATCCCCTTAACATTAACTATGACCTATCATTAAAAAATGTGATACTTTTATAGATCTTGGGATCATTTCTGATTCCAAGCATTCTTTTTCATTACATATTATTAATATTATTAATGTCTGCGGCAATGCAACGAGAATGTTCGGGTTTATACTAAGAAATTCGGGTGATTTTACAAATATTACTATTAGACTACACACTAAAAACACTTCATTTTAGATTTAAGCTGGAATTAGGTGTGGTTGTATGGAATCAAATTTTTTATAAATATATTACTCAATTGGAAAGTTTGTTAAATTTCTTGCATTTTAGAGAAATGGGGCATATCCTCCTAGAGGTCTGGCACAGAGCACTCTTGTGGATAGATTTAAAATACTATTGTTAATTAATCGTAGAAATTATATATCAGTTGAATTAAGCAATTAGAGCGATTCAAGAACGTGAAGCGCTTTAGGGACTTCCCTGTAGCACGTGTGCTAGACCCATAAAAAAAAAGGTTTTAGATCCCTTAGATATTATCACAAATGTTTACGTTCCTTCATAAACTATCAGACTTGTTGTTCCGTTCTATATGCCTACACCTTCTACAAACTTCTTAATTTAAAACACTACAGTATAAGTGTATTACACTTATACAACCTGCAATGGCATTGATCTGTCTTACACTTATACAACCTGCAATGACATTGATCTGTCTGATTATTGCAAAATCTGTAAATAAGTTTGATCTTAATTGACTAAATAATTGTGATTTAATTTTGTTATGTCTTTATTCTATATATTATGTCATATTGTCTCATAAGTGGATATATTCTGTTACACGATCAAGATTTATATTATTGTTATTATCTTCTTATTTTCTCAATCATATCTGGATTTCTCTCTATTCTACGGGGCTAATGTCCAAGAGGCCTATTGATTATGGGTATATTGATGAAGTCAAGAATTTCCATACAGAATTTCATGTTTTCAATATAACAGCTTTTTGGATGATTGCGTGTATGGCTATGGATATGTTTAGTTTTTGTATATTTTGTATAAATGAAGTTTGAGTGATTATGGTTGGCGATATGATAATGGGTATGATCTTGACTATGTGTTGTGTCCAAAGGTCTTTTATTTCGATATAAGCGATGTATTTTCTCTTCTTCTTTGTGATCAGCGGTACAGCAAAGTCTATGTAAGGTATTTAACTCTTTCTTTTTAAAACTGTGTATATATATATATATATATATATATATATATATATATATATATATATATATATATATATATAATATATATATATATATATATATATATATATATATATATATATATATATATATATATATATATATATATATATATACGTATTATATGTTTGGATCCTTAGTGATATGTTTTTGATAATTTAGGGTTTCAATCACTTGATCCTGTATAGCTAGTTCCTCAGTTTTAGGATATAGCTGTCCATGGACCATCCATGCATATGATGGTTGTTAGATTATGTATGGTTGCTTATATTATGGTAATGCCGCCCGTGGAAAGCTCTTTGTAACTATTTTTCTAGTTTTTTGTGTGTGGGCGAGCTGTCGTCAGTGTTCTGTAAAAGTGTTTCACCGAGATTTATTGGCGTATATGCTTTATTGGCATTTACTATTGCTTTGTCTAGTTTACTCTCATGAATGCTGTGAAAGTAAGTTTGTAAGTCTTTTATTTGTTTTTTGTGTATATCAGCATATTACCCTTCGTCCTCCAAGATTGCGGGATAGATTGGTTCTTTCAAAACATGACTTAGGATTTTGGTTCAAGTTACTGAATAACACCAAATGAATACGTTTGCAGAGAAATGGCAAATGTCATATTTTTAGAGTTTGTATTTCTGTTATTTGTGTCCGTATCTGTATCTGATCAAGCCTAGTGTTTTGTTTCATTCGGCTTCATATTCTTAATAAATTCATTATTCATCATTTCTATTCCCTTACCCACAACCCATTCTCATTTCTCTATTTTTAGTATTTTACACCTCTCCACCCTAAACTCCATTCCCATACCTTTACGAACATCCTCCATTGTCCTTAGTAATGTCTTTTATGATAAGTATATTTTTACTGATTAAAAATTTACAAACTATGATTTATGTCCAATGTATCTAACCTTTTGCATACTACCATAAAATGAAATTCCAAACACTTTTTCCTAATAAATGTTTGCAATATTTTAACAGAGTGACTTTTAGCCTTTAAATTTTGAAAAGAAAGAAGAAAAAAACGACAAATGACAATTGGCACTCTAAAATCATTTTTTGGGTTTCAAGTGATGCACAATCCACCTATAAACTAATCTATCTTATAAATTTAATAACGAAGGTAAATTCCATAGGTATCACACTTCCTGCCTGTCACTGTATAAGAAGATATAATCTGGCCTCCCCTTACCCCATCCAACCACATATTTTATTGACCGCCTACCCCCTTAACCCAGCCCCCTAAGGCAATATTCCCCAAAAACTGTCGATTCCTCTTCTACATCAAATGTCCACATATGTCTCCTAAATCTTAAATTGATAACATGTAGGCTGAAAAATTTTTGTCTGACACATAGATGTCACCCTTTTCAAAAAATCCATATGATTTTTAGGCAGTACCAACCTTCAAACGAGACATGTCAAAACTTCATGACATTTCGACGATTAGTTTACAAGTTACAGTGGTTTTAGTGACGCTACTTTTGATATTCCCAAAAAAATGGAAAAATTCGAATTTCGTGTGTTGATTAAACACTGTTTTTTGATGGGAAAAAATACGTTCAAGCAAAGCAATGGCTTGATAAGTGTTATGAGGACTCTGCCCCTGGAAAATCACTCATCATTTACTGGTATGCTAAATTTAAATGCGGTCGTACAGACATAAATGATGCTGAACGCTCTGGACACCCAAATGAGGTGGTTACACCGGAAAACATCAAAAAAATCCACAAAATTGTTTTGGATGACCATAAAGTGAAATTGCGTGAGATAGTTGACACTCTAAAGATATCAAAAGAACGTGTCGGTCATATTTTGTATGAACATTTGGGCATAGAAAGTTCTGTTCGAAATGGGTACCGGGTTTGCCCACAGTGAACCAGAAACAACAACGTGTTGATGATTCTGAGCGCTGTTTGGACCTGTTTAAGCGCAATAAAAAGGATTTTTTCATGCGATTGTGACATTGGATGAAACATGGATCCACCACTACACACCGGAATCAAATCGGCAGTGTGCTGAGTGGGCAGCAGCCGGTGAAAGCCGCCCGAAGCGAACAAAGACACAACAGTCGGCTGGGAAGGTTTTGGCCTCTGTATTTTGGGATGCCCATGGATTAATTTTCATTGACTATACTGAAAAGGAAAAAAACCATCAATAATGAATATTACATAAAGTTATTGGTGCGCACAATGCACCGTGTCACAAGTCAATGATTATGAGGGCAAAATTGCATGGATTGAAGTTCGAATTGCTTCCTCATCCACTGTATTCTCCAAATTTAGCCCCCAGCAACTATTATCTATTCGCAGACCTCAAAAAAATACTCGCGGGAAAGAGATTTGGTTCCAGTGAAGAAGTTATCACCGAAACTGAGGCCTATTTTGAAGGCAAAAACAAACTCTTCTAGAAGAAATGTATAGAAATATTAGAAAAGCGTTAGACTGATTGTATCGCTCTTAAAGGAGATTACGTCGATGAATAAAGTCGAATTTTGCAAAAAAAAAAGTGTTTTAAGTAGCTAGACCAAAAACTTTTCAGCCTATGTGTTACTTCATTTTGTTTGGTAGTTAAACCAGCAAAAGAAATACCAACAGACCAAGGGAAATAGAAACTAGGTTTTTTGTGATCTTGGGACTGCAATATTAGGAAATGCAAAAAAATTAGGTGATTTTTTTACAATTACAACACTTGTCTTCAAAATCATACAAAATATTCTCTATTATAATATATAATATTATAATACTTGCCTGCCATCTCCTCTCCATTTCATCCCCCCTAAGCTGCACCATAAGAGCATCTTCAGGCGACAATGTTCCCAACAACGCCAAATTAGATGATCTTAATGCAGCATGAGTAGGTGCTTGTCTCTCAATATCAGCCTGAATTTCTTTCAATTGATGTGCAGCACGCCTTGATTCTGAATCGCCTTCCAAGTTTTCAACAACTGACTCTACTTCACTCATCCATGCTACGAATTTATCTAAAGATCTGTCATAGTTTTGTAAGGAACTTAATGCGGAATGTAGTAGTTTTCCACGGTTTATAATGCAAGCGTCTAGGCGAAGATAATGTTGACTGATATATTCAGCAGCCTAAAACAAATATTACATATTGAAATAATTCTAAAAAAATTTTAATTTAGGTGATATCTAATATTAAGTAATTACCATAAAAATCACTCAAAAAGTTGAATATGTTGTTTTTAGTACAAGTCAAAGTAAGTGGTAAACAAAATTTCAAGGGTAATTGTAAACATGGCAAAATAATAATCAGCAGACATATTTTGTGTATTTTTGGGTCATCCATCCATAAATAATATAAATACAAATTCATCTGGTTTAAAATGTATATCATAACATAATTATAAACAAACCTTGTTCTTGTTTTGAAAGATTTTGGTCCAAATGTGTATGTATACACGTTTAATGCATAGACATAAAGTTTATAAAATATGGACTAATAAAATTACGATTTCCAATATATATATCACATGCCACAAGTTTCAAAATTCATGTTTAAATCGACAAGCTGGTAAAAAAACATGTTCCATTTATACAAAATATATAAAGATTCAATAGAGTCTGGTCTCAAAATTATTATTTTTTATCTTATTCCTTGTTATTCTGAAAGTCTTTATTTACTTAAACTGTAAAGGTAATTACAATAATAAAATAACCGGCCAAGTGCAAGTCAGACTTGGTCAATTAGTGTTCCATATGTTGAGTGCTTTTAAAATAAAAAATTTTAATACAGAGGTATAAAATGATCGATGACTTCACAAAACACACCCCAAATGAGTTTTCAACGAAGTTTTTTTTCGGTCTTTACTGAAAACTGATGACCTTGAAATTTTTGTTTTTCTTATATACCAGATAAATTATTAAAGGTAGTGCACTCGTGATAATTTTCGTTCAATCTACACCCTGTGGAGAATATTCCAGAATTTTTCCAAAATTTTTTCATCAGTACTTTTCGAGATATGGGGGAACAGCGATTTTTCGTAATTTCTAAAAATAATACAAAAAAAAAGTGTGCGCAAGTACTATATTATATATATTTTTAAACTAGTGTTTTTACAAACTTTCATTTGACACTCCACTCGATGACCTAGTAAAAAAATTTTTTTTTCACTCCCAATTCCAGCCCCCAGAACTAACCCCTTAAGTTCAAATTTAACTTACAAAACTACACGGCTCTAATGAGGCCATCAATTCCTATATTTGTGCCAAATTTCAACTTTTTATATCAAATAGTTTTGGAGAAAATTGGGGGTGACAGACGAACAGACACTGAAGTAGTCCCATAAAAACCACCATTTAAAAAGGACAGTTAAAAAACAAATTATATACGAAAAATTGGTTATTTTTTGCTACAGACCAAAAATATTGGGGATAATAATAAATGAATCTAAAACAAAAATTCAACCAGGTTATAACATATCAACTGCTGAGAAAATCGGGTGACAGCCAGACGGACAGACACCAAAGTAATCTTATAAGTGTTTCATATGGAACACTAAAAATTGATGACCTGTGCAATGTCCAATTCTGCTGAATATTTGTAAACATGTAAAAAAAAGTAATTGAAAAATAAGAACAAACAACAGAACAGAATTACCAATATCATTCCTTAATATAAGTATTACATATTCTTACTTTTTTATATCTACTTGTGTCTTCATGTTGATGTGCAGTAATCAGTCTTTGAGTTAATTGTTGGAAAGATTCAATTTGTGCCTTGAATTGATGAATTTCGGCATGAAGTCCCTTCTGCTCTCTTAATTGTAATTCCAAAACATCAGCAGTATGACCTACTGGAGCCATGCTGGCAATTCTGGAATCCATCCTTTGAAGCCATACCTAAGAAATATTAACTAAGTGTGTTCACATAATTTAAAGTATTTAATACTAAATCTTAACTTAAAAATAAATATACCTATTTTAGTCAAACAAAAAAATGATTAATTAAATTATATGTATATATACAGTTATATATATATATATATATATATATATATATATATATATATATATATATATATATATATATATATATATATATATATATATATATATATATATACTGTATATATATATATATATATATATATATATATATATATATATATATATATATATATATATGTATATATATACACACATATAGTCCGATCAATGATTCTTTGCATGCACGTCATAAATCTCTGAATATAGTGTAAACATGTAAACATCCGTCTATATTATTCTTCTTGTCAACATGTTAAGTATACTTAAAACTTAAAAACGTCTCCTGTCATCTGAAGTTATTTACGACATTCGCTCTATTATATGTCTCGGTTATGTGTACATATGCAAGAAAGACAGCGAACAACCTGGAATTTGGGTATAGCTTCATATTGTTTTAGAAGCCAGTACCGCCGAGTTTATAGGCAATAAAAATAATCGATAATTCTTTGACGGATTGAGGTTACGTAATTTTTATGTTTAATTTTTGGAAGTGTATAATGCACGGTTCATTGGACGTCGACATAATAAAAATTGCTGCACCATCCACGTTTCGTGTGAGGAATTTGTGGTATCCAGGGAGGGTGTTTGTAACAACTTTTTTAAATAAATAAAGCCGCGTTACGGAAGTTTTACCATAAAATCAAACATAACCAGAAATTCCCACAAAAACATGAACAGTGCAGCAATTTTTATTCAATGTATATTGGACCATGCAGTAGGCACTTGCTTAATTTTTACGGCAAACGGTCATTATTGTTTCTATCCCTTTATTGAATTTTGGAATATACTTGCCAACTAATAAATAGTTATGTTCAGAGCTCTAATATTTGTAGAATATCGGCCAAATACTCTTCATATGAAGACACCAAAATGCCTGGAAAACGTTTGAATAGTCAAGCAAGAGATTTTGTGGCGAAATTAATAGTGTATTTAACATCGGAAAGGGATAACAAGGGTCTTCTTATCTCTTAATGCTGTACAAGAGGTAAATAAATCACCTAGGTATTATCTTTTTAATGTGTTTACAATGTTCTGGTTCCAGAGAGTCGCTGCTGCTTTACAGATTAGTACGAAAACTGTAGCGAGCATCAAAATTCGTAGTGATAAAAATGAATTGCTTTCAACACCTGGAAAATCATGACCAAGAAAATAAGCTAAGACTCATGATCTGAGTGAAAGTTCTAAAATGGACGTTTGTAATACATTATATGATATGTATGCACAAAGTAAGTAGCTATTATTATCTATCGGTTTAAGTGAAATCGAAAGTAAATCATATATACGTATATACGTAAAGAACTGCGACAAAAAGAGATAATTAATGTCAGTTATGAAACTCTTTGAACATTACTTCTGGATTTGGGTTTCAAATTTGAGAAAGATGACAACAGACGAGCATTAATGGAGACACCAAGAATTTGTTCAATGCTTTTCTTAGAAAGTATATGGAAAACAAAAATGCACACATTGCCCGTCAGCTTGTTTTCATAGACGAAACATGGATGTTTTAAAAGTGTTTGTAAGCCTGGGGGATTTGATGGTAAAAGGTTTATTGTTTTACATGCTGGACACAGTGAGTGTTTTGTGGAAAATGCCAATTTACTATTTGCTAGCAAGTCAAAGTTACTTGATTATCATGGAGAAATGAATAGTGAAATGTTTACGAAATGGGCCAGAAACCAGCTGATTCCTAATTTAGAAGAACCATCTTTAATTATAATGGATAATGCTTCATACCATTCAATTGAAGTAGAAAAACAGCCATCTTCAGCATGGAAAAAAGAAGAAATTCTCTAGTGGTTACAGAAGAATAGTTTACCTCATAACAAACAGATGTTTAAGACAGAATTGTTAGATATTGCAAAAGCTCATAAAAAATCAAAGGAATATCAAATTGATAAAATTTTTCAAGAACATGGACATGAAGTGTTGAGATTACCTCCTTATCACTGTAAATTTAATGGAATCGAGCTGATTTGGGCAAATATAAAAACATTTTATAACAAGCACATTGGTGAAGAGAAATATGGAGAAAAACAAGTACTTCAGATGTGGAGAGAGCCTTAGAAAAGTTTACACCAGAGGTGTGGTATGCCAGTGTACAACATACAGAAAACCTGATTCAACAGTGGTATGAGAGTGAGGTAATAATCGAAGAGATTCCAGAAATTATTATTTGTGTTGGGAATGATGAAAGCAAGAATCTACTTCTAGCGATTAGTGCAATTATTCAATTAATAATTTAAATATTACTTATTGACACGTTCCAAGCCCCTCGGGCAACATTCATTGTAAATTTTGCAGGACAAATATAGACTTATCTATCTATCTCTTAGTTTGATTTGATAAATCATATTAAAATTGGATATTTTTAGAAGTATTACATTTCAGTTCTCTATTTTAAAATTTTATTTAATGAGTTCTATGGTGCAACTTTTTACAGTTTTAATAATGCCTTATATGTAAATTTGATAAAGCTGTGTTAAGTGTGTATTGTAATTTCATTACAATCGTTACACAAATTTCAAATAACTAACAGATAACAATTGTAAACTTTTCATAAAGTAAATTTACTCACGAATCTAATAGCAACCTGAAAAATAAAAATAGGTGATATTAGACGTTGGATTTATGCAGAGGTAAATGTCCTTCACTAAGAACTAGGGTATTTTACACATCATACACATTTAATATATCCGTAGTTCTCGTTAATTACCAAACCGGATGAAAAATTTTAAATTCTATTTTGACTTTTGAAATTGTCATTTAAAACTCAGACTGCCGACACTGAATTGACAGCCGATTGATTCGTATGAATATTCTTGACGTCGCATTGATCACATGACTGCAAAGATCCATTGATCAGACAATATATATATATATATATATATATATATATATATATATATATATATATATATATATATATATCTATATATAAGCTTACATCCATTTTTCGAAGAAACATCCTTCCAACAGCAAGCCTTAATTCGATTGACAATACATAAAAGCTATTGCTTCTAAACATCTTGCCTACCGACATTGGCGTGAAAATCATAACATCATAGATCGAAACATCTTTGTTCATACCCGGAACAGATGCAAAGAAATTATCGACATAACCAAGGAGGCACACAATCAAAGAACTAAAAACAAACTTCTTGCCTGTCCCAACAATTCCAGGTTCAAAATTTGACTAAATCCACTATACCTCCACTCACACGGCCAGATAATAGTATTGCAACACCAATTGAGAAAGCCAAATTGTTAGCTGAACTTTTTGCTTCATATTCTAATCTGTCGATTTCCAAGGGAAAACACTACCAACTAGTCCCATGGTCTTCAGGCAGCATATCATAAAATTTTAATGAATCTAGACATCAAAAAAGCTTCTGGCGCTGACGGGATATCTGCGATAGTACTCAAAAAATGCGCGGGAGAACTAAGAGCAGTTTTCTGTAGATTTTTCAACCTACCCCACAGAAAGGGAATAATTACTTCCTGTTGGTTGTTGTTGTTTGGGGGGCAGAGCGCGTCGACTGCGATGGTCATTTGGCGCCCCTACTTCCTGTTGGAACTGCGCTACAGTGGAGTTGATGCCCAAAAAAGGCAAAGAGATCTTGCTAAACAACTACCGACCAGTTGCACTATTTCCAATAATATCCAAGGTTAAGAAAAAGGCTAGCAATAAGCATCTTCTAAAATATCTTGATGGATTGAATATTATTAGCAACCATCGACATGGCTTTTTCATAAGCAAAAATCAGCAGATCTTCTAATTTATGTAACACATGTTTAGAACAACGTAATTAAGTATTATAGTGATTCAAGATCAACGTGAGTATCCTCAAAAGCTTTAAAGTTTTATTTACAAACAATACTTAGTTCTCCATTAATGACAAATTTTGGGTCCTAATGGATTCTTATTTCCCAAACTACCCTCTCTGTTATGTTTTTAATTAGAAATACAATGTAATCAACTTAGAAATAGAAATATTTTTTATTGTCCTAAAATACAATGTATTTGTTGACAAAGCAAGCTTAACTTAAATTATTATTATATTAATAAACACAAACACAAATTCAAAAAAAGAAAAAATAAATCCAAAATAAAAGAAATAAAATTTATACATAAGTCAACCCAAATGCCAACCACTCAACTACTGTTATATGCTTATTACAGTCTATCATTGTAGAATTCCTCAAGTGCTCAGAACGCCTTTTTTATAAGTAGGGCCCTAGTCTTTCGTCTAAAGACCCTCTCGCAATTCAGTCCTCTAAATTTGAGAGGCAGATGATTGTATATTTTTTTGCCATTATAAACAATTGCAGATTTGATGAGCTCGGATTTCGGGGCCGGTAATGGCAGGACGAACGCTCGCCTAGTGCCGTGCCGGCTGACTGGCATTGCCTCAAGACAATGTTTTTTAAAGATCATGATAGTAGTTTCCAGGATAAATAGGGCACAAAGAGTAAGAATCTCTAACCTCGGAAACAATGGTCGACGACTCTCGCAACCCAGCTCCTGAAATATATCTAATAGCTCTCTTTTGCAATACAAAAACAGAACTAAAGTGAACTCGAGAACAGCAAGCCCAAAAACAGATCCCATACCTCAAATGAGCCTCAACTAGTGAAAAATAAGAGATTCTAGCCACATCCAGCCCCAGGCTACTTGCAATAAGCCTGAGGGCATAACAGCCTGAAGAAATTTTGCTGCAGATGTTGCCACTTACTTTTGTAATAACTTCTGTATTTTTTAATTTAACATTAATTTAATAACATTAAAGGACCAAATCATATTTTTAGATGTACTAACATAAAATTATTTGGCACCTTAATAGACCCTCCATAAATTTAATATTGGCTTAAAATATAAATAACTGGTTAAGTACAAGGTGGACTTGTGCAATTACTGTTCTGTACTGTGATTGCCTTTAAAATAAAAATTTTTGTTCCCAAGGTACAAAGTGATCAGACTTCACAAAACACACCCCAAATAAGTTTCCAATAAAAGAATCAAGAGCCCAGATTACAAACATGTCTAGTCAGATATTAACTCAGCCAGCTAATCAGATCAACCAGAATAAGACAAAAAGTTCCATAGGCTGAAAAGTTTTTGGTCTAGCTACTTAAAACACATTTTTTTTTGCAAAGTTCGACTTTATTCATCAACATAGTCTCCTTCAAGAACGCTACAATCAGTCCAACGATTTTCTAACGTTTTTCAACAAATTTCTTTCCCGCGAGCATTTTTTGAGGTCTGCGAATAGATAATAGTCGCTGGAGAATACAGTGGATGAGGAAGCAATTTGAACTTCAATTCATACAATTTTACCATTGTAACCATTGACTTTTGACACGGTGTATTGTCTTGATGAAAGGGAACTTTTTTCTTATTCATTTGCGATTTCTGCCTTCAAACGCACTAATGACTTTATATAATATTCGCTATTGATGGTTTTTCTCTTCTCAGCATAGTCGACAAAAATTATTTCATGCGCATCCCAAAATACAGAGGCCAAAACCTTCCCAGACTATTGTTGTGTCTTTGATGGCGTCGGGCGGCTTTCACCGGCTGCTGTCTAATCAGCTGCCTGCCGATTTGATTTCGGTGTGTAGTGGTGGATCCATGTTTCATCCATTGTCACATATTGCATGAAAAAAATCCTTTTTATTGCGCTTAAAACAGGTCCAAACAGCGCTCAGAATCCTCAGCACGTTGTTTTTGGTCCATTGTGAGCGAACAGAGCGTTCGCATGCCCAAATGTACACGCAAAATATGACCAACATGTTCTCTCTCAGGATTTCAGCTATCTCACGCAATTGTACTTTACAGTCATCCAAAACAATTTTGTGGATTTTTTTGTTGTTTTCTGGTGTAACCACCTCATTTGGGCGTCCAGAGCGTTCAGCATCATTTGTATCTGTGCAACCGCGTTTAAATTCAGCATACCAGTAAATGATGAACTAACCTGTTGAGTCAAAATTTAATGTTCAAAACTACACGGCCTTAATTGGGCCATCAATTTCTATATTTGTGCCAAATTTCCTTTTTTATGCCAAACAGTTTTGGAGAAAATTGGATGTGACAGACACTGAAGTAATCACATAAGTGTTCCTCACGCAACACTAAAAATGGGTCTTTTTTATATTCCAAATATTTATTCTAAAAATTTACCTAATTTACTTATATAAATCATTTTGAAGTTTTCAGATTAGCTGTCTCATGATATTATCGTCAAAATGTAGAAACAAAATATTGGTGTATTATACTTTAGGTACTATACATATAATTTAAAAAGTTAAATAAGTAACAAACTAAAAATGGTTCAAGAGTTAATTAACAGTTTTAAAACTGAGAAAAAAACTTAGCAAAAACAAGAGAACTACCAAAAATAAAAAAAAAAACTTATTTATATTGTACAAGAGGAGATGTTATATTAATCCAAAAAAACAGTTTTTCATTCACAGAAAAGAGGTATTTTCTGTCAACATTAGTTCTTAAAGAATTAACAACTCTTCTATAACCGAACTGGTATAAATTATAACAGTAATTTTGAGGTTATGAATAAGAGAATTCTTTCAAACTCATAATATATGCCCTAAAACCAGCTATCGTACTAAACATCACTGAAACTGCAAGTGACACTGATAAGGAAACTACGTCTTTAACTCAAATCAATCTAAACTTTGAATCCCTGTACAAAAAAAAAATAATATTTCCAATATTTAACAACACTCCATTTTTTTATTCCAAAAAATTTTTATACAGGGTATATATATATATATATATATATATATATATATATATATATATATATATATATATATATATATATATATATATATATAAATTTGATTTTGTAAGTTAACATCATTATGGTAAAACTATAACTGTATCACTTTAAATTTAAAAAATATGGATGTTATTACAAAAATAAATTAAATTACATATCTAATTCAAACACATAAATGAGAAAGTGTGAAAAAGCAAACTATTCAGAAACCAAATTTATGATTTATGAAAATTACGTTTTCTGTATGTAGAACCTGAAACTTCAAAAAAATTTGCTTCAAAACAAGAAATATAAGTCAAATTTAGTATTACTAATGCCATTTTAAGGCTGCTTAATGATGTATTTTTTTATTCTTATTTTCTTTTTTGACACACTGTTTCAGTTAATTTTATATTTAAATGCATTTTATCAAAATGTAATACTTGTAATTGATATTAGAAACATTTAACATAGAATACTTAAAAAATAAAAAACAAGAAAAGTTGTTTGGATGGTCAAAAGATAATAGTAAACTGCTCAAATAGTGCAAGAAGTGATGCTTTGACAGCTACATATTTATTTGCCTTCTAATCCAGAAGCGTTAATTTTGATGTCCTAGTTATCATTACACATCTAACTTGAACTACCTCAAAGTATATTTTTTTACAAAATATTTAATCCCAATCAATATAGACAAAATCACATGAGTTTCCAAAATCCTTTCAGATAAGCGGCAATTACAATGGGTTAACGTTTGATTAATGATATACCAATTGATAATTAAAAAACATTTCAATCTGATATCATGGTAAAATGACATGATTTATTGGAATAGACAAAGTTGTTGAATAAAATTTGATATCAAAAGGCAAGAGATATTTAGAACATAACACTATTTTTAAACCTCATTTTATATAGTTTGGAAGGCCATCATGATCATAACATAAAAGTAATTATATGACATAATTCAAAAACCGGCAATACATCCTGAATATTAATTTGTTCATGCATTCTTTCATAAACATACCTCAAAGTCCAATTTTTTCTGTTCAAAACTTTCTTCCTTTTTCTGCATTGTAAATATATTTTAATGGCTCTCCGCTTATTTTAAACCGGGAAATCAATTAACTAAAGAGACATTCCTTCATTTTTCATAGATTTATAGGCGTTAAACAGATCAATGTTTACAGTGGTTGAGGTAAATGACCGCGCATCTTATCTCTGATTCACACCCTGTATGGACCTTCCAAGCTCTTTTAGAACATTTAATGAGTCCATTTTTTCTACTTTTAGTTGTCTACATATAGGAAAGACACGTGGAGTTCACATCTATTTTTATGAAAAAATTACTTCTAAATAAAATGGTAACTGCCAAAACACTCCCAACACTACGATGACATGACAGTGACATTTTCAAATGCCACTGTAACTGTCATTCGAAAGTTACAACTTTTTCCTTTCCTTGTTATTGGGCAAAGACAGGATACCAACACTAATAGAAGTCGATATTTAAATTAGGGCGATATTATGAAAAAAGAAGATAAAATTGTACCTAACCTCTCTTCAACATGATGTAACCTACAAAAGTTGGATTTTAAAATTAAGCCGCAAAATTTATGAAAATGGCAATACTTACCATCTTGAGGAGTCTAAAAAGTGCACAAAATAAATATATAAATGTAAAAAAGTGTAACACATGTAAGTTTAAAAGATTTTGCATAACTTAAAACTTGAATTTGTTCATGCAGTTTCATTTGTAATTGCTTTTAATCTGTTGGTGTTTTGTGTAAACTAAAATTATAAATGTCTTAACAAAAACTGGAAGACTAAATTACTCATTTTATAATAAATTGAAATTCATATATATTTTTAAGTCTGTCAGTATTACTGTGCCCTCGGGAGTGCCTCCGGGCTCTCATATGGGGCCTCTGCTGTTTAACCTATTCTTGAATGATGTGGTCGACTGCTTTCGGTCTCCCAGGTTCTTGCTCTTTGCTGATGATTTGAAGTTGTACACGGCGGTTGGATCAATTGAGGATTGTGTGGAATTGCAGGGTGATTTAGATAGACTTAGTGTCTGGTGTCGGTTAAACAGTATGGTTTTAAATACTTCTCTAGGTCTTTCTTAAGATCGCACAATCCATTATTTTTTGATTACAGCATAAATGGGACTTCCCTCGAGTCCGTGGTTAGCATTAGGGATCTGGGGGTTGTTTGATTCGACACTGAGTTTTATTCCTCATATAACCGAGGTAACGTCTAGGTCTCTGAGGATGCTTGGGTTCATCAGGCGTTACTCATCAGAATTTTCATCCATTACCTTTATAAAATTGCTGTACTGCTTGTTGGTTAGGCCTCTCTTGGAATATTGCTCATGTCTGTGGAAACCACCTTTTGCTTGCCATGTTAGGAGCTTGCAGCTTGTTCAGAGTAAATTTCTATGTCATTTTAATTATAAATTCTTTAACAATGATTCTTTTAGTTATTCAAAACTGACATCTATATTAAACTTGAATACCCTGTCTAACCGGAGAGTTCATCGAGATCTTGTAATGTTCTTTAAAATTTTAAATACCATTGTGAATTGTCCAGAATTTTTATCTCAGATTAATTTGTATGCACCCTCTGGACATACTAGATCTACATTGTCCTTTAAACTTTATCATAAGACAACCTATGGAGCTAATACCTTCATGATAAGATCTATAGGCGGTGTAAATAACTACTCATCACTGGACTTGTTCTCGAGCTCCTTGTCTCTTTTTGAGAGGCAGATTGGGGTTCTTTTCTGAATTTCTTAGTTTTAGCCTTTAGTTTTAAGTGTTATTTAGAGATGTAAACTTTTGTATTTTGTCTTCGTGAGTTGAATGGGCATGTCCCGTAAATAAGTAAATAAATAAATAAATAAATAAATAAGTATATATATATATATATATATATATATATATATATATATATATATTGATTTGGCTAAGGCATTTGATACGGTCCCCCACGAAAAACTTCTTAACGTATTGTGGCACAGTGGAATTAGGGGAACAGTTTGGAAACTATTTCAAAGTTACTTTAAAGAGAGATATCAAGTTGTCAAGATTAATAAAACTTTAAGTGACAAACAAATCATTAGAATGGGCATTCCGCAAGGTATGGTGCTTGGCCCATTATTATTTATTGCCTATATTAACTCTTTATTATCACAAAACGTGGGCGGCACAATGCTATCGTATGCGGACGATACTGTACTGGTGTTCGGTGGAGATACTTGGGAAGAGTTAAGAAATAAAATGATCCATGGACTAATGATTACAAAAACATGGCTTGATACATTTAGATTGTCTTTAAATCTCTCTAAAACAAATTATATTGCTTTTTCACTAACAAAAGCTAACAGACCACC
>CM032447.1:120567690-120578038 GCA_019049505.1 Pachyrhynchus sulphureomaculatus | reverse complement strand
TTTTTGCATTTCTTCGCTATTTAAGGTCCCTAGAGCACGAAAAAAAGTCTCTCATCTCCGTAGGTCTGTTAATACCATAACTTTCGAACGAAATGAGATACCGATTTCAAATCTAATATATATATATATATATATATATATATATATATATATATATATATATATATATATATATATATATATATAAAAATACTTAACAAATATGTATGTCAGTAACGAATAAGTTTCACAACACCTAAATTTCCAACACATAAAGAATTAGAAAGAAATGCCGAACAATGCCAAAAGGAACTCGAAAAGAAATTAATACCAATAGAAAACCTAAACCACCTAAGTATCGACCAACTGAATGACATAATAAAGGATGGGATACTTGTTGCATTTAAGAAAATATATTCAAAGAAAAATAAAGAACTACATCTACACTAAGTGCAAACACAACTGACCTTACGAAAAAAAGACGGAACATCCAAAGAAAAACGCCAGAAATCTGAATAGTCATAAAAAAAGAAATTAGAACAGATATGAGGGCACCCAACTAACTTGATAAGAGAAACTATAGAGACCAATTCAAATATGAATCTTAAGGACAAGATTGTCAGGGGAAAAACGCAGATCACCAAGTTGAAAAATGGCCAGAAAGTGATAATTACAAAGATGGAAGAAATTAGTCAAATAGTGCATACTGTCTACTCTATACTTCACATATGTCAAACCAAGCCTACCATGCAAGAAAAGTCGTGACAAATACAAGATTAGAAAAACTACCTGAAATAACAAACTCCGAAAAAAAAAAGAAGCCTTAAAATAGATGAAGAATGGAAGAAGTTCTGGAGAAGACTTAATAACATCGGAGGAGCTTAAACTACGTGGCAATAGCTATCATAAACCCTATAAGACTACTTATGAACAGATGTCTGGAAGAAGGGAGAACACTCGCATATCTTAGAATAATGCACAGGTGGTGCAGATATTTAAAAAAAGGGGACATAACAAATATAGAGAACTACGAACCCATCAGCTTGTTATTCCATCTTTACAAATTATTTACAAGGATACTAACTAACCAGCTAACAACGAAACTCGATTTCAGCCAACCCGTAGAACAGGCCGAACAATAAGACAAAAATAATGAACAAGGACAGTCGCCTGATCAAGATGGTAACAACATAGAAAACGTAAAATACACATTCATCATCATCATTAGCTTATTCCATCCATAGTCGGATGTAAGCCTCCCCAAATTGTCTCCAATGAGCTTTGTTGTTTGCTTTTTGCATACAATCATGTCCTATTAGTTCTTTAGTCTATAGTCTTTTTGTCGCCCGTCCATCATGTTTGTGGTCTACCTCTGCATCTTTTGTGTTCTCTAGGCCTCCATTCAATTATACCATCTGTTATCATTCATCCTTGAGACATGTCCCGCCCAATTCCACCTTAATATACATATTCGTTGTATTACATGTCACTTTTGATCTTCGTATCTCAATGTTAGGAATACGATCTTGGAGTCTAATATTTAGCATCCTTCTCTCCAATGCTCTTTGAGTTACCTGGAGTTTATTTATTATACTTCTATTTATAGCCCACGTTTCAGTGCCATATGTTAATACCGGCAGTACATATTAATCGAATACTCTGGCTTTTATTGTATTTGGGATGTCTAATTTAAATGTAGACTGTAACCTTCCGAAAGCAGACCAACCTAACGAGACTCTTCTATCCAAGTCAGCCTTTAAATTATTTTCTGATATTTCGATTTTTTGTCTTAAATATATGAATGTTTCTACCTTTCCTATTCTTTCACCTTCTATTAACACTTCCTGGCTGTTATCTTCACTTTCGTTGTTCAAATATTTGGTTTTGATGAACTTTATTTTTAGACCTATTTCTCGAGACTTGTTATTCCACTTCATCAGCATTTCTTGCAATTCTTCTTTTGTGTTGGCGATCAGAGTGACATCATCTGCGAACCTTAAGTGATTTAATCGTTCACCGTCCATTAGTATTCCTTTAAATAAAGGAAAGGAAGGGGAAAATTTACACTTTATCAATTTAAACATGTCTTCTAAAATCAACGTGAACAGCTTGGGATATCGAGTCGCCTTGTCTAATTTCTCTTTTAATTTTGATTTTATTTGTTTTTTCTTCAAGCATTATTTGCGATGTTGCATTTTTATATACGTATTCAAGAAGAGTTGTGTATCTTTCATCGACTCTGCTGTTACTTAAAGCGTTAAGGACTGCCTATATCTCTACGGAATCAAATGCTTTTTCGTAGTCAACTGTTACTATTCACAAGGTGACCTTATATTCATTTGCTTTTTCCAAAGTGCTGTATCCCCGATTAAATCCCGCTTGTTCACGTGGTTGATAACTGTCTAATTTGTTCGTTAATCTATATGTTATGATTCTAGTGAGGATTTTGTATAGTACCGATAAGAAGCTGATGGGTCTGTAATTCTCCAATTTAAATTTGTCCCCCTTTTTAAAAATAAGCACAATTAAAGCGTTTACCCAAGGTGTTGGTATTTTACTTTCTAATAGGCACCTGTTAAATAGAGCTTGAAGAGATTGTATTATCGATGCCCCTATCGATACTTTATCATTTCTATAGTTATTTCATCGTCCTCTGATTCTTTGTTGTTGTGCATATGTTGTAGGGCATTCATTATTTCATCGGCAATTTCTTCAGATCCCACATTTCTTACTATCATTCTATTTCCTTCTTCTTTTCCGGTCGGTGGCGATATTTTCGTGTCATACAGTGTTTAATAATATTTCTCCGTAGTTTCCCTTATCTCTTTGATTTGTGCGATATCTTGGTTATTATTACTTATAAGTTTTATTATTTGATGTCTCCCTTCATTCATTTGTTTGTTTAGATATTTCAAACTTTTTCCCTCTTTCAAAGTTTCTTCTATTTTCGAGTTTCTGTGCTGTTTGACGTCTTCTCTGATCTTTTTCTTTATTTTTTTTTTGTCTATTTCTACCAATTCTAATCTGCGATGTGTAGGATCATTTCTTAATAGCCTTCTCTGTTTCGTAAGATTTTGTGTCTCTTTACTTAATTTTTGTGTTTTTGCTCTTTTTTCGATGTTGCTATTTATTTTGTAGTCGTGAGTAGGCTGTTGGTTATTTGTGCGTTTAGTTTATCAAGTTCTGTTTGGTAGTTTATGTGTTTTACATGATTTTCCATTGCTTATCGATATTCATCTGTGTCTTGCTTTATTATTTCTGTTGGACTTATCTTTGTATGCATTATCAATTTATGTCTCTTCTGCCTCAGATTTATTCTTATTTTTGCTCTGAGCATCCAATGGTCACTGCTAATGTTTATAGTGTTCAGGACTGTCGTGTCGATTACAATATTCTTATCATTTGATAAAACATAATCAATTTCGTTTTTTGTTATAGCATCTGGGCTTTACCATCTCCATCGTCTATATTCTGGCTTTTTGAAAAATGTATTCATAACGTATAAGTGATTTTCATTTACAAAATTTGATAACATTTCTCCTCTGCTGTTCCTCGTACCCAAACCAAACTTCCCGACATTCTTCTCATTTGGATTCGCTGGATTATGATATATCTTAATTTATGGTGTAGTAATGCTTTATTTATATCTTCGTAGAATTGGTCAATTTCTTCTTCCTCGCTGTCTGATGTCGGCGCATATATCTGAATGATCTTACATTTGCATCTTCTGTTTAGCTGTATGTCTACTAAAATCACTCTTTCCGATATGGCTTGGAACTGTACATTTTCTGCTATCCTGCTACACGTTACCTGAGACATAATATCACAAACGGACAAGAAAACGAAATGTTAGGAATTTCCCCCAGAATTGGGCTGCCTTCGGGAACTATATATTAAAAGATGGAAAAATTCCCATAAATTTATAAAGACAACTGTCTGATTCTTGCATTTTGCCTGTGGCTACTTAGACTCGAAAGTATGGCTCTACTAAGTTGGGAATGTGGAATCTTTGGCACAATGATACTACTCAGTATATATCACCACTACACCAAACACTTTATTTTTGCACTCGACGCGCGTTTCACTAACCATGTTAGTTTCATCAGGAGCGATGATTGACTATCATATATAGTCAATCATCGCTCCTGATGAAGCTAACATGGTTAGCGAAACGCGCGTCGAGTGCAAAAATAAAGTGTTTGGTATAGTGGTGATATATACTGAGTAGTAAGTATGGCTCTGATACAGAAAAGTGTAAATAGGTTGAAAATAATGCAAAGAGCAATGGAGAGAACAAAACGTAGAGAAAAGACGCAAGACGGATACAAAAGATGTTATGGGACGAAGTATAAAATTGAAATAATTTTAGGCAGGACATATTGTAAGAAATAAAAAATGGACATCAATAACCTTTTGACGACCTAGGCAAACAACAAGAGGGCGAGGAAGACCGCCAACGAGATGGATAGACGACGTACGCAGAATATGTTAGGTAAGAAATATTGGTGTCGGAGGGCTCAAAATAGGGACGAAATGGAAGAGCTTGGAAGAGGCCTATGGCCAGCAGTGGACGAAAAATAGCTGATGATGATGATAATAATACTTAAAATAAGAATGAAACTTATACTAGCTATATCGGGGAGGAGGTGAAAGGGGTGAGGGGTCAATAAAATTTGTATATTTTCAAGACTTTTATGAGAGTTTTTCTGGTTTTTAATTAAGACAATGAACAAGTTTTAGGTACAGATTTCTGTAATCATACATACAGTTAAAGGGTTAAAAGAATAAGGGTTGGGCTTCGTATATATCGTGTTATATGAGCCCTTCTGAGAGTGGAGGAAACTGAAGATTGTGGTATTTTGTATTATTACTTTCAATTTTAATAGAAATAGTACGTGAAAAGCAATGCCACGTTACAGTTTGACATATCTCTGAAATCTTTCTTCTGCCTTTTTTTTATAAATAATATTCCAACAATAAATTGACTTGTAACTTGGATTAAGTTCTTTTTTAGTGTGAGTAAGTCAAATTCAGTATTTATTTCTTTTTTAAAAGCAAACCTTACGTATGTATATAACTGTTTCTACTTTTGTCGGAAGAAAAGTATCATATACGTAAAAAACCTTACCCCCGTTTGAGAGTGTCCATACCGCGAAAAACATAGTTTCCAATTTTCCTCATTTATAGTACTTAGCGGCAGGATAAGAACGTATAGTTTTTAGTGTTATCGCTTTAGAAGGCGGTGAGAGGGATGGTGGGCTATACTTTTCGATATAATAACAATTTTCCCGTGTTTGTTTCAGAAATGAATAAATTTTGAGTAGAAATATTTATAGCCAAATTTATAAGGGTGAAAGTGTGGGTCTGAGATGTCTAAAAACCTTTTTTATTGTTTACAATAGAACTAATATTTCGAGGAGACTAGGATATGATTACGAATGGTTTTAAGAAAAATCAGTAGCATTATTTTACTTTTTACGTGTTTTTGGTTAGAAAAAATGCTAATTTTATACCTAGCTTTTTTCAGTCGCCGAGATAAGTAATATAAAGGCTAGACTTGGAGGTAGTTTTCAATATTTTAAACTTAATGTCTTACCATAAGGTATCAATCATTTTCTTGAAATATTCACTAATAATGGTTATTCTTTAGGGAGAAAATAATATTACAGTTTACAATTTATTTTTGCAAGGGAAGTACAGGGTAAATAATTTTTCCCATTTTTACATTGACAGCTAATAAAAATACAATGAGAAAATTATGAACAAACTTCTCCTCTGCCTAAATGATTTGGATTAAAATTAAATGGTGGGTGTAAAATCAACAAAAAATTACACTGATATAGGTTAAAGTTGAAGGATTATACGTGGTAAAATTTAATTGAAGTATCCATATCAGACAAAAATATTAAAATTAGAATTCAAAACAGAATATAACTAAAAAAACCGGTCAAGTGCAAGTTGAACTTGCACAATTAGTGTTCCGTACGTTGATTGTTTTTAAAATAAAAATTTTTGTTAGGGTGGTATAAAATGATCAGTGACTTCACAAAATACACCCCAAATAAGTTTTCAACAAAGTTTGTTTCCAATCTTTACTGAAAACTGGTGACCTTGAAATTTTGTTTTTTTTATATACCAGATAAATTATTAAAGGTAATGCACTCGTGATAATTTTCGTTCAATCTATACACCGTGGAGAATATTCCAGAATTTTTTCAAAATTTTTTGATCAGTACTTTTCGAGATAAGGTAGGGGACAGCGATTTTTTAAAAGTAATACGAAGAAAAGTGTGCGCAAGTATTACATTATATACATATTTTTTACTCGTGTTTTCACAAGCTTTCATTTGACACCACACTCGATGACCTAGTAAAAAAAAAAAATTTTTTTCACTTCCGATTTCACCCCTCAAAACGAACCCCTTAAGTCAAAATTTATGTTACGGTGGTATAAAATGATCAGTGACTTCACAAAACACACCCCAAATGTGTTTCCAACAAAGTTTGTTTCCAATCTTTACTGAAATCTGATGACCTTGAAATTTTTGTTTTTTTTATATACCATATAAATTATTAAAGGTAATGCACTCGTGATAATTTTCGTTCAATCTACACCCCGTGGAGAATATTCCAGAATTTTTTCGAAATTTTTTGATAAGTACTTTTCGAGATAAGGCCCGGGACAGCGATTTTTCGCGAATTTTTAAAAATAATACAAAGAAAAGTGCGCGCAAGAATAATATTATATATATATTTTTTACTCGTGTTTTCACAAGCTTTCATTTGACACCACACTCGATGATCTAGTAAAAAAAATTTTTTTTCACTTCCGACTTCACCCCTCAAAACTAACCCCTTAAGTCAAAATTTAATTCTCAAAACTACATGGCTCTGATGAGGCCATCAATTCCTATATTATTACCAAATTTCACCTTTCTATGTCAAATAGTTTCGGAGAAAATCGGGTGTGACAGACAGACAGACGGACAGACACCGAACGGAACACTAAAAATAAGAGCTTTGTAAAAAGAGATGATATATTATTAAGTCAATATAACTTTTCAAACGGGGTTGATAAAATATACCAAAAATGATAATATAAAAAAATAACCCGTCAAGTGCAAGTTGAACTTGGGCAATTAGTGTTCCGTATGTCGATTGCTTTTAAAATAAAAAATTTTGTTACGGCGGTATAAAATGATCAGCCACTTCACAAAACACTCCCCAAATGAGTTTTCAACAAAGTTTGTTTCCAATCTTTAATGAAAACTGGTGACCTTGAAATATTTGTTTTTTTATATACCAGATAAATTATTAAAGGTAATGCAGTAAACACAAAGAAATAGACCAATATGGCTGAAACTTGGTGTGCGTTCATTCAAGAGATGCTACTAACTAAGCATGACCTCGATACGCGCCGGTGGTGCCATCTCTCGGACTTTGCACGGACTTTTCAAACCAGCCTCGTATATATTTTTTACTCGTGTTTTCACAAGCTTTTTTTTGACACCACACTCGATGACCTACTAAAAAATTTTTTTTTTCATTTCCAATTTCACCCCGCAAAACTAACCCCTTAAGTCAAAATTTAACTTTCAAAACTACACGGCTCTGTGTGGCAAATTTCAACTTTCTATGTCAGATAGTTTCGGAGAAAATCGGGTGACAGACAGACACCGAAGTGATCTTATAAGTGTTCCGTACGGAACACTAAAAATGATATCTTTGTCAGTTTCTTTAGTCACGAGGATTGCAACAATCATAATTATTTATATTAGAAGGGAGGTTAGAGGGGTTTATTATAACTAATATCTTTTCGTCTTGGGACCAAGAGATCTGAAAATGATTTATCTTTTCCTATTTTAATAGAAGCACATCCCTATTCAACTTTGTTATGTAAATACATGACCATAAAGTACCTATCATTTAAAATATCGCAGTAAAATTCTTTAGTATCACAAATACTAGTTTAGTATGTATTAGAACTGCGTGGTAGCAAGGAAAGTACTGAGTAAATTACTTTATCGATTTTTTATAAGTACTATCAAATTTCCGAAACATACATTTATGGTTTGGTATATTGTACGGTATCAGCATGGTAACTTCTGCTATTGCTTCAGTATTTTCATTTTAAGCTGAACTTATTACAGGGATAATACTTTTAAGAAAAAAATCATTAATGTAAAAAACAAAACAAGTTTTATTGTCAAAGTGTGTTTACTCTGTTAATATGTTTGTTAATTTTAGTCTTCTTTTAATAAATAACTTAAGTCAGTTCCCACACAAATTTCAACTGGTGATTTGCCCCTAAAAGTAAATAAATAACATTTAAAAATGCACATTTCACAATATAAGTTGGCTTAAAACACCAAAGTAAATTTTAAAAATAATATTTTACTATTTTCTAACTAATATTTATTGTAAGTAGAACAATATACTATAGTATACCCTCTTATATATTAACTATATACACTTACTTTACAAACAACCTAGCCTCTTGAATACCGTTTAAAACTGCATTATTTCCCTCAACGGACAATGTTGAACCTTCTCTCAAACCTAGCACTGTGAAAGACTGCTGTTCTTCCTGGTACTGCAAAATTCTTTCTTCTCTGGTTTCACCATTATGTGTCGAGTTTGTATCTGGATCGATGTAATGAGGATTAATGTTAAAAGGTACTAATTTTAGTGCTTCAAAGCTTGGTGGATACACTATAGGCATATCATTTGTGGTGTTAATGCTTTTAGTTGCTACATTGGTCCCTAAAATTTTAAGCAATGCCTTATAAGTTTTGTTTTCGGCACAGTTTTATTCAGGATATATTATTTTACTTGGATGTTAATATTTAGTAACGTATTTAATGCACAAATGGCTCTCATATCCTAAAAATATCATCATATCTAAACTTAAAAGGGATCGAAAATAATATATTAATAATACCGGGTCCCTCGACACTTGATAGTGAAAGTATAATAGATCTAGCAAACTTTAAAAAACTGAACAAAAAAGGGCCTACTCAAATTATTTCCTAATTTTTAAAAGAAGCTTACTCAGATGATTTCAGCCAGCCTGTTCTTAAAATTTCTTTTAGTGGTGTTTATTTTAAATTTGACAAACTAGTAAAAGTTTGTTTTAGCACGACGACCTATTTAATTTTATTGAGGAGTTTCCTGACGTCATTTTACTTCGCATGAACGCTTACATGTTCCATTAAGACCACTTCTTTGGAATTTGAACATCGGATTGATATCTTTGGGACTCTTGGGAATGTGGAGTTGTGGTGAGTTAAGACATTCCTCAAGTTACAGTTATACTGAAATAAGAGTCCTCCCTACAAAATACTTCTTCATCAGCTAAAAGACACAGATAAGTAGATCCGTAATGACCTACTATTTCCCAAGATTGTCTTCACTAATAAGTATGTCTTAAATAATAAAAGTTGTTCTTCTGGATGGTATTTAAGCATCTTGTGAATTGTCCATCTTAATTCTTCTTTTCTTTGGCTCTTAGGAATATGACTATGTGGTGCGTTTCAAACATCTCGGGGCTCCTCACGGGACATTGCAAGTTGAGAAGGCATTTGGCACTGTTGGGTAAGGAAGACAACCCGACATGTCCGGGTTCTCTCGAGGATGAGGAGCTGGACCTAAACTTTATTTGCGCATATGAAGCGCTGCGACAGTCTTCGAGTGGAGCGGTGCTTTGGAGGGATGCGGCCGGTACCATGGCGTAAGGTGACATCCTGACTTTCATGGCCAGGTCCAGGAGAGGTTTCGCGATGATCGTGGTGGCTAGGATGGTCAAGAGAAAATTTTTTCGCGGTTGACGCTGAGCCTCTCTATAACTACTACTATCATAAGAGTGTAACTTTAGTTTCTTCAAATTGTTCAATTCCGGTAATCTTTGCTTATGATAGCCATCTTGATGGTCGTTAATAATATTAAATTCTTCCAGATATTTTCAAAGATGCTAATAAATAGAATTTTCTATAGTATTGGAAATAATGCGACTGGTCGGAAGTTGTGTGATAAGATCTTTTTTGCATTTTTTGGGTATCAGCTCAACTCTAGCGTATTTCTCTGTAGGATAAGTGGTAAAATCTATATAAAAAAACGGTGTTCGTGACGATTTATGACGTTAAGGTTTTCATGGCATTGTCGGTAGGCAAAATGGCTTACTATTTAAAAAGCTATAAACAATCCTAATATAAATTTTTTGGGTCATTAAAAGTTTATTGAAAATGAACAATAGCAAATTAAAGGTTTTAATTGCATATTGCTCTTTCTACCAATAAAATATAAATTACGATATTTATAAAAGAAAATTTTTAATACATATCTATCATATTTATGATCATGTTTGTGTGTT
>CM032447.1:120482690-120562690 GCA_019049505.1 Pachyrhynchus sulphureomaculatus | reverse complement strand
ACCACCTGTTGTCTGAAATCTGCATTTCATACTTGTACACCTGGTATATATATATATATATATATATATATATATATATATATATATATATATATATATATATATATATATATATATATAAATCTTTTCCACAATTCCATTTAGGTTTTTCATCCTTCTTGTTTTAGTAGATATAGATAAAAATATGTGTATAATATATATACATATATATATATATATATATATATATATATATATATATATATATATATATATACATATATATATATACATATATATATATATATATATATATATATATTTATATATATATATATATATATATATATATATATATATATATATATAACACATGGGCTGAAAAGTCCCGGGCCTAACACATAGATGGCGCTAGTTTTATTGCAGTCACCTTTTTTTCAGTTAATACTAACCTTCAAAAAACAGCTGTTAAAATTTCATGATATTCTATTCATTAGTTTGTGAGTTATTGTGCTAAGAGTGACGCTACTTTTGTTATTTTCAAAACAATGGATCAAAAACAATTTCGTGTTTTAATTTTACACTGCTTCTTGATGGGAAAAAATACCGTTCAAGCGAAGCAATGGCTTGAAAAGTGTTATGGGGACTCCGCTCCATCAGAAACAACAATAAAACGTTGGTTTGCTGACTTCAAACGTGGTCGTAGAGACACCGATGATGCAGAACGCAGTGGACGTCCAAATGAGGCGGTAACACCAGAAAACATAAAAAAAAATTCATAAAATCGTTTTGAATGATCGAAAAGTGAAGTTGCGTGAGTTAGCTGACATCGTAAAGATATCAAAAGAACGTGTTGGCTTTATATTGCATGAGCATTTGACTATGAGGAAGCTCTGTTCAAAGTGGGTGCCGCGTTTGCTCACTGTTGATCAAAAACAAGAACGTGTTGATGATTCTGAGCAGTGTTTGGCCATGTTTAAACGTAACAAACCGGAATTTTTGCGTCGATATGTGACAATGGATGAACCATGGATCCATCACTTCACTCCGGAATCAAAACGATCGTCATCTGAGTGGACAGCAACTGGTGAACCTCGTCCAAAGCGCCCGAAAGCACAACAATCGGCTGGAAAGGTTATGGCCTCGGTATTTTGGGATGTGCGTGGTGTAATATTTCATCGACTATCTTGAGAAAGGAAATACCATCAACAGTGAATATTATATAGCGTTATTGGAGCGTTTGAAGGCCGAAATTGCAAAGAAACGACCGCATATGGCAAAGAAAAAAATTTTTGTTTCATCAAGACAACGCACCGTGTCACAAGTCAATCCAAACAATGGCAAAAACTACATGAATTGAACTTCGAATTGCTCCCACATCCACCGTATTCGCCAGATTTGGCTCCCAGCGACTACTGGCTGTTCGCAGACCTGAAAAAAAATGCTCGCCGGTAAGAAATTTCGCACGAATGAAGAGGTTATCGCTGAAACTGAGGCCTATTTTGAGGCAAAAGATAAATCGTTCTACAAAAGTGGTATTGAAATGTTAGAGCGGCGCTGGAATGATTGCGTTGCTCTTGATGGAGATTACGTTGATGAATAAAGCTAATTTTGAACCAAAAAAACCGTGTTTTCTTTGTTAGGCCCGGGACTTTTCAGCCCATGTGTTATATTATTATATACATAAGAGTGTAAGTTATATAAATATAACTTACACTCTTATGTGTGTAAGGTTACTTCCAAAAACAGTGCAGTATGGACAAGCAGAAAACAGTGAACAAAATTACAACTCTGTTTTATGCAAAAATACTTTACTCTGCTTCCACAAAGAAGACTGAATGGTCATCGGTTGTCATGTAGTAAAATCTTCCTTAGATATATACCAGTGATCCCACTTCTACTTATTAATTTTAATAGCTGATTATATGTGGTCATATATATTTTATTATAGTACAAAGAAAATATTTAGTTGTTACTTATAAATATGTTATTTACTTTCTTTCCTATCAGCTAAAATGATATTGACACAGCCAGGGAACCCAGGAATTTTTTAGAATTTGGAAATCAGACAATACATTTGAAAGATTCATTAGCAATTGATCCAATCAGCCAATTTTCAGGACCGGTGAGATGTTATCACATTTTAATATAAATATGTGGAAGCTTGGTTCTTTGTTTGTTTAAAACCAGAAAATTAAAATAAACTTTTTTATCACCTGCACTAGCACCTAGATAAGGAATTCCATCATCCAAAACTCTTTTTCTAATCGCTTGAATTAAATTTAGATCATATAAGGTTTTAAGCAGCCGAAAAGTATTACCGCCTCCAATAAAAATAGCTTCGCATTTTTCTACTGCATGAACTGGGTATTCCAAATTGTGAATTCCATCAATTTTATATCCTACAGAATAAGGTTTTATAAAATAATTTTTAAATATCATATAAAAGCTTACCCCATTGTTTAAATGGTTTTTCTACCTTTTTAAGGTACTCATCATGATTACTAAGAGCATAGGGTACAAACAAAACTGTTGATACTTGATTTCTAAAAAGAGTTAAGAATTAATAATTATTTAAATATGTTATAATTCTTACTTGTAAAGCAAATCATTAATATCTTTGGCTGCATATTCTAAAAATTCATAACCATGTACTCTTGATGAAGATAAAAGCAACAGCTGTCGTTTTGCCATTATCGAATTACGTAAAGAAAACACAAGAACTTTATCTGAAATTTTTTAAGAAATTGTAATTGGAAAAAAAAAATGCACGTATATGTATGTATACACAATTATTTATTCTTCCAATTATTTGACTAATCCATGTTCAATCTCTGATAAGATAGGGCTTTGAATTTCAGATTTTATTCCATAAATCTAGGTGTTTACAACAAAAATTACCGATGACAAAGTGGGTTACAATTTAAATAAATTTTAAGGTTATGGCACAAAAATGACGGTAAAAGTTTTCTATAGGCGATTTCTAGAAACAACCGGTGTCTACCTATGTCAACTCGAAGTCGTCGAAAGGCCGAGTTATTAAATTTATACATGGTGTGTATAAAGGGGCTCTGGTTCTACGTTCACAGCATTGTCTTAGACATTCGATGTTCTGATTTTTTTCTTAGAACGATATTCTTCTTCTTCCTCTTCTTTCGTATAGGCACAATTAATGTTTTGACCTATCTTATATTGGAAATGTCGCCTCAACCTTCTGTTTGCTATCGATGATCTGTCTCTAGTACCTCCTACTATGTTTTCTTCCGTAATTCTATCTATATATTTGCTCCACTTTAACACCCATCTTTCACATAATCTGTTTTGCATTTCTGTCTAACGTTGTAGCTCGGTCTATCTAATAGGCTCTTTCCCGCTATTTTACGCACTATAATCAACAATATGTTGTTTCTGCACAGCATAGTATTTGTCTTTAATTACTTTTTCATTCTATAATCCCTCATTTGACGAACATGTCTAATTTTTGATCCACTGTTACGTTGAAAAGGAGGGGGTTCGAGGAGTCTACTTGGCAAATTCTTTTTTCTAATGATATGAGCTCTGAGTTCACCATTTATTTTAGCTGCCTCACAGAAAATATAGCTGTAGCTGCAAAGAGGAGGCCGAAAACTTCGCCCCGAAACCCAACCAGCTGGCCACCGGATCGTTGAAATGTACCTCGTCAAGTTTCTCAGAAATGTCGGGCAAATAGAAACTGTATTTTATGTCACAATAATAAAAAGAAACATGCAGTGATGCACAGCATATCTGACATACTCGACGAGAAATATGTTTAACGACGCACGTTGGCCAGGAATCTGATTTTTCGTTCGAAATTGTTTAGAGTCCTCAATGATTAACGAAATCAGGCAATTTTTTTTTAAATACTATTAACCGAATTCTGGACAAACTTAAGGAAGTTCCTCGGGAATTTCTGGGATCGCTGAATCTATTTTCAAGGTCATTTTGATCACCCTTTTGAGTGGTGAAAATAGGGGCTGAAGGGGGAAAAATTAGATATTCGCCTGAATTAGAGTTTCGCGTTCAAAACTAGTTCCTCGGGAGTTTCTGGGGTCGTTGAATCTATTTTCCAACCCCAATTTTCACCCCTCAAAAAGGTGCATATGATCAAAATGACTCCAAAAATAGATTCGGCGACCCCAGAAACCACCAAGGAACTAGTTTTGAATGCGAAACTCTAATTAAGGTGAATATCGTAATTGTGAGTGCATATGATAAAAACGACCCCGAAAATAGATTCAGCGACGCCAGAAACCTCCGATGAACCAGTTTTGAACGCGTAAACTTGAAATCACGTGAAGCTCGAAATTTCACCTCCCGGTTCCGTGCTGTTTTGTGCAATATTAAAAAATTTTGAGCTTATATTTTGCAAATCGGCTTCCTTATGTTTGTATTTTTAAGAAAAATGTCTGATTTCATTAATACTTGAGGGCTTTAGACAATTTTGAATGAAAAATCAGGGCCCACAGGGCGACATTTTGTTCCCCCTTTTTGTCTTTCTGTAGTGATAACTACGAGTAGCTATATTTTCTGTGGCTACGTCTTTTCTGGCTAAATATTTTCTATGGTTTTAATGATTCGGTTCGTCTCTTTCTGTATAAGTTTAATTATTCGAAGGAATCTCTATGTTGATAAAACGATAAGAACGCTGGCTTGTTCTATTTTATCGATTTTTCAGTAATTTGCCTCAAGATGCAAACGGCATCCGTGAAAAAATTCCTTGATCAAAACCCCTGTGGTTCCCTTAACCAAGCAGTGTACTAGTCGATTTTGGTTGTTATTAGTTTTGTTGTTAGTTTTAGAGTTGTAGCTAAGACGTTTATACCTTTGTAGTTTGTTTGTACCTTTTTATGTCCTGTTTAAACAGAAAGATTGTAGTGCTAGTTCTCCAATCGTCTAGAATTTTATTTTTTTGGCAAAGATTTGGTTGATTAGAAGAGTTAATTCCTGAGTCTGTTTTCCTCCAAGATATTTGGACAGGTCATTATAGTCCAACTGGCGACCGTAAAATCATTGTCTTCATTTCTTCACAAGATAAAAGGGGAAAGGGAGTATGTGTTGTGACAATACACAAGTATCAGAGTTGCCTTTCGGAATCTTGACAACATGACGGGAGGGCTTAGCTTATGACATGGAACCATCAAATTACTTAACTCATAAGCCCAAGCATGAAATTATAGCCAAATTATTGTTTTTACTTTTTTAAATTGTTAAAAATAGGTTGCTGCCTTTGAAACGAATAGCAGTGCAGATATACTGCGATTTATTAAAAAAGAAACTCGAATCAAAAGTAAAACTATAATTATTTTTAGATATTTTAGGAAGCATAAAGTATATTAAATGAATGGTGCAACATTTATTACAAAAGTTTGGGAAAAATCTTGTTCAAGAGATAGTTACATCTTTCTTTTTTTCTTACTCTTTTACTTAATTTTTCTTTTAATGGCTAATATGTAAAATTTATGGAACAAAAGCAGTCAGCCAAAAGCCATGCTTATATTTCTTTATGTAAAGAACACATGTATTTTTGTATGGATTACATTAATTCCCCATCCAGATGGTACAATTTATACAATGTTCGTTTAGTTTTGATTTAATAGTTGTCAAAGGAATTTCTAAATTATTAAATTAATCTAGATCCCCAGTGAAATAACTAATATATAAAATTCTAATATTCGTCAATTTCATGGTGACATGAACGTAGGTAGAATATAATACATATATCGATACAATTGAACTAGTGTGAAGATAGTCCCACTCCTCGCAATATAGAATTATTATCGATAACACCGACGGAACGTGCGAATCCGGTGAATTATCTGATATGGATTATGACTCGGAGTTTTAAATAATTAAAATTTCATAAAAGATATAACTAGCTCTTGAATAAAGTTTGTTACAAACTTTTGTAATAAATATTTTAACATTTATTTAATGTAAGTATACAGAAAGTAAGAACTTTATACCTCCTGAAATATGTAAAAATAGTTTTAGTTTAACTTTTTCGAGTTTCTTTTTTAATAAATCGCAATATCCCCAAAATGCTCACTAATTTTTTGAATTAGTATTTCCTTACTTCAATTAACATATTATTCCTACATTTGTTGGAATAATGGCAGTTAAGAATCAAGAAATATGTCAGGGTCAGAATGGGTTACCATGCATACCTATCAATTTTCAAGGCCACAACCTATTTTTGACTATTAAAAGAAATAAAATGCTATAATTTCATGCTCTGAAGTCACGAACTATGTAAATGTATAAATTGTGATTCTAAGGGTCTATATACATGGAGCTATTCGAGATCTATAATTTGGTGCCCTCATGTCATGAGCTAAGTAAGTATGTAAAATTCGCTTCGAATAAGAGACCCTTTCCATCAACTCATCAAGATCTCGACAGAAAACCCTGGTCACAGAATATATAGCTAACAGAAAAACATACACTAGGAAACACAACGACTCCCGCAAAACAATGCCGGCTGGCTACCGCTGGCTTCGCAGTATATTTTAACCTACCTCGTCGAATGTCTCGTTGGTGCAAGTAGAAGTTGCCAAATGTTTTTATATGTAATAATACAAGGGAAAATATGCCTATATAGATGTAGGAAAATAGATAGTATAAAAGATGAATGATGGTTTTTTATTCTTTATGGCCCAGCCGAAATTATATGATTTAGAAATTTAAGATTAAAACGAAATTATTATTTACACAAGAAAGAAGGTTTTCAAAAGTTCTGAAGTTAAACGAAAGTAAAATTTCCTTGAATAGGTAGATACTTTTATTTTACAAACGGCTAAAAATGAAGAGGTAGGTAACCTTTTCTCGGTAAACATTTATTTATTTGTGGGTCTATTAAGACTACTAGACACGATTGTCTAAATTTACTAAACGTTTTTCTCGCTGTTTTGCCGAACATCCTTTGAGGATAGTTTACCACTAAGAAATATATTTTTACTTTTCTTGCTGGAGAAAAGTGTTGTAACCATAAAAGTCACCTTCCAAGATTTTTTGCATTTCCTAACATTTTAGGCTCCCTAGATCACGAAAACATAATCACTCATTTCCGTCCGTATTTTCGTATTCCGTTCGTACATAACTGGTCTGTCTGTCTGTCGAATTGTTGGTACGATAATTCGCAAACGAAATAAGATATGAATTTCAAACTTAGCTTATATATAATACCTAACGAACGTGAAGAGTGAAAGGGGTGGGAATCGTTAAATTTTGTATGACATTAACAATTAATCAAATTTTAGGCATAAATATTTATAGCATAACATGTAAGGGGCAAGTGAGGCGATTTGTGGGGTTGCTTCGTATATACCGTCTTATATGTTCTTTTCCAGCTTTCTGTAGTCAAGGAATTCGAAATTCATTTCTTTCAATTTTAACCCGAAAAGGATGTGAAAGGGGTGGAAATCGTTAAATATTGTATAGTTTGAATAGTTTTTGGTTGGTATAATGGACAAATTTTAATTATAATAACTAGGGACTAAAGGGTGGCTTCGTATTTATCGTGTTTATGACTTTTTTAAGCCGCTTTATAAAGAAAGTATTGCATTTGTGAAAAATTCACCTTCCTAAATTTTTGTATTTTCTCATGTTTTAGAATTCGTAGATCATGAAAAATATAGTCATCCACTTCCGTCGGTCTGTTGGCACGTAACTCTTGAGAGAAATGAGATATCAATTTTAAATTTGGTATACGTAAAATGTCAAAACTGGTTACCAGTTTTGACATACGGAGCTCGGACTTGGACTCTCACAAAACAATCAATGAACAAACTGAGAGTGACACAGAGAGCAATGGAGCGCCAAATGTTGGGCATAATACTTAAAGATCACAGAAAAACTCCTGGATAAGAGGCATAACAAAAATAAAAGACGTCGCCGAAGTAGTAGCGGAACTGAAGTGGAATTACGCAGGCCATATGGCAAGATGTAAGGATGAAAGATGGACCAAAACAATTCTGAAATGGAGGCCCTACATGAGAAAGAGATCTAGGGACGCCCCCCAATGCGATGGATGGACGATCTAAAAAGATCTGTTGAACTGATGTGGATCCGAGAGGCGCAAGATCGAAACAAATGGCAGGGAATGAGGGAGACCTATGTCCAGAAATGGACCGAAAAATAAGGCTGATGAGATGAGATACATAAAATATCAGAGGATGAAAGTAAAAGGAGTTGGTATCCATACATTTTTTATGGTTTTAATAATAAGTTTTCTTGTTCTTACTTTCCTTGCCAAAGGAAAATATGTATTAATAAAAAAATTACTCTCCGGGTTCTTAGATTACGAAAACATAGTCGTTTATTTTCATCATTCTATCTTTCAGTCAGTCTGTTGATTTGCCGGACTGTCGGTCTCTTGGCACGATAACTCTCGAACGAAATGAGATATAAATTTAAAATTTGATACACGTATAACATCTAAAGAGGGGATGAAGCCTCAGTCATATCGCTTGAAGAAAAGGGGGTGAAAGGGGTTGTATGCTTTTTAATAATAATATAGCAATTTTTATGTCTTTTTATTGTCGAAGTAATAGAAAAGTTTTATACATAATTATTTATAGGAAACCATAATACGTGTTAAATGTCCTTTTCATAGACCTCGGAGTGCAAATCGTTACCTAGTGTACACTTTCTACAGCAGGGGTATCTTAACTGTGCGTCGCGACCCCTGGGGCGTCGCGGCGCTATCCTAAAGGAGTAGCGAAACGACACGCACAAGTCGCCTGCACACGGCGTAAAGAGCTAGTGCGCGGAGCGCGTCTTATTAAGGACTTAGTAAGCCCGCCACTCAATTTCCCCGAACTTTCGTTCGTTCATCGTTCGGTCTTTTGTTTCGACGCTTTATTTATTTGTCGATTACAAGCATTGATGAATGAAGTGTATTGATTTCAAGTGTGTTGTATTTAATTTACGCGCGCGTATTCATTACTTAAAATGGATGACTTTATTCAAATAAATAGAAAACGTGTTGAAGACGCAGACGGCGAGAGTAGAAAAAGAAACTGTAGAAAAACGAAAAAAGTACAGGAAATATAATGACCAATATTTAGATTTTGGATTTACCTACGTTAGTAAAGGAAATATGGAACTTCTCCAATGTGTTGTTTGTCATAAGGTGCTGGCAGCTGAAAGTATGCTTCCTAATAAATTGAAACGTCATTTAAAAAAAAAAACAACTCACAGTAATTTACACGGAAAGCCGCGAGAAATAAAACATATTCCTTTTTCTAACAATACGATTAGTCGTCGCATTCATGACATAGCTGAAGACATTAATGAGCAAATTGTGGAAAATCTTTCTGGTTTATTTGCCATTCAACTGGATAAAGCGACAGACAGTAATAACGATGCTCAATTAATATGTTACGTGCGGTACATGGAAGAAATAAATATATGTGAGGATTTGTTATTTTGCAAAAAGACTAGTGATTTGTTTGAGATCATAGATTCATACATGAAAGATAATAACATTCAATGAGAGAAGTGTGTGGGTGTGTGTACGGATGGAGTTCGCGCGATGCCAGGGCAGAATGGAGGACTTCTAGCTCTTATTAAAACCAAGGCTCCAAATGTAAAATGGACACATTGCGTCTAACACTAACACACCTGACTTCAAAAAATATTTCACCTGAATTAAATTTTGTGATGGATATAATTATCAATGTGGTGAACTTCATAAAAACAAGACCCGTGAAGGAAGATTTTTCCATAAGCTTTGTGAAGATTTGGGTACCAAGCATACATCTTTACTTTATTACTCTCGTTGGTTGTCGAGAGGTAACGACTTCTTAATAAAATTGGCGTATCTTTGCGACATATTTGAGAAATTAAATGTCCTTAATAAATCGTTGCAGAGAAACGAAACGCATATACTGCAACTGACTGATAAAATTACAGCGTTTCAAAAGAAGTTGCTGTTGTGGAAAAAAAAAAATAGAAAAGGAGCAAGGAAATAGTGACTGTTTTCCTGTTTTGAAAGGCTTTCTGAAAGAAAAGTCTATTCAAAATCTGAAGCCAAGTTTGCAATTGATATTTATCCAACATTTATCAACATCAAGCGCCCATTTTAATAAATATTTTCCAGAGAATCTGAATCAATACGACTGGATTAGAAAGCCATTCCAATCAACCCCACCACCACCTACACTTTCAACAATCGAGGAAGAACAAGTGTTTAAACTATTTTGTAATACGAGCCTAAAACTACGATGCAATAAAGAAAAACTGTTTCAATTTTGGAGCAATGCATCCTAAGAATATCCTACTATCAGTACTACGGCTTTAAGGGGTCTTTTACCATTTGCTACGTCATACATCGAAGTACAGGTCACAAATAAATTTCGAAAAAGAAATAGAATAGCAATTTCAAAACTTCAGCCCCGATTTGAGCAGTTTTGCTCAGAAAAGCAAGCTCATCCTTTTCATTAATTGTATTGTTTGTAGTTTTTTTTTATGTTTTCTAATAAATAATAATTAAGATTCTCTTTTCCTTTTTCTTTGAATAATAAAGTAATTTTATTATTATTTTTTGTCTTAATATATATTATTACAGCTGTCTTCTTTTAGAAGGGCGTCGCAAAAAAAATTGCAACCTGTAAAGGGAGTCGCAGTAAAAAAAGATTGGGAACCCCTGTTCTATAGCATAATGAGATTTGTTTTTACTTGAGGTATTGGACACATTTTAAGTATGTTATTTATAGTAAAAAGCATTTGAAGGGTTGAAAGGGTGGGGAGAAGATTAGAAGGTTGTTTAGTAACACGTTATATGTCCTTTTCAAGGTTTTTTGAGTCGAGGAATCTAAAAGTTAATTAATTTTTTTTATTATTTTCACTTCAGCACGAGAAAGAGGTTAAAGAGGTAGAAGTCAATAAATATCACAGTTTTAATAGTTCTATGAGAATTTCTCTCAAAAATTCGGTTGGGATAATGATAAAATTTTAAGCATAATTCTTTAAAGCAAATTATATAAGCTGTTTATGGTGTAAAGAAGAGTCTTAGAAAGACGTCTTCATATTTGACCTGTCATTGGTCTTTTTCACGATTTTTGATGCAAACGAATTTAAATATTATATTAATTTTTCATTATTTACAATGTGTACAGAGAAAGAGCGTGAAAGGAAACGAGAATCCTTTCTGATTCTTGGTTGAAAGAATGGTCAAATTTCTTCTTCTTTATCTTATATCCTTTTACCCTGCGGGATGTCGGATAATAATTTGTCTAAGTATCTGCAATTTTAGGTTCCATCCTTTTTATCCAGTCCTTCCACTTATCCCTGTCCATCAACATTTTATTCATTTTTTCTAGCGTTTTCCCCTTTGCTTTTCCTATCTCTTCAATGCCTCTCATCCAAGTTAGTCTTGGTCTTCCTCTTTTTCGCTTCTTTGCTGTTTTCATTTTTTTTTGTATTCTGTCGCTGTCCAGCCTAAGTACATGCCCATGCAATTGCTTTTTCTCAATTTTTGTATTATTGACTCTTGCATTAGTCTCCCTCTGATTTTTTCATTTTTGAGATGGTCCACCTTAGTCTTTCCTGCTATCTTCCGGAGATATTTGATTTCTGCTGCAATCAGTTTAGGCCTACGTTTTTGTTGTATTGTCCAAGTTTCACTTCCATATAATATCATTGGGTTCACTATTAAATTATATATTCTTAACTTTATTCTTTCACTTATTTCCTTTTTCCAAAAATTGTCCTGTTTAGCGAATAATAGATATTGTTTGCTTTTTTAATTTTATTGGCTATTTCAAGTTCTATTCTTCCATCATTTTCCATTATACTTCCTAGATATTCCAGGGGCTTGGTTCTTATATGTAATATTATTTGGCCTTCTTATATGTAATATTATTTGGCCTTGCACTTCCCTTTAGTTATATATATTATTTTGCTTTTATCTACATTTACCTCCATTTTCAGCTTTTCTATTTCTTCTATACATACATCTATCAATTTTTGCATTTTGGTGTCTCCGTCCGCTATAAGCATCCGCACATAATAAGCTATCCATTCTGATTTGCATCATATTTCTATATCCCACTGTAGTCTGTAGTTTGGACGTTTTTTGTCTCGTATTTTTGAGTAGTCTATCCATTATATAAAATATACGGGCTCAAACTTCTCCCTGCTTTATTCCCTTTTTGATTGTAAATGTCTCTTATCTATTTCCATTTACTTGCTCTTTTGCTCGTGTGCCTCCTCGTGTTGACTTTATGATTTGTATTAGTTTCTTAGGCGTCTCTATTAATTTTAAACAGTTTTCTACCGCTTGTCTTTGTACTGAGTCAAAAGCCGCCCTTAGGTCTATAAATGCGAGTATGAGTTCTTTTTCCGTCTCTGTTTTCCTTTCTATAAGTTGTCTTAATATAAACATATTATCTGAGGTTTACCTCTTCTTCCTGAATCCTGTTTGTTCATCGTCTAGTTTGTTTTCTACGTTTATTTTTAGTTTGTTTTGTATTATTTTTGTGTAAACTTTGTTTACTACCGGTGATAAGCAAATTGATCTAGAGTTATCGCACCGGGTTCTGTCCCCTTTTTTGAATATGGGCATTATTATGTTGTTTTTCCACTCCTCAGGTACCTTATTCATTTCCCACGCCTCCGACAATATTTTATGCAGCCAATCTATACCTTTCTTTCCCATGCATTTGATCATTCTCTCTCACCTTTCTTCGCCACTTGCTTTAGTCTCTTCCAGCTCGTCGATATCAATTTTATTTTGGTGCATTTCACCTTCTTGTTGTCTACCAGCTATGTTTACTTCTATTGGCTGAATTCTATCTTTTTCATCTAGATCAAATTTTTGTTCATAATGTCTTCTCCAGACTTCCATTTTTCCAGCAGAATTTGTTCTAATTATGTTATTTCCATCCCTTACGCCAGACTCTACTTTCTTTTCTCTCTTAGACCTTTGATTGTGCTCCAGAATGTTCGATTGTTATCTTTGTATCCTTCATTTAATTGCTTTCCAAAATCTTTCCATATTTGTTGTTTGGCATTCTTCACTAATTCCTTTGTTTCTCGTCGTTTCTTTTCGTATATTTCCTTGCCTTTTAGCTCTTTGGTAAGTATATATTTTTTCCATGCTTGTTTTTTGTCTTGTTCTACTAGTTTGAGTTCCTTTGTCCACCGCCTTGTTCTTTTACTTCCAGTATTTATTATCCTATATCCACAAACTTCCCTTGCCGTGCTAATTAAAATTTCTTTTAATCCTTGCCATCTATCATCTAGTGTCCAGCTTCTATTTGCTTCCTCCAACCTATTTATTTTTGTTTCTATCATCTTCATGTATTTACACTTATTTTTTATCTTTTGATAATTTCTTTATATCTATTCGAGTGTATTTTTTTGTTCTCTCTGGTTTTGTAGAAAGAGTTTTCCAATTTTTCAGTTCATTTGCTATACAAAATTGTATCATTCTATTTCCATTTCTGTTTATTTCGTTTTCCCCATATGGTCGTCTACATCCCAGTCCTTTATATTCTACCTACCTATTCTACCGTTCCAGTCTCCCATTATAATAATTTTGTTTCGTTTTCTCTCGTAGTATATGCATGATATTTTGTATTCTTGTATAAAATTCTGTCATAGTACTATTGTCTGTTCCTTGAACTGGGCTGTATAGTTGAACTATACGCATTTCTTCTCCCATATCTATTGTTATACTGATAATTCTTGCTGATATAGGGTCGAAACTGATAATTCTTTTGTTTATCTCTTCCTTTACTATTATACCCACTCCTTGCTTTGGTCTTCCTCCTGGTTCCATTCCTGAGTAATACAGGCTATACTCTTTATTTAATATTGTATGTCCCTTTCCTATTTTCTTTATTTCGCTGATTCCTAAAATGTGTATATCATATGCCTCCATTTTCTCTATAATTTCTGGCTCTTTGCCAGTTAATGACGATATATTCCATGTTGCTATCTGTGTACTTTTCTCTCTATCATTCATCATTCATTTCTTTCTTATGTTATTCATTTTTTCCTGTATTTTCTTGGTAACATTTAATATAAAACAACAAAATGCAGAGAGAGAGAGAGAGACTAGTGGTTAGAGGGATGCCTTCATATATATCGTGATATACGACCTTTTCAAGGTTCTTGGAATCGAGGAATCTGAAAAGTTTTGAATAAGGGAGAGGGATAATTGGGTTGGGGATCGTTAAACATTGTATAGTTTAATAGTACAATGATAATTTTTTCCAGGTTTTGTTTGGGATAGTGGACAAATTTTAAGCAAATTATTTACAGTAAAAGATATATTAGGCTAAAGAGGTAGGGTAGGGGCTTAGAGCAATGGATGCGTATATATCGTAATATACGTTTATTTCAGGAATCTTGGAGTCGAGGTTTTAAAAATTATATTATTTTTCATTATTTCCAACCTTATTAGAAACCTTTCTTCTGTTATACTACTTCGAGGAAGTGTATAAGGATTGAAGATATAATAGTAATTGAGATAAGCTATTAAATATTCAAAATTGCGATTTTTAGTTCAATAGTTTCCAAAATTAAAATTTTAAAATTGAAGCTATTTTTCGTTCCTTTCAATTATCCCATAGTCTAAGTCTGGAAAGAGCAATTTTACATCTGTAGGCTGACAACTTGTAGACAAAGACATGAAAGCCTAAGCCACTAAGCCCAAACCTAAAGCAATATTTTTCTGAATATGGTATCGGTACAAAATATATTATGCACTTGTACAAGTTAGCATATAAAAATATAATAAATAATTATTATATGATAAATACAAGACGTTTACAAGCACTCTGTCATAATGGTAATGCTGTTCAAGGATTAGTTGATTGATTGGTCCGTTACTTTGTGACAATATATTTTAACAATAAAATTACTTAATTACTTTGTTAACTGTCACTAAATATATTTGTAAAGATTTTACAATCAACTTAACTAAGTCTTAGTTAAGCGTTTGACGATGTAGTTGTACTACGAAATCGCGATAACACAATTGTAAAATCTTTACAAATATATTTAGTGACAGTTTACAACAACGTAATTAAGTAATTTTATTGTTAGTACTTAGTTTATAACCCATTTTTTTGTAAGATTTTATGACCATATCATGTACTACGTTGGGACTTTTAAATCGTTGGCACAATGACACTATCACGAATACATCAAACACTTTATTTTTAGTGTTCCGTACAGAACACTTATAAGATGAGCCATGTAGTTTTGAAAGTTAAATTTTGACTTAAGAGGTTAGTTTTGGGGGGTGAAATCGGAAGTGAAAAAAAAAAATTTCGTTAGGTCATCGAGTGTGGTGTCAAATGAAAGCTTGTGAAAACACGAGTAAAATATATATATTATATATATATATATATATATATATATATATATATATATATATATATATATATATATATATATATATAATGTATATATATGTATATATATGTATATATATATATGTATATATATGTATATATATATATATATATATATATATATATATATATATATATATATATATATATATATATATATGTATATATATATATATATATATATATATATATATATATATATATATATATATATATATATATATGTATATATATATATATATATATATATATATATATATATATATATATATATATATATATATATATATATGTATGTATATGTATATATATATATATATATATATATATATATATATATATATATATATATTGTAATACTAGCTCACACGTTTCTTTGTATCATTTTCAAAAAATCGCGAAAAATCGCTGTCCCCCACCTTATCTCGAAAAGTATTGATCAAAAAATTTTGAAAAAATTCTGGAATATTCTACACGGGGTGTAAATTGAACGAAAATTATCATGAGGGCATTACCTTTAATAATTTATCTGGTATATAAAAAAAACAAAATATTCAAGGTCATCACTTTTCAGTAAAGATTGTAAACAAACTTTGTTGAAAACTCTTTTGGGGTCTGTTTTGTGAAGGGACTGATCATTTTATACCTCCGTAACAAAATTTTTTATTTTAAAAGCAATCAATGTAGGGAACACTAATTGCGCAAGTTCAACTTGCACTTGACCGGTTATTGTGCTCTACGAACCATGTTAATAACATCACGGGAATAACTGTTAATCAGCGCTTCTGACGATGCTAACACAGTTATCAAAACGAATGTCGAAGAAGAAAATAAAGTGTTTGGTGTAGTGATAATTGTCGTGTAGCCTTGTCTATCTATATAATATTGTATTTTTCCAATAAAAAATTAATGAAAAAGTGATAAAGTACCAGATCAAAAGTTTATTACTCCATTTTAGCTCTCTAGAGAGAGAGGATTTCTGTTTTCCGATATTTCCAGGGCTTCAAACAATGTGAGACAACAAAACATAAAATGGAAAATTTTACGATTTGATGTTTTTTAATAAAATAATCCTTAAGTGGCTAAATGAGTAAAATTACTAAATAAAATAAAGGATATAATTATAATTTTTCCATCTTTCTCTTAATAATATCAATTAAAGTCTAGTGGGTTGTAAGAAACGATCAGCAAGCAATAAATGCCGATAGTTTAATTGTCCCAATAGACGTAATATGTCAGATCTAAAATAATAATGGTAGCGGGTAGATACTCCTTTACGATCCCGATAAAGGACAGACCTATGTTAGGGAAATAGCGACCCTGCTGACGCGAGCTCTTGGTTTCTCTTCCACCCCAAACCGGAAGAAAGTCATGTCCTAACCCTTGATCCGGTTTCACCTCCCATATATTTTTCCCTTACCTCATCCCAAAACTATACGCCAACCCGCAACTGGACAAGCGTGGTGTATTTCTAAACTGTCCAAAAACCTTCTAAATGGAGAATTTTTAAACGATGGATCTGGTCCCCAGGTGGGTAAATCTAAATCCCACCCTTTTATAAAGGGCAGCCTCACGGCATCTGGGGGAGGCAAAAATCCGCAAGAAACCACCAGAAAAAAAATAATTCTCAATATAACAACTTATAATGCCAGAACTCTGTTCACCGAGGAAAAATTCATTGAAATGGAAAATGAAATATCAAAAATTAAATGGGACATAATAGGAGTCAGTGAGACGAGATACAAAAGAAGAAAGTGTAAGAACATTAAAGTCAAGACATATTTACTATAATAATAAGGGAATGAAACTCACTCAATTGGAGGAATCGGCTTCTTTATCAATAAAAAACATGCAAATAACATTCTCTGTATAAAAAGCATACCCATCAGAGTGGCATATCTAGTAGTAAAACTTAACAAAAGATACAATATTAAGGTTATCCGAGTATATGCTCCAACATCACAACACTCAGACGATGAAGTTGACAACTTCTATGACAACTTCCATGGCACTAAGCGATACCTTGCTTACTACAACATAATCTGTGGGAATTTCAATGCCAGAATGGGCCTAAAAAATGCTAAGGAAGAAACTTCACTAGGAACATCAGAACACCAGAAGAAACGAGAGTGGGAGACACTCCACTTAACTTCCTACTACAAAACAACTTATATCCAGATGAACAGCTTTTTCTATAAAAAAACTACACAGAAGATTGACATGGCAGAACCCCGATGGTAAGACGAAAAACGAAATTGATTACGTAATAAGTGATAAGAAAAAGATAGTAAAAGACGCGACAGTCCTAAATAAATTTACCACGGGCAGCGACCACCGAATGGTAAGAGCGCTGATCGAAATATACACTGATCAAGAGGGGTATCGAATGGTAAAAAAGAAACCAGTATCAACATGGACAACACCTACAGACATGAAGGAATATGAAGACGAAATTGATAGACAGTTGGAAGAGAAAACTACAAATGATGAAAATATGGACATAAATAGCTTAAAACAAAAGCCATTACAAGAAGCCAACAAAAACACTGTCCTAAAAATAGGAAAGAAGAAAAAGTCAGCACAAAATCCAAGCAATTAATGAAAAAACGAAGGAAATAAGGAAGGTTTCAACGTTAAATTTAACTAGGTTACTATCATTAGCAAAACTATAAATTACAATTTTGATATTTTCCGGCAGATCGCTAATGTATAGAAGAAAGAGAGTAGGAGACAGTTTGAAAACCTGGGGACCCAGGCGCTGATAGTAGAGGTTTCGGAAAAAAAGTCCGTTAACTGCCACTAGCAAAGAACGATCTTCAGGAAAAACTCCCGAGCTGTAAACAAAACCCTTTAGACATACCTCAAGAGCGCAGCCAACAATCTGTTACGTCATTGTCAAATGATAAAAGATCCCTGTTAATGTCTACTTACGAAAGTCATATTGGTCGTCGCTAACATTACTACGCCCTTCCAAATATTTTAAAAGATGCTGACTGATAGCATTGTCCACAACGTTCAATATTAGTAAAAGTAGTGCGACTAATCGGTGTGAACAGAATAAGATTTTATTCGGTGGGTACTATAACAAGGTAAAAAAAATAATGCTCTAACTTAAAAACACACTGTTTATATTTTTTTTACATAACTGTTTAAAAAAACTACGGAAAGTGTTTTAAAGTATTACCTCTTATTGTATGAAGTTACCATCTAGGTGGTATGATGTGTGTTGTATCAAAATAATTTTAATTGAAAAAATAGTCGTAAACAAAGCCTTAACCACACTGAGACTTTATTAAAGTGAACGAGCTATTATAGTAGCCAGCGTTGGAACTATACTTCTGTAAGGCCACGCAATACATGAGATTACAAGCAACAACGAGGAAGCTACATTCCACAAATCTACTTAACACCATGGAGATTAAGCAGCTATGGGTAAGCAAGGGTTAACAATACGTCGAGACTGAGCGGGAATGGTATCGTCCATCCTAATTAAATGAGAAATCAGGTCGGACCCGACATTAATCATGAAATCTATCAAAAAAATTAAAAATATTGGTTGTCGTAGTTTTTAAATTAGTATTACTTTTGAAATCTTATTTGCGGAACCACATATTTTTTGGTTTGTAAAGTGGAGCATCAAACATCCTTTACTACTCATGTCAAAATATTTATTTCCATACTTGTTTGTGATGATTACATAGTATGAAAAAATTTCCACATAAAGTTTATTTAAGAGGTGGTAAGTGGAAGGCTAGTAATTATTGAAACAATACCAGTAGGTTTCTGGCACTTTTGTCTATTGCCAATGACTGGATCTTCAGAAAATGTACACAATATTTTAGTGAGATAATATAGCTACGCATGTCAAGCTATCTGAGACCGTGTCACCAGTGACGCTAAAATTAATAATAATAATAATAATAATAATGAAAAACTATATGTACGTATTAGTATGGAACGTTGCAAATAAAAAGAAAAAGTTACTTTGTAATGAAAATCTTTAGTCCGTCAGAGAATTATATAATGTCATATTTTCAAGCTGTGACTGCACTTCGCCGTTGGCGCCTGTAAACTTATTAGAACGATAAATTAGAAGAGAACTCTATTAATTTACTAAATTCATAGCCGTAATATGGTTATGGTTTGCAATTAAGCAGTTTCAGAACTTAAAAAAAGTAAATTACCTAGTAGAAGTTTTAACGATGTAAACGGCAATATTGAAGATTTTTTTAATACGGCACACTCGCTGTAGTAAATCTCTAAACTGCTACAGGAGCGACTTTTGCCCGAAAAAAGCTATCCATGTTGGTTTTGATTGCTGGAAATTGTACTCAATGGAAAACCGAGTCCTGGGAAATTTACTCAAAAGGGTTCTCCATAAAAAAGAGTTCTCGAAGAGAGCTGAACCTCATACAGATGTGATGTATTACCGCGACGTGTATTTCTGGCGTACTCCATTCTGAGAGGAATTAAGCCACGTCCACCCAACACTTTATGGATAGTATAGACACTTAAACTGCCAACCGTTCTTTGATGTTCTAAAGAATCAGTGTTGCTGATGAGTTCTGGTCTACAATCACCCGAATAGCTCTTCTCTGAATAGAATCTAGCAAATATGGCGCTTTCTTTGCTATACATGCAATATGTTTCATGCCCAGGTATATCTGCTCTCAAAATAGATTTTTTTGCACGTTTTCGTTAAATTGAACAATGTTCGAACGTTTAAGGTAAATGAAGAAACAAGCATATTGTCATCTGTAAAGCTGTAGACTGGATTCCTGGTCCACTCCAGCAGATGGTTAATGTAAAATAAAAGTGTGTAGGATACAGTATGGAGCCTTGAGGGAAACCGACGTTGATAGACATGGTATTGGAAAGAAATTCGTCAACTGCGACTTGTAAAAAAAAAAACGCTCTCGGAGGAAACGCGAGAGCCATAAACAAAACATTTCAGACATACGAAAAGAGGAGATATAGCAGATATTATGTGATATCATGTATTTAGGTTGTGACTGTGATTTTCTATAAACTTTTAGAACGTCAAATTAGAAGGAAACCCTATTAATTTACTGAATTCATTACTGTCACAGGCCTTGAAATTTTTTTTTATAATTATTTTCAAAGTTAATAAAATAGCATGTATTGTCATATACTAAAGCATTAGTTGTGAACTAATTGTTTAGTCCATGGTATTGTAAATTGCTGTATCACAATATTGTTTTAAATTTAAATCTTCGGCAACGAATAATTATGAATCCTTATATTGTATTTATACAGGGTGAATGAAAGATAGAGTAAAGTTTATTATCTCATTTGTTTCGGGAATGATGAAAAAATGTTAAATACAATAGTTTTAGGAATGTTAAGGTGCACAGTTTAAAATTATTTTTGAGTATACAGGGTACTTCAAACAAGTATGGCCGATATAACATATGCTTTTTTTTAAATGGAACATCCTATTTTCTAATTTATTTTTAAATTTTGCGTAAAATTTTACTTTTTTATTAATAATGTTATATACCTAGTAGCTTTTCTAATATTTCAAAAATTGCCAGTAGCGCCATTGTTTCTGAAGGTAGAATACTCATAATTGGTATAAGCGTTCTATAGAGATGAAAAAAAAGATATTATGTAAAGAAATTGGAGTTAGATACTACAGGGTGTTCAAAATAAATTTATGCATTTTGACTATTTTAAATTGAAAAATCTCAAATTTTTTGAAAGACACACCCTGTATATTATTATTTTTGATAGATTTTACAAAACCCTCCAACTTTTATTAAGTATGTCATATACCTATTTTTAATAGTTTTCGATTTATTTTGAATTTTTCAATTTTTACCCTTGTTTTTAATACTCTTTCGCTATAACATCATAGTTGCCAAGACAAAACAAAAATGTAGACACTGTCAAATTTTGACATGTCTATTAAGCAAGTAAAAAATAGTTCAATTTGTTGTAGTAAGTGACGTATAAAGGTAATAGTTATGGATCTTCCTAAAAATGAATTAATTGATATGGTTTATACACTGGGCGAGGAGGGAAAAAATTGTCTTTTGGCAGTACGGCTTTACGGAGCGAAGTACCCTAATAGACGTATACCATCTAGAAAATCTTTTCAGTGTTTAATGGAACGATTTGATGGTAGTGGTAGCGTTAAGTATACGAAACGGAAAGTAGTAAACCAGAATGCTACCAATGAGGAAAAAGAAATGGAGATTTTACTTCATGTTGAAAATAATTCCCAGGTCAGCAGACGTCAACTAGCTGACTTATCTGACACATCCCAATCTAAGGCTAGTCGCACCACGAGAAAATACAAGTATCTTCCCTTTCATATGGAACTACACCAAGAACTTCAATTGATCCATATTTTTTCCGCGAACCGCTTAACGGGCCTAGATATCTAAATTTTTTGCAAAACGGATTACCCCAGCTTTTCGAAGAAGTTGATGACTTTTGAAAGGGAATAAATGTGGATTTAAAAAGACACTCTTTTTGTGGGGCTACATTAAAGATCGTGTTTATGTGAATACCCCTACAACACCAGTAGCTATGGAAAATAGGATACGGGATGCGTACAGGACAATAACGCCCTTTATGCTAAGGAAAGTGAAGGGAAATAAAGTAAAACGACTAAATATGTGTATTCAAGTAGACGGGCATATTTTTGAACATTTATTACGTCATAATAATTAATCATTAGTTAAGTTAAACTATATTAAAATTATTATTAACTTTTTGTTTTTGTTTTCACAATAGCGTAAGTGTATTAAAAACAAGGGTAAAAATTGGAAAATTCAAAATAAATCGAAAACTGTTAAAAATAGGTATGACATACTTAATAAAAGGAGTGTTTTGTAAAATCTATCAGAAAAAATAATAATATACAAGGTGTGTCAGTTAAAAAATTTGAGATTTTTCAATTTAAAATAGTCGATATGTATAAATTTATTTTGAACACCCTGTAGCATCTAACTCAAATTTCTTTACATATATCTTTTTTTCATCTCTATAGAACGCTCGTACCAATTATGAGTATTCCACCTTCAGAAACAACGGCGCTACTAGCAATTTTTTACAGAACTGAAAACTAGTGTTTTTTTTTTTTTTTAAAAAAATTGAAATATTAGGTATAAACATTATTAATAAAAAAATTATAAAATTTTAAGCCGAATTTAAAAATAAATTAGAAAATAGGATGCTCCATTTAAAAAAACATATGTTATATCGGCCATACTTTTTTGAAAGTACCCTGTATACTCAAAAATAATTTTAAACTGTGCACCTTAATATTCCCTAAAACTATTATATTTAACATTTTTTCGTCATTCCCGAAACAAATGAGATAATGAACTTTACTCTGTCGTTGACTCACCCTGTACATTAACCAACGTCTAGCAGCTGCTGATGATGCCTACATGATAAAAGTAATGCGCTGAATTTGATTTTAAAAATATACATGAAGTGGAAATGGATATTTTGTTTTATTTCAAACAATATTCATAGGTGTTCTGAATTTAAAAAAAAAATTGCTTTTCATTCATTCATTCAACATTTTTGAAAAATATCTACTGTATTGTACTTATCCTGAGTATATCTTTTTATCCTTATTAGCTAAAAATGTTTCTCATAAACTCAAAAAAAAAACAGATATTAGAAACACTTGTCTTTCATTCTAGTAAATAAGTATAATAAGGTCGGACAAACATTTAAATTATATACTTACTAAATACAAATTACATCATAAAAAAGCACTAACAATACAAATCCTGCAACCTTGCATCATTACACAATTATTGCTTAAAATATATGATTACAAATAAAAAACAATTACATACAATGGGAATGTGTCCTAAAGTAAAATTATTTGTAAATACTCATCTTAAAAATGATCAACTTGCTTTATTTTAATAATTTAAAACTAAAAATACGTCAGTATAAATACACTGAATTAACACTTTTTATAATTAAAAAAAAGTATTTCTATTTTTAATATCTAGATAAATTAAGCAGTTAAGTCAATAACACCAAACTCTTGTTTTTTTATATTCCATTTCAAGGTCAAATATTTGGAGGAACAGATTCCTAGCCTATCATATATATTGTTAATGTCCCTAAAAATATGATATAGGGACAGTCGTGGCAAATAAATCGTACATTTCAAGCGCATTCTATTAACTAGTCGACAGGAGTCTAATATTATATTACTTTTTCTCGGTACGGGCGTCTGGTAACATCGTTTTACGGTCGGAAGGCCGATGATACGAGTTAGAGGAACCAGTCACCGATAAAGGGACCAGAGATTCAGATTTAATTTTTAGTGTTCCGTAAGTAACACTTCTAGGATTACTTCGGTATCTGTCATACCCGATTTTCTTCGAAACTATTTGACCTATACAGTTGAAATTTGACACAAATATAGGAATTAATGGCCCAATCAGAGTTTTTAAAATTAAATTTTAACTGAAGGGTTTAGATTGTGGGGTGAAATCGGAAGTGAAAAAGAAAATTTTTTACAAGGTCATTGAGTGGCATACGAAAGCTTGTGAAACCACGAGTTGAAAGATATATATGATGTAATACTTGTGCACACTTCTTTTTGTATTATTTTTAAAAATGGACAAAAATCGCTGTCCCTCCACTCTATCTCTAAGAATACTGTTTAAAAATTTCGAAAAAATTCTGAAATATTCTTCATAAAATGTAGATTGAAGGAAAATTATCACTAGTACATTACGTTTGGTAATTTATCTAGTATAAAAAAAAACTGTTTGACTAGACAATATGGTGGACATTTTCTTCTTGGAAAGTTTTGAATTTAACCGAAACAGCTACGTATTCGGTGCAATCAGTAATATACTCATATACTTTTCAGAACATTACTGCCTTAAGCCTTTGGCCACAGATAAAAAAATTTCTGTGATTACTGGTGACCAACGAATAGGTACCGAGACAAAATAATTTTATTTTATTTGTTTATAATTAAATACTAGTAAATATTTTAAACTTTTACTACAAAGATGTTTTCGCTTTTTATATTTCTTGATAATTCATATCGAAATGGGTGACTGAATTTCACAGAATACGTCTTCAGCAATCATAGTATGGAACACTAATTGTGCAAGTCCGACTTGCACTTGGCTATTTTTTTTAAAGATGATGTATTATCTATTTTTTTAAATACCATGAAAAAGGAAATAATATTGAGGAATAATTTAATTATAGTACTTTCCTTACTCAGTATATATCACCACTACACCAAAACACTTTATTTTTGCACTCGACGTGCGTTTCGCTAACCACGTCGCGCTCCTGATGAAGCTAACATGGTTAGCGAAACGCGCGTCGAGTACAATAATAAAGTTTTGGTGTAGTGGTGATATATACTCAGTAGTGTCATTGTGCCAAAGATTCCACTTCCCAACATAATAGCACTTTCCTTGCTAAAGGAGCGTATTGTATTGGTGAAAAAAACATATTTTCTTTACGTTTTAGGGTGTCTAGGTTACAAAAATATAATTTCCCGTCTGTCTGTCTGTATGTGTGTAGGTACGATTACTCTCTAATGAAAGGAGATATAGATTTCAAGTTTTATCATAGTATTAGAAGTATAAATAAAGCCTACAATTTTTGAGAGATCTTCTTTCTGAGGGAGGGGGTACGTTAAATATGTTGTAGTATCAATAGTTTTAAGAAAATTAATTCTTATTAATGTAATGAAAAAATTTGAAATGCAATTATAAAAAGTTAGACATATAAATGGTTCAAAGGGTGATGGAGAGGATTTGAGGTGTTGCTTATTAGTTACTGTGTTATACTCTATATTATTTTCAGAATTCTAAAGCTTTTTTGCTCAATATTTTTTATTGCCTTTGCTAAAGGAAAGTTATTTGTAAAAAACATTATTTATAACCTATAAGATGTCAGATGAGTTGTTTAGTATATGTGGTCTTATAATTTTTTCAGTGTTATTGGAGACGGGGCGATTGAAAACTGTGTTATTACGTAACTATTATATTTGAGAAAAAATCACGAAGAACACAGCTACCGATTTCCGCTGGTCCATCTGTCTTCGTGTCTGTCGGTCTTTTAGCACGATAATTTCGAACGAAATGAGATATCAATTTTAAATTTGGTTCATATATAAAATAATAAAAAAAGAAAAGGTGCAACCTATAGATTTTGGGAGATATCGCTTTAGGGGACGGCGGTGGAAAGGTGAATGTCCACAAATTTTCTTTATTTGAATTAGTAATAACACATGGGCTGAAAAGTCCCGGGCCTAACAAAGAAAACACGGTTTTTTTGGTTCAAAATTAGCTTTATTCATCAACGTAATCTCCATCAAGAGCAACGCAATCATTCCAGCGCCGCTCTAACATTTCAATACCACTTTTGTAGAACGATTTATCTTTTGCCTCAAAATAGGCCTCAGTTTCAGCGATAACCTCTTCATTCGTGCGAAATTTCTTACCGGCGAGCATTTTTTTCAGGTCTGCGAACAGCCAGTAGTCGCTGGCGAATATGGTGGATGTGGGAGCAATTCGAAGTTCAATTCATGTAGTTTTGCCATTGTTTTGATTGACTTGTGACACGGTGCGTTGTCTTGATGAAACAAAATTTTTTTCTTTGCCATATGCGGTCGTTTCTTTGCAATTTCGGCCTTCAAACGCTCCAATAACGCTATATAATATTCACTATTGATGGAATTTCCTTTCTCAAGATAGTCGATGAATATTACACCACGCACATCCCAAAATACCGAGGCCATAACCTTTCCAGCCGATTGTTGTGCTTTCGGGCGCTTTGGACGAGGTTCACCAGTTGCTGTCCACTCAGATGACGATCGTTTTGATTCCGGAGTGAAGTGATGGATCCATGTTTCATCCATTGTCACATATCGACGCAAAAATTCCGGTTTGTTACGTTTAAACATGGCCAAACACTGCTCAGAATCATCAACACGTTCTTGTTTTTGATCAACATTGAGCAAACGCGGCACCCACTTTGAACAGAGCTTTCTCATAGTCAAATGCTCATGCAATATAAAGCCAACACGTTCTTTTGATACCTTTACGATGTCAGCTAACTCACGCAACTTCACTTTTCGATCATTCAAAACGATTTTATGGATTTTTTTGATGTTTTCTGGTGTTACCGCCTCATTTGGACGTCCACTGCGTTCTGCATCATCGGTGTCTCTACGACCACGTTTGAAGTCAGCAAACCAACGTTTTATTGTTGTTTCTGATGGAGCAGAGTCCCCATAACACTTTTCAAGCCATTGCTTCGCTTGAACGGTATTTTTTCCCCATCAAGAAGCAGTGTAAAATTAAAACACGAAATTGTTTTTGATCCATTGTTTTGAAAATAACAAAAGTAGCGTCACTCTTAGCACAATAACTCACAAACTAATGAATAGAATATCATGAAATTTTAACAGCTGTCTTTTGAAGGTTAGTATTAACTAAAAAAAAGGTGACTGCAATAAAACTAGCGCCATCTATGTGTTAGGCCCGGGACTTTTCAGCCCATGTGTTATGTTAATTTTTCTTGGTTTTTGATCAGGTAATAATCCAGCTTTATATGAAAACATATAAGGGGTTAAAGGAGTGCGAAAAGAGGTTAGAGGGTTTTTTTCATATAAATCGTGTTATATGTCCTTTTAAAGGTTCTTAGAGTTAGAGAATCCGAAAATTAAGTTGTTTTATTATTTTCAGTTTTAATAGGGAAAAGGGTAAAAAAAAGATGTGATCGTTAAATATTATATAGTTTCAATAGTATTACGGGAATTTTTCCAGGTTTATGGTTGGGAAAATAGCCAAATTTTAAGCATATTATTTATAATAAAATATATACGGAGTTTAAGAGATGGAGAAGATTAGACGTGTTGTTTCGTATATATCGTGTTATATGTCCCTTTTAGGGTTTTTGGAGTCGAGGAATCTGAAAATTAGGTTTTTTTTATTACCTTTAATTTTAATAGGAGCAAGGGTTAAAGGCCATTAAATATTGTATAGGCTCAATAATTTAATAAGAATTTTTTTGGTTTCTGGTTGAGTTAATGGATAAATTTTAAGGACAAGTTATTCTAATACAACATATAAGGAATTCAAAGTTTAAGAAAGATAATTAGAAGGCTTCACTTTCAATGTTTATAGGGGAAGAAACTGAAAAAGATGGGGTTCATTAAATATTGAATAGTTTAAGTAGTATTATCAGAAATATTTCTGGCTTTTGGTTGGTATAATGGACAAATTTGGAGCTTAAATTTCATATCTAGCGTGTTATATGTCCTTTTCAAGGTCCTTCAAGTCGAGGAACCTAAAAACTGTCTATCGGGGAGGAGGGGGGTAAAAGAGGGTGTGGTCGTTAAATATTTTATCGCTTTGATAGTCCTAAGATATTTCTCTAGTTTCTCGTTGGATTTAGGGGGAAACATTAAGGAACAGGGTAAAGGGTTAGAGAGGTGGTTGCGTATATATCATAATGTACGTGTATATTAGGGTTTTGGACAAAGATCTGAAAATTATATAATTTTTCAGTATTATCAACTTTATTGGAAGCCTCTGCTTCGATAAGTTTATTCTTTAGTAAATCTTTATACCAATTTTTTTAGCATTTTAAATTATTTATGGAGAAATATATAAGGGGTTAGAGGGCTGGGGAGAGGCGAGAGGGGGTTGACTATATATATATATATATATATATATATATATATATATATATATATATATATATATATATATATAAACTCCTGGACAAAATTAACGCAACAATCTGAAAATTAATTTATCTTTTTCTTATGTCAGTTTTAAAGTTTATCGAGTATTTGAATAGTAGGCTATGCATATTTTGTTTCGTTGTTCATGACAGAAATCAAAACAATTCATTTAGATTTACAGTTTTAAAGAAGTTTTTAAAAGATAAACAATTTTCTGTCATAATGCGATAGATTTTCTTTAAAAGTAAGCTTATAAATTGTTCCCTTTTTCAAAGTAATCCGTTTTTGTGGTAGACTGTTTTATTTTTGACCCCGAAGAATTAGAAAAATGAATCGAACAAGGAATTTAACTGAACACGAGGTAGTGCGAACCTCAGTTTTATTGGACGAGGGATATTGTCAGAGTTATGTTGCCAATTTGTTAGGCAAACATCGTTCCACAATAAGTCGTATGGTAAGACGCTTGAATGAAGTAGGAACTTATTCTAGAAGGCTAGGGCAAGGGCGAAAAAACGATGCACTAGCGACCTAGATGAACGTTTTATAAGACAATATGCTTTAAGAAACAGGACTGTCACTAGTTCTATAACAGTTAGAAGACGGTTAAATGAAGCTGGATTAAACAGTAGGAGACCAGCCACTGCGCCCTTGCTTAGTAGAGAGAACAGAGTTGCCAGATTACGTTTTGCTCAAAATCACGAAAACTGGTCTGTGGATGATTGGAAACAAGTTTTCTTCACAGATGAAACTAGGGTTAGTTTAAAACATCCAGATGGTCGTGAGCGAGTATGGCGAAGACCAGGAGAGAGGTTTGCTCCTTGCAATATCTCTGCAAGGATTCCATTCGGCGGTGGCTCTGTTATGTTCTGGGGTGGCATTTGCTTTGATGCTCGCACAGAGTTAGTTCCCGTTCGTACGAGATCCATGAATGCTGACTACTATCTTGAGAATATTGTAATAGAACATGTGATGCCTTTCGGTCATTTTGTGGGGCCCAATTTCCTGTTTATGCAAGACAACGCTCGATCTCACGTGGCTAGGGAGGTACTCGATTATCTTAACCAAGTTGATATACCGATTATGCAACGGCCACCAAAAAGCCCGGATCTGAATCCGATAGAATATGTATGGGATCACCTTAAGAAAAATGTGAAACGTCATATACCTGCACCTAGAAACCTGAGGGAACTTGAAAATGCAGTTATCACAGAATGGGAGGAAATTCCTCAAGATTTTATCCAAAATTTAATTAGAAGCATGCCTAGGCTCATAAACGCTGTCATCCGAAGTAGAGGAGGCAACACACGCTACTAGTGTCCCAGTCACACCATTAATTTTGCTACTAATGTTCCAGTTTATTTTTTTCATTATTACATAATTTCAACGATTTTGTTATTAGGTCTTAGGAATAATTTTAATTCGAATCTTATAGAGAAATTTGGTAGCTAATTCACTTTTAAAGTATCCGAATAAGTTTTTTCTAATTTTTAGTGTAACCAATGTTCATAAAAAATTATTAAAATTAATTCATTAGAGAGATTTGTATGATTTAATATATTGTTGCGTTAATTTTGTCCAGGAGTGTATATATATATGTATATATATATATATATATATATATATATATATATATATATATATATATATATATATATAGTGTTATACACTGTTTTTAATTTCTTAAGCTGAGAAATTTGAAAATTTTTATTTATGGTCGCATATGTAAGAAGCTAAAGCAGTGGTGGAGAGGCTTAGGAGAATAATATATTTCGTATATATACTACTTTTATTGTTCTAAACCTTTCCTCTGCTCAACTGTCTATATCCTTCGTTGAAGCAAAATCTTATATTTTTGAAAAGCACGCCCACCGAGCATTGCATTTCATCTTGTTCAGATCACAATACATAATTATGAGAATTTTTTATTTTAAGCAATATTATTTATAATCAAACATATAAGGGTTTAGATTGGTGGAAGTAGTTGTTAAGGGAATCGCTTTGTATATGTCATCTTATACATGATTTTCAGAATTTTTGATGTCGAAAGATTTGAAAATTATTTTATATTTCAAACTACTTATAGTGAAATATAAAAGTTGTCAGAGGGGAAGGGGTTTATAGAGGACGCTTTCTTATATATCGTGTTATACGTCATTTTTGATTTCTTGGAATCGAAAAATTTGAAAATTGTGTTATTTTGTAATTATCTTCAATTATTTGTAGTCAAACATATAAAAGATTATAAGGGCGGGAGGAGAGAGGGTAAGGAGAAGGGTTGCTTTGTATATATGTGCTTTATATATATATATATATATATATATATATATATATATATATATATATATATATATATATATATATATATTATTTTCAGGATTTCTTGGCTAAAGAAAAAGCGTGTTATTTTTTATATACTTCGATTATTTGTGGTTAAATATATCAGTGGTAAACGGTTAGAAGAAAGGATTAGAATATTATCCCTATATGTAGTATTATTTTTTAAGTCAATGAATATGAAAATTGATTTATTTTTTAAAATTATTCATGGTAGAACTGTTTCTTAATAAGTGCTCTTGTACAAAAATCGATAAATTTCTGCCTTGTAGACATATCAAAGACACGTGATTGTTCAAGTGAAATTTATAAATGGTAATAATATTTACTTTCATAAATTATGTGCTTACTGTATGTTTACAAAGCAAGAAGTCACTATTTTTTAAGAAGCCTGTTAAAAAAATAACTAACTATTTCCAGCCCAAACATGGCTTTATTGAGCGCCGAGTTCGGTAAGTCACCAAATGGCCCTACCACCTGGCTGCCGAGATCGTGCGATTTAACGCCTTTGGACTATTTTCTTTGGGGCTACGTTAAATCACAATCACGTTCACCAAATCTTGCAGCACCATGCCGGCAAGCCTCACCCTCCAAGCCACCAGACTCCGATGGACAAGCAGCATCAAGTACCTGGGCCTCCACTACGACAAGCGGCTAGTATGGAAGAACCAGGTCGCCACCTCCGCCAAAAAAGCCAACGAACTCCTCGGCAAGTTGCATCCACTCCGAAATATTAAAAACTACTATTTCCTCTATATCGATTCCTAAATACCTTTGACAAAATGCAGCGAATTAAAAGAAAATCCTGTCATAACACTGTCGCATGATCTAATATTATTGTGACGCATGTTATGTTACTGCAAAAAACTTTACCCAAGTTCAGTTCCCATCAGGTTAGTTTATTTATGTTAAGTATACTTGTTGGGAATGTGGAATCTTGTAATAAAGAAGTAACTTGCAAGCAAGAAAAATATATTGTCAGTGTCCTTTCCACTTTTAAATCGGGGATCCATATTTTAGGTATTGAAGGCCACCTCCAATAAACAACATACCTACATACTTCCACTGTACTGTCAGGAAGAAGTTAAATATTTCCGTCAAAGTGCATGGTGAAAAGCAAGTTTAAAAATTAAAAGATAAAACAACTATGTTCAATATATATTGAACTATTACTACTACTGTTACTACTATTTTTGGGCATAAATCGTATTATTCTCATACTGCAATATATTTTAAAATGATCGGCAAAGTCCACTACTTACAATGCGAACAAGTATTTCTAAAATAATTACTGATTTAGATTTTTTGACACTAAAGAAAAGTTAATAGAAAGTTAGGTAAATCATTACAACTCCACATTTTCAATTATAATCATTTTATGGTAAAATAAGAACTTATAGAGAGGGAGGGCTTTCATTAAAATTGAAAATAATGATAAATAACATAATTTATAAATTTCTCGAACCTTGAAAGTAATAATAATATCATATATACAAGGCAACCTCTCCAATCCTCTCCTCGCTATTTTCTCTCATAATGGTAAAGCAAATAAATAAAATTTATTACCTGCAGGAGGTGACCCTTCCCCTTAACGATGACGCCCAATTTCTACTTCAAGTATTGCCTGTGTACCAAATTTGAAATCAATATTTTGTTTTGAGAGAGACCGACAGACTAACCGAAATGAGGGACTAAGTTTTTGGTGACCTAGGGATCTTAAAACGTGTAGAAATATAAAAACCTAGGAGAGGTGATTTTCCAAGAAAAACTTTCCTCTATTAATCGAATAATAACACAATTTTCTAATTCTTTAATTCCAAGAACACTAAAAATGATGTATAGGACGATATACATGAAGCAATTCGTCCAACCTCCCCCTCATCTCAGGTAAATGATGATCAATTCTAAAACCCTGAAACGGACATATAACACAATATATGCTAAGCAAACCTAAAAATGTTTTGTTATAAAAAAAACCGTCTTTTATTCATAGATATACGTTAAATACAAGCAATCTATTTCTCTGAAAGTTAAATCAGGTAAATACCTATTGCCATTTTCTATCACAACGAAATCGGCTTTTAATAACTCTAAAAATAATTCACTTATTTCAAAATTTTCAATTTCTCTCACACGTTGTTCCCAGACAGGTTTAATTGTAAAGCGTTACCGTTATTACGTTACAATGCTGCCGAAATGCACACGCTTTGCAATAGAATGTGCTCGGGGTGTACGATCGATACGGCTACAACTGTTCATTTTAAAATTTCATTTTATCACTAAATGTTATAATATCAAAAACCGTATTAGAATGCAGCTTTAGCGCCGTTTAAATTCAAATCATATAGCATATTATATTGTACATCTAATGCAAAAAATGAATTTTCCGGAAGTAAAAACTTCAGAGGTTTTAAAAAATCTACTATAGAACGAGAACGTATGTAAAATATATTATTACTAACACCGCCTTGAGGCTTTGTATATTTGACCAAAATTAACAATGTAAATGGACTTTTACCAACATCAGAAAAATTTGACAAAGAATTTAAAAAATGAACTCGTTTTTTCCTGACCTACCGTTACCTAATACTCTTAATCTGTATTTGAAATGTGTATTAGATTTTTCGATCAGTTCTATTCGAAGCACATATTTTTTAATTAGCCTGTTTCTTTTTCTTTTCCCCTGGAGAAATATGTTATTAATTATGTATTTTAGAGATTATCTTAGTATGTACCTACGCCATTTATGAATAACCAAGAAAAATATCTTTGATGTATTTTTAATATCTAATAACTGCCTTACTAGCAAGATGGATGGCCTCAACTAACAGAACAACCTTGCGTTAGGGTGTTTTGCCGCTATGTTCGAATGCACCAGGGTACTACGCGTGTTATCGCTACCATACGTCCTTATATCCGACGTAAATTCTTACCTAGTATTTCTCGTCACCTTTTGTGGCACTTCCATGCGATCAAAGACGTTGACCGCAAAATTATGTCGAACCCCCATAAACCAATATGCACTTTAAAACAAATATATTTGCACAACAAATAAAACTTGATTCCTGTATACCAGATTGGTTGGCAGAGGATCTAGAACGAAGTGATAGAGGGAACTTAAAATAAGTACAAGTCAAGTATTAAAGTACATAAATAAACTTATGAATGCAAATGGTTTTTAATTAGGGATGTTTAAAACTTTGGCTATACTGAAAGTGTAAATGTTAAATCAGAGTTTTGTAACGCTTTATCAATGCGGTTCTGTGGTAAACATAATTCATTCCTGGCTAATACGGCGATTAAATCAATTGTTAGGTATAATTTGATATATTTCACGTCAAATCTGCCTAATGTTGGTAACAGAACATTCAAATTTGCATTTTCAATTTTCGTAAAATGTGTTTATATAAAAAGGTTAATTATAAAGTAAAAATAAATTTTGACCACAAAATAGGAAAAACAAAAATCATTAAACAGCCTTAGAACGACGTCAGTATTGCTACTAACGGTTTTTTAAATACATAATTATTGAAGGGACCCCGCACATTTCTTATGTAAATTGGCTTTAGGCCAAATTGGTCAGAAATTAATATATCCAGTAGTTTTTGACTTCCTGATAAAAGTTCTCCTGGGACCAACGTTCGAAAATGGACAGATTTTGAGATTGAGTCATTTATAAGAGTCCTTATGTTGGAAATGGATATCCATTCGGTACTGGCTTGAGGGGATTTAACAACGCCTTTCCACATATAAACGTGGTTATTCATGCATGATATACCTAAGTAACATGCAAGCATATCATGCATGAATAACCCGGTTTATATGTGGAAAGGAGTTGCAAATCACCTCAAACCAGTACCGAATAGAAATCCCCATAGGGACCCCTATAAATCATTCAATCTCAAAAACTGTCCATTTTCGAACATTAGTCCCATAAGAACTTTTGATCAGGAGGTCAAAACCTACCAATTTCTGATCAATTTGACCTAAAGCCAATTTCCGTAAGAAATGCACGGGATCCTTTATTAAATAGTTTATTATTTATAATTTAGTTTATTGTTCTTTTATCATTCATGTATTAACTTTAATTTATCTGGTCTGATAACCTCTGACAAAAAAATTTTGAACTATGTCAGGCGCAGATCCAGAAAGAATTTTTTTTTGGGGGGGGGCAAATGCAGGTAATTTTAACAAGCGGGGACTAAAAATTAAACTTTTTAAAAATGTTATTCGGTAATAAAATAATATTGTTAATATAAGGAAAACAATTCGTAGTTTTATTAACAGTGGAATAAATATTATTTATGTTACAAAAATAAAATTTGTATAATAGAACTATATTCATATGACAAGGTCAATTCTAGGCGATGAATTCTCAAATTCTTTTTAACAAATCTTCAGTATCGTTAAAGAAAGAGCTTTCTTACTAAGTTCTTAATAACTTCATCGTAACTATCTGGTTAAAAATTGAAAAGGAAATATTCATGTCATACAGATTTAACGTGTCTTCTGGGAAACGAACTTTTAGATCCACAATCAAATTATCAAGGGCCTATATATATATATATATATATATATATATATATATATATATATATATATATATATATATTTATTTATATATCGTTTGTCTAAAGTAGGATATCACGTCGTTAGTAGGATGATTTTCTTTAAGATTTTGTCTGTAAGTTTTTCCGGGCATCTTTATTTCCACAGCAATCTCACATATTTCTTCACATATTATTTTAACAGCAGTTTCGTAGTTGCTACGCCGTCTTTGTAAAATTGTTAAAGTATCGTGTAAATAATCATGAGCAGCTTTTGAGTCTATTTGAGTCCCTGCTAGAATCACAATTGCCACAAGTGTTTGGCTGTCACATAAAGGCACACATAAACTTCGAGCTTTAACAGCGATCGCTCAATCTTTCCGTTCACTTATCGACTCTAAGACTGAAACAAATTGTGGAAGAGCAGATCGAAATTGGAGTACTCCATCATGTCTTTTAATCCAGCGGGTCTCTCAAAGCCCAGAAAGCTTATGCCTCACTGCTGTTTTCAAAACATATCCTCTTTTGGAAGAATCTTTGAAAAGAAATATCGTCTCTTGCATTGTTGAAACAGCATTTTTAATAGCTTGAACTTCAGATGTTCGAGAAATACTTAAATTAAGATTGTTTGAAGCAAGGGGAAAAACTGCATTGTTTGAAAAACAAACAAGACCTTACATTCACCAAACAAAGAGGTTACTAAGCTAACTTTGTCAGAAATTTTTTCGTAATATTTTATGTGTTATATATATATAATTGGTTCGATTACTACATTAAAATTTCAGATATTCTGGATCTGCGTCTGTATGTATTAAATTTGACTGAATTAACCAAAAAAAATTTTGGGTGTATTTTTTCAAGGATTTCTTTAAAATGTCTTGATTTTATCAAGTATAATAAGTATAGCAAAGAGTAAGGTAAACATTCTACTTTAATGCACAATATATACATGTATCTCATCGAATGCAAAATTTGATGACAAATTATATTAAATCATATTGTTGATGGTATTAAATATGTTAAAGGAAAACCTGTTGTTTGTGAATTAAAAAACTAAATGTTGTAAGTGTTTCAGCAAGTGATGAAATAAATCTAGTATGTTATTATCAGAATGTAAGGGGTCTAAATTCAAAAAGTGTTGACTTTTATTCGTCATTTGTGATTGTGAGTTTGATTTGTTAGCTTTAAGTGAAACCTGGCTTCACGAAGATGTTCATAGCTCGGAATTGTTTCCAGTGAATATACGCTTTACAGAAAGGATAGAAAATTTGATATAACAGGCAAAGAACGTGGTGGTGGTGTTTTACTGGCCGTTAAGAATTATATAAACTCAGAGTCTATGGATGTGACTTTATTTGATTTACAATTTTCGGATATTGATTTGTTGATGGTAAAATGTAGTATTAATGATAAAATTTTGTATGTAGTAGTATTATATATACCTGATAGATTAAGTTTTGATGTATATGATCATTTTTTCGAATTTACTGAACAGATTGATTATTTGAGTCGAGACAATGTATTCATAATGGGTGATTTTAAAGCTCCATATTTTGTTGACGGCAACGTTTCTGATCGCAAGACTTTGGTTATCAACAACTTTCTTGAACTTAATCAGTGCAAGCAATGGAACAGCATAACTAACTCAAATAATAGACTACTTGATTTGATTATCTCTGGATCAGAGTGTATTGTCAGGAGAGATGATACCCCAATGGTGCCGGAGGATACACATCATCCGGCGCTTACGTTCTCCATTCCAAAAATAAATATAAGACAAAAAAAATTCTCTACTAATTCTCCGGCTAAGATTTATAACACTAGAAAAGCAAATTTTCCTGAATTATACAGAGCCCTATCAGCAATTGACTGGACGTCTCTCGAGGATTGTTGTGATGTTGATCTTGCACTAGAGCAACTGTATGATAATGTTTTTCATTTGTTTGATGAACATGTTCCGGCATACAAAAATTTTGCTCATCATTATCCTCCATGGTTTTCTGCTGATATTATTAAAAATATAAAAAAGAATGCAAGACATGCAAAAAAATTCAAGAGATATGGTAATCACAATGATTATCTAGAATTTAGACGGTTAAGATCAATTTCTAAGCAGCAAATTAAAGCGTCATATGTTAAATACATGGAGGATGGACAGGCTTCTCTGGCACTGAATCCCCAACGCTTTTGGAGTTATGTTCATTCCAAAAGTAATTCCTCTAGGATTTCCAGTGTGATGATATAGAAATGACATTCTGAAGTCTCCGTCGAGCATTGTTAACGCCTTTGCAGATTTTTTCTAGGGTGTCTTCACACTATCGGAACCACCAGCGACTTGTCATTCGCTTAGTACGTCGTTGAGAATTGTGGAATTCTCGCTCATTACTGAGGATGAAATATTGATGGCTACAAAAAAATTAAAACATAAGATGACCTCTGGCCCTGATAATATTCCCTCGTTTCTCATTAGGGACTGTGCGACTGTCCTTGTAAGACCTTTAAAGTATATTTTTAATTTATCAATTAAACAGGGAGTTTATCCGAAACGATGGAAAGAAGGTAGATTATGTCCTATTTTTAAGAATGGAGACGGGGAATGTTGAAAATTACAGGGGTGTCGTTCTACTTTGTAACTTCTCAAAGGTCTTTGAGTCAGTCTTGTATACACGTATCTATAGCCAAATTAAAAATCAAATTTCTCCTTATCAGCACGGATTTGTTAGTAAGAGATCTACGGTAACAAATCTAACTGTTATGACATAGTTAATTTCGGAAATATTAGATGATGGTGGGCAGGTTGATGTTATTTATACAGATTTCTCGAAGGCCTTTGATAGGATCGACCATCATGTTCTCATCAATAAGTTGTCTTTCTTTGGTTTCACTGATGGTGAGAGGGCTTTTATAAGTTCTTACTTGTTTAATAGAACTCAGTTTGTAGCCTAGAACGGATTCAAATCAGAAAGATTTGCGGCTACCTCAGGCGTTCCACAAGGTTCAAATTTGGGACCCTTCATTATGTTCGTAAATAACCTTTGCGAGGATTTAAAATGTAACAGACTAATTTATGCTGATGATAAAAAAATGTTTATGCCAATAGAAAAAACTGAGGATTGTTCCTATCTACAGAGCCAGTTGAATTTCGTACATTCTTGGTGTCGTGACAACAAACTACATCTAAATGCTCAAAAATGGAAAGTTCTAACATATACTAGGAGGATAGCGTCAATAGAGTTTCAATATAGAATAGACCATAATTTAAGTAGATGTAGCATAACTAAGGATTTGGGAGTTGTTTTTGATGCAAAACTAACATTTGCTCAGCATATAGCATTGAAAGTTTCTGAAGCAATGAAGTCTTACGGGTTCATTATTAGGAATTGTAGGGATTTCTCTAATATTGCATCACTGAAGGTTTTGTATTTCTGCTTTGTTCGCTCGAAACTAGAATATGCAAGTATCGTCTGGAGTCCAATGTACGAGGTGCACTTGAAAAAGTGCAGAGGAGATTTCTGAAATTTCTGTTGTTTAAGATTAATGAAATGTATCCTGAATGGGGAATCAGCAGCGATTATTTGTGTGAACAGACAAATATTCTTAGCCTGGGAATGAGGAGAGTTTGTGCCTCAATATTATTCCTATATAGAGTATTGCACAATATGATTGATTGCAGGGATATACTGTCTCGTATTAACATCAATGTGCCACGGATACACTCACGATCAAATATGTTTTTTAGATGTAACAGACCTAATACTAATTTGTTATTAAATTCACCTATTCATGTAATGTGTACTAATTTTAATCATATTTGTAATGTTTGTGACATATACTGTTGTACTAAGAAGCAATTACTACAGACTGTCATTGAATAGGTAAATGTCTAAATATTTACCCTATTAATGGGAAACTGTTGGGTAATAAAGCTATTATTATTATTATTATTATTATATTAATGCCCAACGATGTTCTGATATTAATAATTGTGAATTCTTGTAGGGACGAATGCTTACCTTTGTCTTTACTAAATCCAACTTACAAACTTAACGATAGGAATTAAGCAATTGTTCATCTATTTATCTAGTTTTTTTGAAACTAAATAACAAACTGACCAAAGTTTTATTTATCAATATTCGTCTATATATATATATATATATATATATATATATATATATATATATATATATATATATATATATATGTATATATATATATATATATATATATATATATATATATATATATATATATATATATATATATATATATATATATAATTGAACAATTTTAAAATTACAATACTAGAATGACTAACAAAATTAATAAGAGGAATAATTGGTTGGTCTATCTACTAGCCAAAGTGTATACATAGGTTAATTAAAAATCAGATCAGCCAAAGTATTATTTCAGTTCTTACAAAAAAGAATAATAGTACTCAGTTTAAAGACAAAAATATGTAATATTTATACTAGTAAACAGTTATTTTAGTTCATGTTCAACTTTTCTATTTTCTCTTTATATATTTCAAATGCATGAAAATTGCAGTTATAATGGAGGCAGGTCATTCCAAAATGCGTCTTACCCACTTTTGCTTTTTTTTGGCAAATCGAAAAAAGTTCTTACGGATATAACCACCAGAATTTGGATTATATTACAAGTTAATATTATCTGTATAATGTGGTTGATCAATGTAAATTAGGTTTTTGAAATCAGTTTTTCCATTGGAAGAGTTAAGTTAGGCTTTGTGTTTGGATGAGGATGCACTTTGGAATGTCACATTGTATAAGGATCACTTTGGAAAGACATTTTGTCAGATACAGTTTTAGAAAAGTTAAGAAACGTGTATTTTTTATTATTTTTGCATATATGGCTCTTATTACTAAGTAGTTTATAACGTCCTAAGGAACCTTAGAGAAGCAAAGAAAACTTAAAGAAAAACGTTAAAATTATTCTAAAAAAATCTGGGGTAAACTCTGAGTTCTTGTGACAGATTCTGAGATTCGCAGAACTCTTCATCATCTTGGTTACCTTGTTGGTGAACTGCAACTTCCCCCCGTTCTTCAAAAAAATTCTTATAAAAGAACACTAAGGGTTTTCTTTCCAGTTTTCTCTAAAATGTGCTGTAAGTAAGCTTTTAACATCGCTAATTTTTGAGGGAGTTTACGACTACCCCCTTCCGAACAGTACTCGGCAGCATATTGTTTACATTTTTTTTTTTTCTCTACAGTGGCGCAGCCTTTCCCACATCGTTCTTATAGTACTCTTCCCCTCTTACAGTAATGGAATTATTATTCTTCTCCAACAATTCTTTTGTATTGAGCAATTTTGAAATGCCATTACTGAACACCTTTAAAGCATGCTTTGGTCGCTGTTTTCCAATCTTTTACGTTATTCAGCTTTATTGCAGAAGCAGTCTCTTCGAAGACGCTTATGTAAGTGGCAGGATTTGTTATAACGGGCATTTTCCTAGTATTTTCCCTATATTACCGAATACTCGGTTAGATGGTAAGAAAGAATGACCACGTACCGGAAAAACTAATTCTATTTCCTTTAGAGTTTTCGGAGCAACTTTCGCTACAAAATACACCAACTTGCCAACTATTACTGAATTTCAGTTCTGGCCTCCATAGCCGTCGGCATTTAACTTTAATTTGTTAATGTTTTCATTAATGACTGTGGTGGAAAGCAAATAAAACACACTAGATTTCGTTTCAACTTTTGCGGTACTCATGTTCCATCCAACGAATGAAAATATATTTTTAGGCGTCAGTGTACTGTATGAGGCTCCTTTTACAGCTGCAACAGGCAAGTTGGTCCAGGATTTTGGGGTTGACTAGATTTTTTGACAGTCGTATGAAAAGGTTAGCATATTATTTTTCTCTTTGAGTAGAAGTTCATAAAAAGGGTAATTTTTCAGTCTATGAAGTCTCTTCTCTGTCGTGAGATTGGTTTTTTTTTTCTGCTGGTCAAAATGCATGCCTCCGATTGGCCGGGTAGATGATGCTCACTTTGAAACGATAGCCCTAGTGGATGAGACTCACATTGGAATAACAGACATATTTTAAACTCCTTTTTACTGGGGTAAGGACCGATTGGGAATGCTAACTGCTGTGTCAAACTACGCAGGATAATGCGCTTTAGTGGGTACAACATGTACTTCGTTATGAAGGTCAAAGTGGATAAGACGCATTTTGGAATGACCCGCCTCAATGTAATGTATATAGGAGTAGTAAGGTAATCTATATAAAAAAAACTATTCCCGTTAATAATAAAACTATTATTGTCTATAAATTTTTAAGGCAGATTTAAAACCGATATTCCAAATGGGCCATTTCAGCGATTTTGAGATATATTAGATGTAAAGCTGGTGAGAAAAAACAAACGCAATAAGTAGAGGAATTCCACCTGTGCTTGAGCAATTTTATTGTTTTAACATTGTAAAAAGATAATAATTGTGGCTGTTATATTTTTAGTTGCAAAACAGTGTATGTTCCTTTAACAGATCACTTGTTTATTTAGATTTCAGAATATTGTGATGAATGATGAAAATCATAACATATGTCACATAAAGAAGATGTATAAAATAAAGTTGAATAGCACATATTTAATGTAACATCATTGCAAAACATGTCAAAATCGTAATGAAACCAATCACGTGAAGCAACAAAACTGTTTTATTTTATGAGACAATCTAATAATTTAGTTTTCAATAAATTGTGGATCCGATACCGACTAAACATAAATTCTTTATAGAAATATACTCATTTTATTTAATTTCACCTGTAGAGGTTCATTAGGAATGTGAACTCCTTTAATATTGTATTGGATTGTATAATAAGTACCTGGACTCGGCTAGAGATGGCGTTACTACTATTTAAAAAATTATATTTTTCCTAAATATAACCTTTCACAAGAATCCTGTCAAATTTTCATGTCGTTGTGTGATTCAGTTTGTGAGTGGCAGCCATTTAAATAATGTTGAAAAATCGCAAAACTTTTGTGAGTGGAAAAAACTGAATATTGAAATATTTGTTTTTGAAAAAGAAACTCTTATATTGGGAAAAATCAGAATGACAATAAATAGATCTCAAAAAACAAGGCTAACAGTTTACGAAACAAAGACAAAGGCAGCAGAAAGCCTACAAGATAAATCAATAAAAAATCTCTACTAGACAAGATTGGAGAACGAAATAAATCAAAACCCAGTGGTAGAGGAAGAAGACACAGAAGACAATTGGAGAAAGATCAAGGATAGCATTATAAACGCAGCAAAGGAAGCACTCGGGGACCGTAAAATAAACAAAACATCAAGAAGATCAAATAACACACCTTGGTTCTGCGAGGAAATAAAATTAAAATGCCAAGAAAAAACGAAAGCCTATCTTAAATATAGATCAAGAAAAACTAGCCATATAAGACCGTCCGCAATGAAACAAACTCACTAGTGAGAAAAATGAAAATGGAACACTGGGAAAAATTCTCTAAAGAAATGGAACATGACTTTTATGATAGAGATATTTGCAGAATGATACGTGGACAGCGAATGGAAATTAAAGAATTAATAGGAGTAAGGTACATCAAAAAAGATACATGGATAAATTATATAAAGCAATTGTATAATACAACAGAAAATTTGGCATCCGAAACACCAGAAATAATAATCAACGAAACACCAGAAATAGATAATAAACAGGTGGAAGAAGCTCTCAAAAAATTAAAAAACCGAAAATTAGCTGGTAAGGACGAAATACAAAATAAACTATTGAAGTACGGAGGAGTGAAGCTGACTCAAGAATTGACAAAGCTTATAGACAAAATAATAAAGGGATCGCGAATATCAGAAGAATGGAGAACAAGCATAATGCTTGTTCTCCATTTTTTCTCATTTCTTAAAAAAGGAGAAAAAACCGACCCGAATAATTATCGAGGAATTAACCTCTTGTGCACAACTTTAAAACTGACGTCAAAAATTGTCACCAATAAAATAACTTCACTTATACAGCTTTCCGAAGAACAACAAGGATTCAGGAGCGGAAGATCCTGTAACGACGCAGTATTTGTAATCAGACAAATTACTGAAAAATCAATTGAGTATAACAGACCAGCGTTCTTGTGCCTTTATTTGGTAAAAGCATTTGATAGAGTACGGATGCAAGGCGAAGCACACCCTTTATGACAAGAATATTCCATTGGATATAATAAAACTAATTGAGAACATTTACAAAAGAAATAAAATAGAGGCGAGAGTAAATTCGGAGTTAACTAAACCTATAGAGGTAAGAACTGGTATTAGACAAGGAGACTTGCTGAGTCCCCTGCTGTTTAACATTATATTAGATGAATAATTAAACAGATAAAAACAAAAAAAAAGGCTATAAAATGGGCAATAAAGAGATACAAATATTGTGTTACGCCGACGATACTGTCCTAGTCGCTGAGAATGAAGATGACCTGCAGAAAGTATTACATCAGTTTAATACAACACCAAAGAAATTTAATATGAAAATATCGGCGGAACAAGCCAAATCACTAGTTATCTCCAAAGAACCAATTAGGTGCAAGCTTTAAATCAATAATCAGATAATACAGCAAGTGATGACAATTTAATATTTAGGAATTAAATTATCATATAAGAACAACCTAGAAGAAGAAATAAAAGAACAACTAGTAAAAACCAATAGAATAGCAGGATGCTTGAATGACACTATTTGGAAAAATAAATACTTGAGAACAGAAGTAAAATCTCGTATATACAAATCTGTAGTTCGACCAGTTATGACCTACACAGCAGAAACAAGACCAGTAACACGCAAAACTCAGAGATACTTACAAACAAGTGAAATGAAAACATTAAGAAGAATTGCAGGCAGAATACTTTGGGATAGAGAAACAAATGACAACATAAGGCACATATGTGAAGTAGAGGATATTAACACGTGGATAAGAAACAGAAAACAAGAATTGAACCAACACATAAATAGAATGTCCGAACAACGATTAGTGAAAATAGTTCGAGATAAATCACCCGATACATTAAAGAAAAACAGGCAGGAATTCCTAATATACAGAAGAAACAGAAAACGAATGATGAGATAAAAGCGGAACTCAGCTAAGTTTATGGGAACTTTGCACCTTCGTTATCAACCATAAAATACTGGACAGCTGAATTCAAATGCAGCTGCACTAGCATTTTTGATGAAGAACGTCCAGCCCGTCTAAATGAGGTCACCACCTCAGAAATGATTGAAAAAATCCACGATATAGTGTTAAATGATCGGAGAGTGAAAGTACGTGAGATTGCTGAGACTGTGGGCATCTCAATTAAATAGGTGCAGAACATTTTAACAGAGTTTGGATATGAGAAAGCTTTCCGCAAGATGGGCGCCGCGATTGTTCACAATTGACAATAAACACGCACGTGTGTCAACTTCAAAAGAATATTAAAGCTCAATCAGAATAATTTTTGGTGTCGATTTATTAACTGTTGGCGAAACGTGGAATCATCACAGCACATCAGAGACCAAAGAACAGTTCAAACAGTGGGTTTTCCGTGGCGAATCGGCGTTAAAGAATGCCAAGGCAACTTTATCAGCCAACAAAGTCATGGCCACAGTGTTTTGGGATGCACGTGGCATAATCCACGTTGATTACCTTGAAAATGGCAAAGCGATTAATGGAGAGGATTGTCCACTTATTGGATCGTTTCGACCATGCTGTGAAAGAAAATGTGCACACTTGTGTCATCGCCATGGCAAAATTTGATAAGTTAAGAAACAAATTGCTTCTGCATCCACCATATTCATCAGATTTAGCCCCCAGCGATTATTTCCTATTTCCGAATATGAAAAAATGGCTCGGCGGAAAAAATTGGCTCAAACGATAAAGTGATTGCTGGAACAAACGCCTATTTTGAAGGGTTTGAGATATCGTATTTTTTAAATGAGATACAAAAGATTAAAAAACATTGGGCTAAGTGTAAGGACACTATGTTGAAAAATAAAATAAATTTTACACATAAATATGTTTTTTTCTTGTCAAGGCCAGGTACTTATCATATAACCCTCGTAAATTATCAAATCTAGTGATTTTAACATAATAAATTAGTTTTTTGGCACATAATCTATAAAGTAAGTCAAAAAAAAATATATTTCAGGGCTACTTACACCAAGTTTTGGGTAAATTATGCCAAAAAAAATCTGACAAATATTTTTCCTAGTGTGTTATATAAAAAAAATTATGTGAGATACTAATAATAGAGTCATTTACCTATTATAGAGAAATACTTAAGTAATGGTTTAAGTATTTTCTTATAAATAGAAATTATTGACCAACGTTGAGTATTTTTTAATAGAGAATCAACAATTCCATGGTATAAATTATAAATTTAGGTTAGAACCATAAAAAAAATGTTTTACTACCCAATCATTCCAGATTTTAAAATAATTAAATAAATAATAAATATTATAACATGCTTGCCTTTTGAAACGCGAATCCCTCGTTACCTGATGCGTACCGGCAGCACCAATTAAAAATTAACAGCACTGCTGTAAATCAACTAGTAACACGTTAATTCTCTGTTAGTCTATAATGTAAAATTGTAATTTGTTGAATAAATCAAACATAAATATTTTCATTTAGTATAAATAATTGTAGATTCATTGGAAAAAAAACTATAAACAATGGTAGGGTATATTATATCTATAAAATTTTAGATAAGCTTCAGCTGCCCATATTCAAATCTTTTAAATCTGCCTCTAGTGATAATAAAATGCACTCAATTCTAATACACGTGAAAAATCCTTTTAATGAGCACAAAATCGTTGGCAGATATTGTCAACTCTTACCCTAAGAATACTCAACACATCCACAGCTAAATCATCAACAGTCACGAACCTACATTTTTGAAAATTAAAAATATCAGCTAGAAAACCCATAACTTGCTCCTTAAAAAATATACAAGTATCTCTTAGAGATTCATCTGATCCTAAAAAGCCCCACGCTAAAAGTGGGGATAACTGTTCAGAAATTGTATAAAAATGGGACATAAAACCATAAGGAAATTTCAGTCTTCTTCTTTTGGCTTTTAGTACGGACCATACTGCAGTAGTTAGTGCTGTTTCTTTAAATCCATTTGATAACCATCTATTTTGTATGACGGCCATTACTGAAGATGGCGGACTTTCCAGATCTTCGAAAGCATCCATTAGAATATAATCTAGCACTACGTCATAAAAAGTCAGTGCTTTAACACCTCTGGTACTGAGTTCTTCTTCTAAATCCCGCCAACTTTTTGGATCTTGTATATAGTGAAGCATTTCTTCATATCCTATGAATAAAAAACAAAAATTAGAACCAATTGTACACTAAAAATGTTATGTTTTTATTCCGATTCTACAATGGTAAAGATAAAATTATGCCTTCAGTCTTCCCATATCCCTACAAGCTGTCGTAAAGCGGGTGGATCCTAGAAGATGTGAAAAAATCGTCTATGCACTATGGGAATTTTTACCCCTTTTTTTGGCCAAAATTATTTACAGCCAAACGGCTGGACCGATTTTAATGATTTTTTTGGATTTGACTTTTGCAAGACTCTTAAGAGGGAGGGAGGAACCACTAAAGTTTTTCATACGCTGAAAAAAAAAAGTAAAATTAACTAAAAAATTAACTAATAATTATTTTCAAAAGAGGTTTAAGGGTTATAGGTTCTCGCATCCAAGATTTTTTTAGATCTTTGATAGGTTATCTGATTTTCTAAACTGTTTTTTAATAAATATTTTTTCGGGTGTACACTTACGTTCGAATATAACAGTAGAAATTCATTTTAATAATTTAAAGAAGTAACAAACAGTTACGTTTTAAAAAGGATTTTATTCACAAATTTGATTTTCGAGTTCCAAATCGTCAACTACATTTAATACAGATGGATTCAAAATGCCATTACTCTCCATTTCTTGATTTTCGTTTTCGGAATTTTCTTCATCTGTTTGCTCCTCTGATCTCAGTAATTCGATTACTTCTGCTGGAAGCTTTAATTTGTTCTGGTGCTTGATGCGTCTATTCAACGAAAGGCTGGAAATAAGCGGATCTGATGTGTCCAATGCTCGATTAAAAACGTCCGCCAAGTTGTTCACCCGGCTACTTTTTCGTGCATGAAGCAATCTATCGGATTTATATATTTTATGGCGCGATTCAGAGGCATCCTCACCAAAGCAACCAACTGGAAGCACAGTCGACTCAATAATTTGCCGCGAATGTACAAGAACCTTATGTACAGTTGCAGTCATTGGTAACCATGGATACTTCTGCATGAACATTGTGGCCGTTTGAAAACAAAATTCTTCAAATTTACTCGAATCTAAAGGAAGCTGACATGATAAACATATTAAAATGACTTTTAAATTATAAATGAGTTCTTTGTCTATGCCTGTAATTTCAGAAAATTTTAAATGTTCTTTGAACGCGCGCCGGGCCGTGTTACCGTCATTCGTACTCCCATAGCCACCAGTCTTAGGCTTATCAACGTGCAAACCAATTTCATCCCAAAATAACTGTTGGATGTCAGCCTTTCTTTTCGCAACTAAGGCTTTGTCAGCTTCATTTCTTATTTGCCACTTTTTAATGTGAGTTTTGTACCCTGCATTCACAACAAATTCAAAAAAAAACGGATCCAGCAATGCAATGGACTTATCCCATACTTTAAGTTCTCTTCTTTAGGTTTAAATTTGTGGTTTTGGAAATCTGTTATGCTCAGAAAATCCTTTGGTGTAGCACCGCATAATGAACACGTTTGACTAGATTTAGTTTCAGTCAAAATATTTAATACTTTGCCATCAATTAAAGTTAAGTACAATTTAAATTTAACGCATAAAGTTTTTTGTTTCACCAAGCATTACTTCAAAAGAACTTAAGGAATTTATTTCTTCCTCTATATTTTTTCTTTTCTTTCAAAATGATTTCTTTAGTCTCCTTTGTGTATTCTAATTTTAATGGTCGACAAAATCTAATAGATTGTGGTGTACGATTGTTCCATAAAATATTTCCGGACGCTTCTATTAAACGCAAAGGTATAATTGTTGTGGCCAAAATAGAGGAGTCACAATTTTGAGACGAACCCGCCTTTTCAAACTGTTGTTTATAGTTTGTATAACCAGTACTACTGTCCAATCCATAACTGACAATGAGTTAGGCGTATAAAATTTCAGTTTTTTTTGTTTCCATTAAGGTAGATATAACTTCCTCTTGCACTTTTATTATTCTTTCGGATGTATGCTTCAGTAACATTTCCAATGGAACATTCGCTAATGTCTCAGTAACTATTACGCCGTCTGGTCTGCATTTATATTTACTACATGTAAGTTCTTTGTATAGAGGATATATATCGTAATTTCTTATTTTATTTTCATATCTTATATTGCAATATTGCTCTTTTGAAAAGTTGTTTTCTAAAAGAAAGGCTAATCCTTCATCAGGAGATAGCTTAGTTGATGTTGCTGTTGAAATTATTTTCCGTACTTTCGCGGCTCTAGTCGGAGTACTGACAGCTTCTTTTAAAACAACTGCTAAATCTAATTGGTTACATTTACGAGCAGCCGCAGATGCAGCAAGAACTAGGGGTTCAACTTCATTATTTTGATCTTGATCTTGATTTCTGCTGCAACTCTTCTTTTTCTTCTCTCAGATTTTTGGCAGAAAGTTAATTGCGGTCGTCCACTTTTTGATTTAGTGGAGGCACGCTGCGTTTTACGTTTTTTTTATCGAAGTATTGCCTTCAAGCCAAACAGCATGCTGTTTTTCGAAAAGTTTCAAAATCCGACCACTTTTACGCCACTTCATACTCATATTTGAACAAAATATTCGTGACTGCTCCTTTAAAAATTGTTCAAAGTTTTCGGAACAATCACTCTCAGCAATGTATGAAAAGAAATGAGCATAAATAGCGGCTCTTTTGTCAACTTCGTTGTGTTTCTCTCGCCATATATTGAATAACTCTGAATTTGGCAGGCAGTAGTCAGCTGAAAAAAATGCATTTTTTTAAAAAAGTAGCAGATAGTAGCAGCTAAAATATATTAAATTCGGAAGATAAATGACTGTCCTAGAGGACTATTATGGTGTTATGTCTATCATGTGCTATCATTTTTTTGTAAGTATAAATAAAATTCCAATTCACAATTCCATTAGTTCATCTTAAGGTCACTTCAACTTTTCCCATTTAATCGATCTAATAGATGAGTTCACCAACATTTCACTATATAATATTAAAGAACTTACCTTCGGCTTTATTTTCCATTTTTTAATTTTCAAAAACTATAAATTTTTGTTAGAAACTGTCACAAAATTCACTGCATTCAAAAGTTTTTTGAAAACTAATTTAGAAATCGCAAGCAAAACAACAGATAAAGTGATTGAAAATCAATTTTGTCAAATAATTTAAAAATATATGCCTACTTTGCTGTTTTTTTTATATTAAAGCAAAAAAAAAATAAACTCTGCAAAAATTTTAATTTTTACTTTTGGCCAAAGAGGGGGTAAAATTTCCTATAGTGCTATGGACAGAAAAATAATAGAATTTAAGCATTATGGAAAATATTTATAAAGGAATTTTTGGTAGGTAAAATTCTAAAAACATATTTGTACTTATTGTAATGTATTGTAATTAATTATATAAATATTTCGAACAATTGGCTAAAATAGTGTGGAGAAACTTCAGATTAAATTATAAATTGGTTAGCTTACTATTGAAAAAGGATTGGGTTTTAATAAACAGTGGTCGCTGGGTGTTTAACTATACGTCATATTTTTAAATACACCTGAATATCGATCATTGTTACTTTTCTAAAATGTGGAAGTTTGAATTTGAATTTCTTAGTGTACTATTAAGTATCAAAATAGTGATAATATTCATAAAGTTCAATTCACTAAATATCTTCCGTACAAAAACTAAACAAAAAAGAATTGGGCGTTTAAATTTTTTAATTTCCGAGCTACAAAATATTAATTTACCGTCTGCTTTATTGGTTTCTTACTATTTAGGATATTTTTCTTTTAAGGTTTTGCTAACCTTTTTTTTCATTCCATAAAGATTCTGTAGATACTGCGTAAGCGGTATTGACTCTGTTAGTTTAATACTTTAACACTTTTCAATTTTCCTACATCTTTAGAATTTAATTATGCAAACCGTGCTATCTCTAAAGTCAATATCTTGCAAGATATTTACATGTTATATTTACAATTTCGTCAGTTACAGCACTAAAATGATAAGCGATTCAATAAAACAGTTGTGATAATTGACTAGAAATGACCTAAAATTCGGGACCTGATTCATTTGGTTAAACTTTTAAATAATACTCAAAACAGAAAAATGACACATTGTAGATTTTATTATCTCTCGAAAATCATTGGTTTTAACCAAATCATATTAACATAATAAACTATAAAACATATTAACTACTCGCCCCAATCCTTTCTCCATCAATAAACATACGCTTTCAGTTTTCAGACGACTCATTGTTTTTTTGCTACATAGGCATATTCTCAGCGGACCATCTCCACTGGTGAGCAAAAAAATCGACTCAAACTATTTAGCTTCATTTAACATGGATTCTAGAATTTAGTGTTCATATATTTTTATGGATTTTAGTATCATTTGAAAGCCCAATCTAGTCTCTTTCTAATGATACCAAATTCCATAGCATACCTCATGATTAAAATTATTGAAAGGAGACCAAGGATGGAAAATAGGGGTAAGAGAAAGGAAAAATTAAACAAATTTTAAGCCTAACAAATAAATTTATTGGTAAAAGCAAAAATCAAGATTTTGTATTACCCCCTTAGCCCTTATTACGGCTTCCAGCCGGTTTTTCATGGAGCGGGTGAGCTTTTTCACTACTGTCTATGGAATTCTTCCCAATTCTTCCGCCATCGCAACCTTTAAGTCCCTCAGTGATGCAGGGGCTGGATTTCTGGCTTGAACCCTTTTTTTGAGCTCATCCCACATGTGCTCGATTGAACTGAGGTCAGGACTTCGCGCAGGCCAGTCCAATGTATTCTCACTTCCGCCAGGTATTGTCACACCGATGCAGCAGCATATGGCCTCGCATTGTCGTATATTAGCACGAAGCTATCGCCAACAAACCCAACGTAAGGAACGACGTGTTCCTGCAGGATCTCCTCGATGTACCGGTGAGCAGTTAATGTACCATTACGACTCTCATTACACCCTGACAGAAACTCTTCTGTAGGTGACCGTTTCAGTAATGCAGTACCGCGCATGACGCTCTCCAAGCCTCCTATGGACTCGTCTTCTTTCATCATGGTCATCTAGGCACATTTGAGACTCGTCGGAGAATAAAACGGAGCGCCATTGCTCTAACGTCCAGTTGACATGTTCTTGCTTTTTCCATAATTGCCATGTAGGCACATTCGGGACTGGTCGGAGAATAAAACGGAGCGCCATTGCTCTAAGGTCCAGTCGACATGTTCTCGGGAAATCTGAATCGCGCTTGTCGATGGGCTGCTTTTTTTTTATGGGTCTAGCACACGTGCTGCAGGGAAGTCTCTAAAGCGCTACAGGAGCGACACGTGTGCGGAAAAAGCGATTCACGTTGTTCTTGAATCGCTGCTATCAATTTAGGTCCGTTAACTGTTCTCTTCGGAGTTAGGTTACCTTCTTTCAGTCTTCTTCTGACTGTCCAATGACCGACAGCCCGACCACGAACTTGTCGAAGCTCCTGCTGGACCTCAATGCCGGTCAAGTGGCGATCTCTTAGGGTTCTGTTGACAATGAAGCAGTCGTCTCGCTCCGAAGTACACCTTCTCAGGTGCAGTTGCGCAGCGACTACACGTTGACTATGTCCTTCTTGCAATAGGGCAATGACTTGTACCGTTTCTTCTGGTGTATCCATTTTTCGATGACGTAATTAGTGAGCAGGTATAGCAGAGATTCTGACGGTTCAAGTTCCGATAAAGGTGTGATAGGAAAATGCAGTTGCATGTGTTTTTATAGGGATGAATAGCGCGCAACGAGTACGTTGCTGAGCGAGCAAAAACGGTTCTATTGAGTAAAATCAGTAAAACTTTTTGGAAATCCAAATGTTCTTGGTATTATTGGAAAGAGTAGAATATCAGCATTCTAATCATACTAAAAATAATACCACTGTTTGAATTCAAGAATCATTGTTAAATGAAGCAAAATCGTTTGAATCGATTTTTTGCTCACCAGTGTATACAGGATATCCAATTCAAAGTAACAATTATGTATCAGTTATTCGGTATTCATTAAAGCAAAAAAAAAAATAGTATTCCATCGGTATTAAAATATCGGATTAAGTCTGTCTTCACACATTGTTAATAGAACATGGTTGTGTGGCACACTCTATATGTATAAACGGGAATCTGCAAATAGCTCATAAAACGTTCAAGACAACTTAAACATTTTTTTGAATATATAGACGGCTGGAAACTCCAACAAAATGTGTAAAAACCTGCAATTAATGCCTGTTGATTTTATTTGTGACTTTTTAAATTTGTTTAAAATTTTTGGCATCTTTATATAAAATAGAATTTGTAAAAATTTTACAGCTGTCAGGATACAGAATTTGAAAAAAGATATTTCTTTATTTAAAGTCTATAACTATAAGAAAATTCTCTTCTTCATACTTATCCTAGTATAGGTTGGTTCAGATTAACACCCCGGTTATAGTATTTAAAGTCTACAACTTTAAAAAAATTGATTTCCTCATAGTTATCATTGTTCTTTATTTTCTCTCTAAGAATGTCAACTATCATATTCATTAAAAGTCAAAAAACGTTAACTGTGGAAGTTTCCAAGTAATCGATATATTTGATATAATGTTAGAACTACCACGACGCTGGTAGTTATTTTCTTTCAAGTTATAGAATTTATATTTCACTGTCAAACTGTTAAAAAGTCATTTTTTGAAAATGTCGGCATCAACGACAAATTTTGATACACCACCTTAAAAAGATGGATATAATTTCGAGTGGTGTATATACAATATAACACGTAGGCTGAAAATTTTTTGGTCTGACACATAGATGTCGCCCTATTCAAAAAATCCATATGATTTTTAGGAAGTACCAACCTTCAAAGCATACGTATCAAAATTTCATGACATTTCGACGATTAGTTTACAAGTTACAGTGGTTTTACTTACTACTTTTGATATTTTCAAAACAATGGAAAAAATCGTATTTCGTGTGTTGATTAAATACTATTTTTTGATGGGAAAAAAATACCCTTCAAGCAAAGAAATGGCTTAATAAGTGTTACGGGGAGCTTGCCCCTGGAAAATCACTCATCATTTACTGGTATGCTGAATTTAAACGCAGTCGTATAGATACAAATAAGGTGGTTACCCCGGAAAACATCACAAAAATCCACAAAATTGTTTTGGATGACCGTGACGTGAAATTGCGTGAGATAGCTGACACTCTAAAGATATCAAAAGAAGGTGTTGGTCATATTTTGCATGAACATTTGGGCATGAGAAAGTTCTGTTCGAAATGGGTACCACGTTTGTTCACGGTGGACCAAAAACAATAACGTGTTGATGGTTCTGAGCGCTGTTTGGACCTGTTTAAGCGCAATTAAAAGGATTTTTTCAAGCGATATGTGACAATCGATGGAACAGGATCCACCACTACACACCGGAAACAAATCGGCAGTCAGCTGGGAAGGTTTTGGCCTCTGTATTTTGGGATGCGCATGGAATAATATTCATCGACTATGTTGAGAAGGGAGAACCATCAATATCGAATATTATAAAAAGTTTGAAGGCAGAAATCGCAAAGAAACGGCCCCAAATGAAGAAGAAAAAAGTGCTCTTTCATCAAGACAATGCGCCGTGTCACAAGTCAATGGTTACCATGGTAAAATTGCATGAAATGAAGTTCGAATTGCTTCCTCATCCACCGTATTCTCCAGATTTGGCCTCCAGCGACTATTATCTATTCAAAAAAATGCTCGCGGGAAAGAGATTTGGCCCAATGAAGAAGTTATGGCCGAAACTGAGGCCTATTTTGAAGGCAAAGACAAATCCTTTTACAAGAAAGGTATAGAAACGTTAGAAAAGCGTTAGACTGATTGTATGGCTCTTGAAGGAATATTGATGAATAAAATCGAATTTTGGAAAAAAAAAAAAAAAATGTGTTTTAAGTAGCTAGACCAAAAACTTTTCAGTCTACTTGTTAGAGAATATATTAGTTCACAATTTATATACAGTTTTTCTCACTTTTGAGCCCCATGTAAGTTCGAAAATAAATAATTTTTAATCATGCCTGTTTCGAAACTATATCCATTTAAAAAAACTTTTTGTTTATCTTTTATAGATAGATACTGAGTAAATAAATTTGGTGGTTATTGTATTTACCTCATATATTGAGGCAGATAAACTGTTAGAAAATCTTTTCAAACATATAATTTTATTTAGGTCATAAATAATAATATATCTACTTATTTGTAAAAGTAATAAAACTTAAATAATATCGATTTTACTATATTTATTAGCCATTACATTATATATTATATCCATGGTAATAGAGTTTTATGTTGCTATGCCTTTACCAGTAGGTCATTGTCGTAAGTAGGGATGGGATTTGTTTTCAATATACTGATAGTTATCGACATATAGAGGACAGAGAGGTGAATTGAAATATTAACGATATATCGTTAACTATCATTATATCGATAATTATCGTTCGTGTCGATAGGCATCACTTATTTTCACTCCCCTCCTCATCACTTTTAGAAGGTGATAAAAATATCTTTAGAAGCAACAGTGCCCTTTTAGAATCAATTTTTTAATAATAATTATTGATATATCAATATTTTTCGATGGTTATACTTATATCGATAGTTATTGATAGGTTGTGATATATCGATATATCAATAAGTTAAAATAATTGATAAGAAGGTTGCCATCGACTATCGATAGATAAAAATCCATTGTCGTCCATTTTTTATGCAAGTTACATCGACAGAGATAAAAAATTTTGAAACTTAAAAAGGCTTTCTAATATTATCAATTATTAGTAAAAACCTTGCTTAAAGCTTAACGCGACACATGCCATAAATATAGAGTTGTAGCATTATCCATACATAGTACCTCAGCTCCCACTTTTTATTACACTGACAGAAAAAACTACTTTTACTTGACAATAATAAAATGATGTATATATTTCTAGATTACTACAATGTGTTAACTGACCATTTAATAAATGAAATATAATGATATTAAAAGTTTCAAAAATAAAAATAAAGGTATAACAATGTCAATAAAATACATTACAAAACTTTTAAAGTTATAATAAATACGACCGAAATTATAATCAACGATACATTTTGTATTACGTTAAATAGTATTTACCATTCCCTATAGAGTCAGTAATAGTAAGAATAAATCAGCAAAAATTTTTAAAATGTAAATGATATGTGAAATCATTATTTTGTAGTAACCTTCTTATGGCAAAGAAAAGAAATCAAGAAGTTTTACATTACTGTACAAATTCATTAGTTCAACAGAACATTGCCTAGCGGTGAAATTTTTGAATTTAATTCTCACTAGCGTTGACGATAAATTGGTTTATATATATATATATATATATATATATATATATATATATATATATATATATATATATATATATATATACCTGCAACCTGCACAATAATAGAAATAACAATAATACATAGACTATAAAAAAGCCTTCGACTCTATACCCCACAGCTGGTTAATTAGAGCCCTAGAAATCTACAAAACCTCAGGCAATTTCTAGCACAAATTATGAAAACATGGAAAACCAAAATCCACCTAAAAACTCGAAAACTTAGGAACTTCTTTCACACCAAGCAAACCAGCCTCCACACAGCAACAGTGAAAGCAGACAAAAACTACACACCTCTCGACTTATCCCGGGCAGACCACCCAGCAGACACACACAGTCATACCCAATTACAACAAGAAAAGATGAAAATATGGTCAGAAAAAACACTCCACGGAAAACACAGATGCCACATAGAGCAAGACCGCGTAAATAAAAAACATACACCTGGGTACAGGATAGGCAGCTATTCCCTGAAATAGAAGGCTTCTTACTTGCCATCCAGGATAAAGTCATATTAACCAGAAACTACCAAGAGCATATCATCAAAGAACCAACTATTACAGAAGACAGATGTAGGAAGTGCCACCAGCAGAAAGAAACGATCGAACACATAACAAGTGTATGTAAAATATTAGCCGGAACGGAAAACAGCCAGACATGACTCTGTGGTAAAAAGTAGTTCACCAAGCACTAGCCACAACATACAAACTCATAGAAAACACAGATCCCTACTACAAATACACACCAACATCCATACTTGAAAATAAGGATTACAGCTCTACTGGGATATCAGTATCCATACAGATAAAACAATCTACACCAATAGACCCGATATTACTCTTCAGTGTAAAAAAGGAAATGTCACCTAACTAACTGACACAGCTGTCTCCAGTAACACAAACATCCAAACGAAATACACAGAAAAAACCAAATGAAATACACAGACCTTGCAACAGAAATAAAAAGGCTATGGAAACAAGAAAAAGTCACCATTGTCCCCCTCATTATATCAGCCACAGGCCTTATACCAATAATATTCACACCACAATTAGGACATACAGAGAAAGATTCAGAAGTCAGTGATTTTGAAAACTTGTAAAATTGTCAGGTCATTCCTTAATACACAATGGTAATAGTGTTTGTGCTGACTTGGCTTGGGCCCGTCAGCCAAACATGGAACCACATTGACCAAATGTGAGAAAGAACTTTTTTGTATAATAATAATAGGCGGGAAAATTAAAGCAACGCATGAGTTGTACCACAGAAATCAACGAACACGTCATGCGCTGCTATAATGAAATCACAAAACCTGACAAAGAAATAACTAAGAAAAAAATTACTAGCCGCCTGGACCCATCGAAATTAATTCCAAGCACAACCGACACAGATGCGGGACAAACACAACCACCAAAGCCAAACCAAGCCACGTATCTTTTGCTAGGACAACATACAACTAGCGGTGCTGGCAAACCAAGGCAGAGGTTATAGTGGACAGACGAAATTAATAGAAGCGTGATGCGCTGTTACTACACAGCCATCAAACTTATCGGGCTATAGACTAGACCTGCAGAGACTCTTATTGGCCTAATGTCCACATCTGCAATTACTTGTTACAGAACAGACAGTAATAGACCAAAAAAAAGTTATTACTAAGAACAATCGCCTCACACCTTTCGAATTGCAAACCATCAAAGATACAGTAGCTGCTGAACTGAACATAGACCAACCAAATAAAAACAATAGAGAAGATACCGAACTAACCTCACACACACAACCACCCAGCCGAACACAAAAATACACACAACAAGACCCACCACCCAGAAGAACCATAACTCAAAATAATATTACAGGCAAATAGCAAGCACCACACAACACCATGTCACAGACAACAAAATCAATTACTCACTACCTTCAACAACATCTACATAACATCACCCCAAATCACCTCTCATACAAACACTTAAAGCAGAAATGGAGTCACATCTAGCTCGATGGTCAGGCACCTACCCCACAACAAGAAATTCCATCCCTCGTTTAATCTTCAAACAAAGCACGCAACCAATCCTCAACACAATAAACAAGCACATAATAAGTCAGTACAATACAGACTTAAGCACAATCGAAGATATTCACACAATAATGTACGCAGCAGCAATCACCACTCTAACACAAAATAATCAAAAACTCCCGCAAAGACAAAGAAACTCCAATAGCACAAAACCAAAATTCAAATAAGAATAGAAAACAAAATCAACAATATCATGAGAGATCTAGGATATCTTACCCAGTTTATAAACGGAAACGCGTCCAAACACAGGGTGTAGGCAAGATCAAATCCAAATCTCCCAACCGAACACTGCCAGAAATCCTTAATACTTTGAAATAAAAACTATCCATATACCCGATATTACTTTTCAATACAAAAAAAGAAAAATCACGTATCTGATTGACATAGCTGTCCCCAACGACACAAACATCCAAACGAAATATACAGAAAAAATCTCCAAATGCACAGAATAAAAAGGCTATGGAATCAAGAAGTCATCATTGTCCTCCTTGTCATATCAGCCACAGGCCTTACACGAACAACGTTCACACCACACTTAGTACAATTAGGACTCGACACAAACATACACAAAAACATTCAGAAGTCAGTGATTTTGAAAACATGTAACATTGTCAGGTCAGTCCTTAATACAGAATGGTAATAGCGTTTGTGCTGACTTGGCTTAGGCCCGTCAGCCCAACGTGGAACTACATTGACTAAATGTAAGAAAGAAGAACAAAACAACATAATAATAATTTAGTATATATATATATATATATATATATATATATATATATATATATATATATATATATATATATATATATATATATAAATATATATAGTATAAATACAGAAAAGATAAAAAGGAGCTTAAGAACAACTTTAAAAGATTCTGGTTTAAGCTCCTTGGAAACTAAATTAATATATATATATATATATATATATATATATATATATATATATATATATATATATATATATATACACATACATATATATATATATATATATATATATATATATATATATATATATATATATATATATATATATATATATATATATATATATATATATATATATATATATATATATATATATATATATATAATAACGTTGTTATTCAAATGCATCTAGAGAAAGATAATGGCAATTCAAGAAATGTCCTTTTTGTTATTAATTATTTTTAATTTGATTTGTATTAGGTCTTTCTTCTAAAGTTTGTTGTTTTGTAAATTTACCTATTAAAAAGTCTTTGGGATCCTTATCAGCATACAGCATCAAATCAGCTAATATTTGTCTCCCAGCATCAGCAAACCATACATAATTCGATGGATCTCTCAATAATTGTTGAAAAGCCAGTCTTAAACAGTGTAATTTCGCTAAATATTCTCCATCTGATCCACATTTGACAAGTTCTGTTCTTAAAGTTCTACATGGAATGCCACCATTTTCAAGTTGCCTTAAAGCACCTTGGTACAGGGGATAGGATTCAAGATCTGGAAAATAGTCAGAAAATTCTTCGAATTCTTTTAAGTCTGCTACCTAAAAATAAACAAAAGAAAAGTGTGTAATTCAAATTTAAATTCAGATATATAACAAGTTATTTTTGCAATCAGATATTTATCAAATTAATATATTAAAACATAGGCTAAAATAATATCTAAATAATGCAAAATTCTATGAAGGTGATGTGGAGAGTTAAGCCGACGCCATATTAGAAATAATAAATGTAGCTTGTGTGGTACTCTTTCCCACCAGTAAAGTCCAAAGGACAGCACAATGTATATATCTGTAGGTTTTTGGGACGAATCTCTCAAATATCACGCGATTGGTCCGCTCCTTCCTCTCTAATCGTACATTTCAAGTCCGAGTCCAACAAGACCACCTCCGAAGTCAAGCCCATTCGAGCTGGAGTCCCCAAGGTTCCATCCTCCATCTAGTCAACATCTTCACCGTCGACATCTCCAAGTCGGACCACACCTCCCTCCTTATGTAGGCCGATGACACCGTTCTCACCAAGTCGTCCAGGATCATCACCAGCCGCCTTTAACGCCACCTCAACATGTTATTTCCTTGGTTGAACACTGGAGAATCCAGATCAACCCAGCGAAGACCCAAGCCATCATGTTCACCAAGTCTCGCAGCACTACACCGGTAAGCCTCACCCTCCAAGGCACCAGACTCCGATGGTTAAACAACATTAAGTACTTGGGCTTCCACTAGCAGCTAGTATGGAAGGACCAGATCGTCATCTTCGCCAAAAAAGTCAACCAACTCCTAGGCAAGTTGTACCCACTCTTCAACAGGACCAACTCGCAACAACCTGACAATTTACACAATGATCATCAGAGCTGGCTTGACCTACTCCAGCCCAGCAGGATGCCAGATGTCACGTTCTCACAGATCCATCCTCCAGACCTTCTAAAACTAGGCCCTCCGCATCATCGCCAAAGCCCCATGTTTTGTATGGAACATATAGCTTCACAAAGATCTACAGATGTCCACAATCCGGGTATTCATTAGCAATGCCCAGTTCAAATTCCTGGACAAAGTCACAAACCATCCCAACCAGACAGTTTGGAATGCTTACCGACGAACAACTTCCAAGACCCAGCGAACCCGTCTCCTGGATTAGCTTAAGGTCGTCTTAATTAATTTTAAGTTTAAACTTAAGTTTTATGTTCATGAAATATCTTAAGTTTTCCCAACACTTATAAAATCCTCACCTAGGCTAAGTTAGTTAGGTCCCTGACATGTATATATCTTAAGGTCCAATATGCATTCTCAGTTTTTAGTCAATCTTTCTATAATAGTAATAGCTACTAGCTACCTAGTAAGTCAATAAACGGTTTTAGATTCTAGACGAAAAAACCGGTCAAGTGCAAGTTGAACTTGCGCAATTAGTGTTCCGTACGTTGATTGCTTTTAAAATTAAAAAATTTTGTTACAGAGGTATAAAATGATCAGTGACTTCACAAAACACACCCCAAATGAGTTTTCAACAAAGTTTGTTTCCAATCTTTACTGAAATCTGATAACCTTGAAATTTTTGTTTTTTTTATATACCAGATAAATTATTAAAGGTAATGCACTCGTAATAATTTTCGTTTAATCTACACCCCGTGGAGAATATTCCAGGATTTTTTTCAAAATTTTTTGATAAGTACTTTTCGAGATAAGGCGGGCAGCGATTTTTCGCGATTTTTTAAAAATAACACAAAGAAAAGTGCGCGCAAGTATTACATTATATATACATTTTTTACACGTGTTTTCGCAAACTATCATTTGACACCACACTCGATGACCTAGTAAAATTTTTGTTTTTTTACTTCCGATTTCACCCCCCTAAATTAACCCCTTAAGTCAAAATTTAACTTTCAAAACTACACGGCTCTGATGAGGCCATCAATTCATATATTAGTACCAAATTTCAACTTTCTATGTAAAATAGTTTCGGAGAAAATCGGGTGTGACAGACAGACAGACAGACACCGAAGTGATCTTATAAGTGTTCCGTACGGAACACTAAAAACAACAAACAGACGGGAGACAGCCAGGACGGACGATGGACTATGCCGGCAGAAATAAGTGATTAAAAATATTCTGATTTTTAATAATGAATGATTTGTTCTTGCTTACATAATTTCATTGGCCACACAGCTCTAAGAAATCGTCACTTGACCGGCGTTGAGGTCCAGCAGGAGCTCTGACAAGTTCGTGGTCGGGCTGTTAGTCATTAGACAATCAGAAGAAGACTTAAAGGAACTAATTTAACTCTGAAGAGACCAGCTAACGGACCCGAATTGACACCAGCCCATCGACAAGCGCGACTCAGATTAGTCCGAGACCATGTCGACTAGACCTTAGAGCAATGGCGCTCCGTTTTATTCTCCGACGAGTCCCGAATGTGCCTATATGGCAATGATGGAAGAAGACAAGTGTATAGGAGACCTGGGGAGCGCTATACGCAGTGCTACATTACTGAAATGGTCGCCTACGGAGGAGGTTCTGTCATGGTGTGGGAAGGCATCTCATTGGATGCAAAAACCGATTTCGTTTTCGTGACTGATACGGTGGATTAACTGCTTACCGGTAATCGAGGCGATCCTGCTGGACCACGTCGTTCCTTACGCTGGGAGTGTTGGCAATAGCTTCGTGCTAATGCACGACAATGCGAGGCCGCATACTGCTGCGTCGGTGCGGCAATACCTGGCGGAAGTGGGAATACTCACATTAAACTGGCCTGCACGGAGTCCTGACCTCAATCCAATCGATTACACGTGGGGTGAGCTCAAAAGCAGCGTTCAAGGGAGAAATCCAGCCCCTGCATCGCTGAAGGACTTAAAGGGTGCGATGGCGGAAGAATGGGGAAGAATCGCACAGACAGAGGTGAAAAGGCAATATTGATTTTTGGTTTTTATCAATAAATTTCATTGTTAAACTTAAAATTTATTTAATTTTTTCTTTTTCTTATCTTTATTTCCAATCCTTATTCTCCTTGTTTCTCCTTTCAATTATTTTAATCAATAAAAAGCTTGGGGTATGCTATGGAATTTGGTATTATGAGAAAAAGAAAGAATGGGCTTTCAAATGAAAATCCGTAAAAATATATGAACACTCTAAATTCTAGGATCCGTGTTAAATGAAGCCAAATAGTTTGAGTCGATTTTTTTGCTCACTAGTGTAGAATTTTGCGAAAATCCAAATCGTTCGAGTCTCTTTTATTATTCCATTCAAGTAGATATTTAAAATACCTAATGATATTCGTCTGCTTGGATACGCGTTTAAGTTTAAGCACCTTCTCTATATTTCTGAAATAAAGAGAAGATATAAGGAAACAAATATTTGTTAAGGAGCATGTTCTTCTTACTTTACTCTTTTTATGCAATATAATGATAAAAACCGGCCAAGTGCAAGTCGGACTTGCGCAATTAGTGATCTGTATGGTGATTGCTTTTAAAATAAAATAAAATCTCCCTGACATGTACCAGGTGTACAAGTATGAAATGCTGATTTTTTTTTTTAAAAACATGTTAAATTCGGAAGTATGTTAAAAAGTGCTTTTTTAACGTATGCTCCATCGCTTGTTATACATTTTTTCCATCTTTCGGGCAATTTGTGAATACCACGCTAGTAAAAATCTTCGCCTTTTGCTGCGAACCATTCATTGAGCCATTTTTTCACATCTTCGTACGAACCAAAGCGCTGCTCAGCAAGTGCGTGACCCATCGATGCAAACAAGTGGTAATCGGAAGGAGCCAAGTCTGGTGAGTAAGCCGTATGGGGTAGAACTTCCCAGCTGAGTGCTTCCAAAGTGTCGCGAACTGGTTTTGCCGTATGTGATGGAGTATTATCATGAAGAAAAATGACTTTGTGTTGCCTCTTTCGGTATTCTGGCCTTTTTTCATGCAGCGAACGGTTCAAATCGGTCAATTGTTGTTGGTAACATTTAGTATTAACCGTTTCCCCCCAGGTTTTAACAGCTCATAACAGACCACGTCCCTCTGGCCCCACCAAACACAGAGCATCGTCTTTCTACCAAAGCGATTCTTGGGATTCTCAAAATAAATCCACTTTTCATCCCATGTAACTATACGATACAAAAACGATTTCCTTTTGTACCGAGCGAGCAAAATGTCACACGTGTTTTTTGCGCTTTTCCATTTGCCTGTGGTTCAACTCATGTGGTACCCAGCTACCGGTCTTTTGAATCGTTCCCATCTCTCGTAGCCGATTGAAAACAGCTTTTTGACTAACGCCTAATTGCTAGGCAAGTTGTTTTTGTGTTTGCGAATCATGTTCGTCCAACAATGCTTGCAATTCCACATCTTCGAATTTTTTTTGGCGGTTTTCCACGTTCCTTGTGTGCAACATCGAAGTCACCACTTTTGAACCGCCGAAACCATCGTTCACACGTATCTTGCGACTTGCGATGGAACATGTTCACCATAACTTTCTCGAAGTAATCGGTATGATTCAACAGCAGTTTTCTTCAAATGAAAACAAAAAATTAATGTTGTCCGCGAATGCTCTTTGTTCGGTATAAATTTCGACATATTGAACACAACAACACAACACTATGCACACACTTTTCCAATTTATCACTCGTGCGCGTCTGACACTTGTTGATGACACAACAAAATGGCGCAGTGTCAAATCTTTATAGCACAAACTGCATTGGTACACCATCTGTTGTCTGAAATCCGCATTTCATATTCGTACACCTGGTATATATCTTAAGATTCAATATGTATTTTTACGTTTTTTCTTAGTCAATAATTTATTTATTTATTTATTTATTAACGACGTTGCGCCAATTTACACAATTATAAACATAATTAAAACAACTAAACATAATAAAAATTATAAACATACATAGAATCTAACATAGAAGATCATTAAAACTAGTTTCACAGCAAGCAAATATCACAACTTTTTAACAACCAATTTAAAACCATCAATGGAGCCATGAATCCTGAGATCGAACTGATTGAAATGCCTCATTATTCTGGACATGGGTCCATAATAGCCATAATTAGTCGCATGAAAGGGAATACCAAACAGGTCTCTGCCTCTAGTGCGACGAGAAACATTAAATGTTAACTTGTCCAAGAGATAGGCACAATCAACCAGCCCATTTATTAACTTAAAAGCCAGAAGCAGGTCACAATGGAGTCTTCTAGTCTTCAGGGTCGAAATACCCAAAAGGTTGTGGTGGTCTATGTGGTAACCATCTGGGGGTATGGCCAATATAAAAGCACAAGTCCGCAGAAACCGGTGCTGCACCGCTTCAATGGCTTCTATATATACATTGTAATGAGGAGACCATACCATAGTGGCATACTCAAGCCTCGATCTCACAATTGAACAAAACAACAGTTTAAATGTAGAGCAGGAAAAGTCCCTACAGTATCTCGTGATGAACCCCAGATTTTTATAACCTTTCTGAGCAATTGACAAAATGTGCCTATTGAGAGTAAGTTTTTGGTCAAGAAGAACTCCCAGATCATTAATTTCACTAACATGCCTCAGCTTGCTGCCATTAATGTTATACTCAAAAGAAAAGTTCCGTCTAGCTCTACCAAAACTAATGCTAACACACTTCTTAATATTCAAGTTCAACTCATTCAGGGTACTCCATCTATAGAGGCCATGAACATCCTCCTGAAGAGAGTGACAATCTTGCAACGTGTTAACCGTTTTAAACATTTTTAGATCATCTGCAAACGTGAGGAATTTAGAATGTTGTATAAACTTGCCGATGTCATTAACAAAAAGTAGAAACAGTAAAGGACCACAGTGAGACCCCTGAGGCACACCTGAGGACTTTTATTTCTTTAGAAATACAATTATTAATACGGACATACTGTGTACGACCCTCCAGAAAACTGCCAATCCACAAGGACTTCACTACTTAGTCCTATTTTCCGCAACTTGCCTAACAAGAGCGTATGATTAACTCTGTCGAACGCCTTCGAAAAGTCAGTATATACAATATCAACACACCGGCGATTCCCAAGGGCGCTCAACAGACAATCATGATATACAAGCAGGTTTGTGAGTTGACCGACCAGGTTTAAAACCATGCTGCTAGTCAATTATTATGCTATTACAGCTCCATGACAAAAATCCCGCAACTAGACTGTCGAACAATTTGGGTATTGCGGATTGAATGCACACGCCCCTGTAGTTAGATATATCTCTCCTATCACCGGACTTATGAATAGGGGTAACAAATGAGTTTTTCCAGTACATAGGGAATGTACTTGACCATAGAGATAATTAAAAATTAATTTTAGAGAAGTTACAACAGAGCATAGCCTTCAATACTCCCGCAGGTATTCCATCTGGGCCAACTGAGAATGTATTTTTAAGATTATCTATCGCCTCATAGACCTCAGACAAACTGACTGATATTGAGTTAACATTTAAATTAGTGCATTCAATTATGTCACTATAATAGCCAGGAATCGTAGCCTGACTGCCACAATAAAGTCAGCAAAAAGATTCACACATTCTGCACCAGAATTGCTTATTCTATCACGGTAGCACATAGTGTTGGGATAACCCTCAGACTGTTTCATGTTATTCACATGTTTCCAGAACAATCTGGGATTGAATGAGATGCCGTTTTCAAGCAACGTGAGATAATTTGAATAGCATGTGGCGGACAAACCTTTGCACGAAGCCCGAAGGGCAGCAAAAATGTTATAGTCAGCCGTAGAACCAGTTTCCTTAAAACGTTTATGAGCAACCTTATTTTGGATCGTTAAATGTTGTAACTCGCGAGTGAACCACACAGGAAAATTGGAACTTTTAAAAACGCTTTATAGGCACATGCAGGCTAATACCATGGTACAGTATATCGTAGAATTGCTCAACGGCAAGGTCAACTTTGACCTTGCTCAATAAAGAACCCCAGTCAAATGATGCAAGATAAAAGTTTAACTGTGACATATCAGTGTTTTTAAAATCAAAATTATTATTATCGAATTGATCGTTTAGGATACAAGAGCAGGCAACATGATGTTGATCATTGGGAAATAATAAATCAATTGCTCGGGACATCACCAGACCGCTATCATTACAGAAACATAGGTCCAGAAAAACTCCATGGACATTTGGGACATTATTCACCTGGAAAAGGTTCAAATAGCTGACTACATTACACAAGACATTTCCATGGGAGTCTGGCCGACACACAACATTCACGCCGTAGTCTTCATTCACCCAAGTTGCCTCGGGCAAGTTGTAATCACCAAATATTACAAAGTTGTGCTCAGGATATGCAGATCTGGTCTTAGATAAAGTTAAACAATGGTTCTCATAAATGGACAAGTCCGAACGCGGCGGGATATACACGGCTCCAATGGCATACTCTTTAATTTTACATTGTACTATAATATATAATTGTTAAACACTGGTATTAAAACAGAAGATATTTCTGGAACGCAGGTTGGAACGTACAGCAATAAGCACACCGCCTCCTCTTTTTTTGGTACTTGTTTCAGCTGATCGATCTGTCCTGTATATATCATACCCATCAACATCCAGCAAGCCAGGACATATGTCATCAGAGAGCCATGTTTCAATAATTATTACGATGTCATAAATAGATGTGCTCAGAACTAACTTGAATTCACGCAGTTTAGTCCGCATACCTCCTACGTTTTGGTAGTATAGGTTAAGTTGTTGTCGTTTTTTGAAGGTGGTTTTGATTTTACAATTTTAGGGACTCCCTGTATGTACCTAATTGTAATGTCGGTCTCACCATCCCTCCTACGTATAGCCAGTTCCTCATGTAGTTGTTTAATGTGGTTTCTCTGTATAATAGTATATAATATTTATAGCATCTTCGCTACCTAATAGCCAATGAATCAATCTAGCTCAATCTAGAATCTAGTAATAAAAGTGTAACAAATATTTACTACCTAAATTTTTGTTTTATTATAAACCATTAAAATAATTTTTTTGTGTCGGTACAAGAACGACGCGCGAGTAGTAATGTACTGAGAAGTCTATTAACAAAACCCATATTGTCTAGGCACATAGTTTTAATAGTTTTTTTTTTTATACCAGATAAATTATCAAAAGTAATACATTCGTGATAATTTTCGCTCAATTTAGACTTTATGAAGAATATTTTAGAATTATTTCAAAATTTTTGACCATTTTTTTAAATAATACAAAGAAAAGAGTGCGCAAGCATCATCATGATTTGAACTAGTTTTTTCACAAGGTCTCGTTTCGCTCGATGACCTGGTAAAAAAAAATTTTCACTTCCAATTTCATTTCCGCCGAAATCTACACGGCTCTTATTGCGGCCATCAATTCCTATATTTGTGCCACATTTCAACTCTCTATGTTAAATAGTTTCAGAGAAAATCGGGTGTAAGAGACAGGCAGACAGACGGACACCGAAGTGAACCCATAAGTGTTCCGTACGGAAGACTAAAAAGAAAAATTTGTTTGCATTATTCATACCCTTATCCCTGTTTGTTTGCGAATCTCTGCATTTGGTAAAAATATATAGATTAAGTCATAAACCTTCTCGACTATATTATTTTAAAGTTGGAACCTGTAGCTAGGTATGTATTGTTTTTAAATTTCCATATAATTTAAACTTTTTTAAAATTTAAATAGATTATGTATTATACGATAGTCTAGTACTAGTAGGTGCCAAATAAGGCATATATGCAAGTATGGTAGGTAGTCGTCCTTCACAATATATTACAATTTCAACTCTCTTATGGTTAATTTAAATACTAATGTATTTTTAGACACTACGTCACGTAAAGTCCCCGACTGAGGTTGATAATTCGTTAAATTCAAAACAGTAACTGTCCTGCCGTATAAATAAATAAATTTGTTTATTTAGTAGAAACCAGTTGGTCATGGCATAAATGATGCAATTTTATGTTATTACTATGAAAATATATACTAAATGTATCGTATGTCGTGGTTTTATAAATACCTGTCTTTTATTGGCAATAATTTTATCCAAATTTTATTGGTAAATTATGTAAAAAATAAAACTAACTTGTTGGCGTTATACACCGATAAATATTGAAATCAAAGAGTAATTTCCGAAGTGTAAGATCTAGCTTAGATTCTATTCCAAATAAAAAATTCACAAGTGTTCGAGGCGCAATTTTAGGTTTTGTTCATAAGTTTATATTTGCTTATCATAATGTAAATACTTAACATACTTTGATCACCTCTAAAATAAGTAAAGCAGGAACGAACAACATAAAATAAAACTTATATAAATAAATCAGCACATATCACGTAGGTTGAAATGTATTTGGTCTGACACATAGATGTCACTCTTTATAAAAAATCCATATGATTTTTAGGAAGTACCAACCTTCAAACGATACGTGTCAAAATTTCATGACATTTCGACGATTAGTTTACAAGTTACAGTGGTTTTAGTGACGCTACTTTTGACATTTTCAAAACAATGGAAAAAAAATCGAATTTCGTGTGTTGATTAAACACTGTTTTTTGATGGGAAAAAATACCGTTCAAGCAAAGCAATGGCTTGATAAGTGTTACGGGGACTCTGTCCCTGGCAATTCACTCATCATTTACTGGTATACTGAATTTAAACGCGGTCGTACAAACACAAATGATGCTGAACGCTCTGAACGCCCAAATGAGGTGGATACACCGAAAAGCATAAAAAAAAACATAAACTTGTTTTGGATGACTGTAAAGTGAAATTGCGTGAGATAGCTGACACCCTCAACATATCATAAGAGTCATATTTTGCATAAACATTTGAGGATGAGAAAGCTCTATTCGAAATGGGCACCGCGTTTGCTCACAGTGGACCAAAAACAACAACGTGTTACTCAGTATATATCACCACTACACCAAACACTTTATTTTTGCACTCGACGCGCGTTTCGCTAACCATGTTAGCTTCATCAGGAGCGATGATTGACTAAAGCTAAACTACAAATCTACCCTATTTATACTTAGCCTAACCCTTGAATTACTCAAGCGGAACTAATGACATAGGCAAGGCCATCAGTTCCGGTCAAGTAACCAGTAGAGGGGACTATAAGGAATAGGTCCTCTGTCTTTATTTAAACTACTTTTACATTTTATGATTTCCATACTTTCGTATGCGTTCAACAATCTCCTATCAGATACATTCTTTATTAATCTTAGATTATCTAATGTTACAGTATGATCAGCTTCAAGGGCAAGTTCGGCAATGCTAGACTTTTCTGTTTTATTGTATTTTAAGTGTGCTAAGTGTTCTTTAAATCTTGTTTTAATTGACCTTTTAGTTTGCCCAACATACTTTTTGTCACAATCATTACAACTAATTTCATAAATTCCACTTTTCTCACAATTAGGAATCTTATCTTTGGGATTTCCTAAGATATTCCTCAGATTGTCTGATGACTTATAGACTAAGGTGAGGCCTACCTTATTAAATACCTTATTGAGTCCCTTGCTATATTTCAGATTATATGGTATGGAGACATACTTGGTGTTATTTTCTTCGCGTGTAAAAAAGGTGGAATTGTGAATATTAAACCTAAACTTATGTCTATTTATTAGCTTATTTACTAAGTCATCGTCATAACCATTAACTCTAGTTATATTTCTAATACGATTTCTTTCTTTATTAAAGTTTACTCTATTTAGAGGGAAAGTGACCAAACGATGAACTAAAAAATGTAATGAGGCTAATTTATGTTGTTTGCAATGAAATGAATTATTAGGAATATATCTATCTGTTACTGTGTCCTTTCTATAGATATCAAATTCTAATCTATTATTATTTTTAATAAATAAAATATCTAGAAAAGGCAATTGTCCTTTGTTCTCAACTTCGTAAGTGAATTTAATGGAATCATACCGGCTATTTAATTTAGAAACAAAATGATCAATATTTGCTTTCTTTGTATCACAAATCGCGAAAATATCATTCACATACCTATACCATACCCTTGGGAAATATTCGAATTTTTGACTGGCTTCGATTTCAAACTTACTCATGAATAAATTGGCTATGAAAGGTGATAAGCAATTACCCATAGCTGTCCCTTCTTTCTGAACATAAAATTGATTGTTATATTGGAAATAATTTTGTTCCATACAAAGTTTAGGTAATGTTACGTATTCACGAATCATTTCGTCTTCAAATTCATTCATTCTAAGTAATTCTTCGAGATATTGTAAAGTTTGTGGAATTGGCACACTTGGAAACAAAGAACTAACATCAAAAGAAATTAAGACTTCACCTTCATTAAGAACTAGATTTTTTGTTTTATTAATGAATTCTAAGGAATTCTTCACTGCGAAAGTATTTAACGGTAACTTCTCAAGTTCTTTTGATAACCATTTGGATATTAAATATGTGGGTGATCCGACCGATGAAACAATGGGTCGCATTGCTTTTCCAGGTTTGCGAATTTTGGGTAAGCAATACAATTTTGGTATGGTCGGATTACTCACATTTAATTTCAATTTTAGTGAATCGGAGACAAGGTTCGTACATTTTTTTAAAGAATTTTTAACCTCTGATATCATTCTCGGTAATGGATTTCTTATTACCTTTTCATAAGGGCCAGATTCGATAAGATTATCTACGCGTTCAAAATAATATTTCTTATCCAATATAACAACCTTATTTCCTTTATCCGCTTTTAAGTAGAAGACATCTTTCTTTTTCAATCCTTTAACTACTTTTATGTCTTTTCGTGAATTAGAATTTGTGTTGTTAACCATGTTTTTCGATATTTGATTGCGACATGCTTCCCTAACAAATGATTTACTATTTTCTGGAAGTGTACTAATGGAACTTTCAATGTGAGGAACTATTTCTGATAAATTATCTCTAGGAGGGGGTACTGCAAAGTTAAGACCTTTGTTTAAGATGTGAATTTCATTTTGTGTAAAGGATTGAGATGAATGATTTGCTAGTATAAATAGGGTAGATTTGTAGTTTAGCTTTAGTCAATCATCGCTCCTGATGAAGCTAACATGGTTAGCGAAACGCGCGTCGAGTGCAAAAATAAAGTGTTTGGTGTAGTGGTGATATATACTGAGTAGTATCATTGTGCCAAAATTCCACATTCCCAACTTAGTTAAACAACGTGTTGATGATTCTGGGCGCTGTTTGGATCTGTTTAAGCCCAATAAAAAGGATTTTTTCATGCCATATGTGACAATGGATGAAACATGGATCCACCACTACACACCGGAATGAAATCGGCAGTCAGCCGTGTGGACAGCAGCTCGAAGCGACCAAAGACACAACAGTCGGCTGGGAAGGTTTTAGCCTCCGGATTTTGGGATGCGCATGGAATAATTTTCATCGACTATGCTGAGAAGGGAAAACCATCAATAGCGAATATTATATAAAGTTAAAATGGTGTGTTTGAAGACAGAAATCCCAAAGAAATGACCTCAAATGAACAATAAAAAAAGTGCTCTTTCATCAAGACAATGCACCGTGTCACAAGTCAATGGTTACGATGGCAAAATTGCATGAATTGAAGTTCGAATTGCTTCCTCATCCACCGTATTCTCCAGATTTGTCCCCCAGCGACTATTATCCTCAAAAAAAAAATGCTCGCAGGAAAGAGATTTGGCACCAATGAAGAAGTTATCGCCGAAACTGATGCCTATTTTGAAGGCAAAGACAAATCCTTCTACAAAAAAGGTATAGAAATGTTAGAAAAGTGTTGGACTGATTGTATCGCTCTTGAAGGAGACTACATTGGTGAATAAAGTCGAATTTTGCAAAAAAATGTGTTTTAAGTAGCTAGACTATATATATGTTATATAAATAAGTAAATAAATCAATTAAATAAATAATGATATTAATTTTAAGGAACCATAATTGTGAAAGTTAAGCCTAGGTTGACTGCAAAATCCAATTTTTCACTGAATATTTAAACATTCCCGTGCCTTCAATTTCTTTTATTTTTAGTGTTCCGTACGGAACACTGATGGGATCACTTCGGTGTCCTTCGATCTGTCCGTCCGTTTGTCACACCCGATTTTCTCCCAAATTATTTGACATATAAAGTTGAAAATAGGCACAAATATAGCAAATAAGGGCCCAATCAGAGCTGTGTAGTTTTGAAAGTTAAAGTTTTAAGGTGTGAAAGTGGAAGTGAAAATTTAGTGAGGTGTCAAATGAAAGATGGTAAAATACTAGTTCAAAAATATATATAATACTTTCGCGCACGTTTCTTTGTGTTATTTTAAAAAAATTGCAAAAAACTGATGTTCCCTCTTATCTCAAAAAATTATCATCAGTACATTCCGTTTCATAATACAGGCCGACATATGAAAAATTTTTGAGCATTGTTTCCATTTTATTAGCTATTTTTTTTTTATTTCACGTGCCCTTAATTCAGAAGTATCCGCATTATCTTTATATCACATCTGGTTTTTCTACAAACTTAAAAAAAAACGATTAATATAAATTTTTTAAGATAAAATCAATTAAGTTAAAAATATATTTAATCAAACATTTACAAAGAAAACATCAATTACAATTGTTATATTAGGATTATTCTGAGTGATATCTTTGACGTTTTTTTCATAAAATTACGCCTGGGAGTGATTTTTTATGGATTTCGTCTGTAATATCAGGTTTTTTTGACCAGCCATTATATTCACATTTCATCGACCTTGGTATCTTGTTTCCGTAGTTTTGATGTCTTGATGAAATCGTTCTCCCTGTTCTTCACCAAAATCACCAACATTTTCAGGGAAAAAATCCAGATGTGAATCTAGAAAGTGGAGTTTTATACTCATATTGCATCCCAATTTTTGTTATTTAACTAACAACGTTGCTACGATATTTTTATAGTCTGGATGTTTGTAATTACCCAAAAAATTATGTATACCCCTTTGGACGCAAGCCAAGCTTTTAATTCCGTAATAATCATTGTCGCTTCAAATTCCTTATCCTTCATCAAGGATCTAATTTGTGGTCCAACAAAAATTCCTTCTTTTATTTTTGCATCAGATAATGTAGGAAATTTTTCTTTATTTAGGGCTTTAACGAACTGTTTAATTAAACCCAATTTAATATGAAGCGGAGGTAACAAAACTTGTTTAAGATCGATTACATTTTTTCGTAATATATTTTTGGTGCCAGGTTGAAGCTTATCCCGAAGAGTCCATTGTTTTTTTACATAGTGTAGTTGTCGTGCTGTCCTATCCTACTCACATAAAAAACAAGGATATTTTGTATATCCTGATTGTTGACCTAATAACATAGATATAATTTTAAGATCTTCACAAAGCTGCCAACCGTAATTTTGATACTGAATTTTATTGAGTAATAGTTCCAAATTTTCATAAATCTTGCGAATGAGTGTTGTTGCTCTCGTAACTAACATACTTTCTCACGAGAGGTCGCATAACTCGTGGAAAGAGCGCCAAAATTTAATACTTTGAATTACTTTTATGAAAAAAGTGAAAATTACCACTACATGGATTTTCTTTAAAGTCTGATGTGCTACGATAAAACGAGTGGTGAATTCGTAATCAATGTCACCGAATTAGTAAAAAAGTTAACAACATTTTAGACAATAAAAATCATGTTGGCCTGTGTAATTTATCTGATACAAAAATAACTATGAAAACTATGTTTTTTTGGTGGAGGCCGAGTGGCGAGTCGCTCTTGTACTGAGATATAATTTTATGTTAATTTGAAAGCAATTACCGTAGGGAACACTAATTTCGCAACTCCGACTTGCACTTGGCCGTTTTTTTAGATAAATAATTGCAAGGAGCTAAAAGCTGATATGTTTTGGTCTAAATATTTTAGAAATCTTTACCTATACGTATTTGGAATTTATGTCTATGTGTGCTCTATATTATGTCTTATCGTGGTGAGTTAATTTTTATGTTTGTGTTGGTGTATTAACATTTCATTTATAAATATATTTTTTAAAGGAGAGGGGGGTTGAAGTGAATCTGCTGTCCTGGTCTTTCCAAGAGGACTAATGCCTATCTAGTATGTTTTTTTGCGGAGGATTTTTACTGGTGTCGTATTTTCCAAGGTGATAAAATTTTTTATTATAAGGGAGGGTTCTTTTTTTAAAAAAGATTAAGTTCTTTTTTTAGATATCTCTCCTCGGTAATTACCTCGAGAAGATTCAAAAATTTTGGTTAAAGAAGGGTTCTCTTTTTTATAATTGAGAAGTCCTTCTTGTGAAAATCCCACCTCCGGTCGCCACTTTCAGAAGGTGCTTAAATTTTAGTATTATGGTTCTTTTTCTGACAAGACAGGGTTCTTTTTTTGACATCTCTGTTTACCAAGTCATCGATTTTTGAAGTAAAATTAATAAACTATAAAAGACACTTTTTTATAATGGACTGATTCTTTTCCCGAAAAGCTCGTTTTCTAGCCATTTTTTTTTATATATATTTTATACAAGAGCAGTTTTTTTAAAGGGATTAGTATATCGTCTACAGCTTTATTCAATGCAATTTTTCATGTACCATCTTCATATTGCATAATAGTATTATCTACAAATAAGAATATTATAGACCATTATTTAATAAGCCATTTATCTATAGTCTATAATATATATAAAATGCAACGTCTTTCTGTCTGTCTGTCTGTCCGTTAGTGCCCTTATTACTGGAGAACCACTTATCCGATTTACGTACTTTTTTTTAAAAACATACATATGTTCTCTGGCAAGGTTATAGGCTATATTTTATTACGATAGGTAGCATAACGAATGAGCAGTGACGATAATAGTGAATGGAGTCGGAAAAAGTTTGCCGGTAGCGCGTTCCTTTGCAATACACAGCCTAAACCATTAAATATGGAACAATATTATGTAGCAGAGAATATCTATAATCTATAATATATATATAAAATGCAAGTCTCTCTGTCTGTCTGTCTGTTCATTAGTGCGTTTATCACGGCAGAACCACTTATCCGATTTACGTGTCTTTTTTTAAATTCATACATATATTCTTCGGCCAGGTTATATAATAATAATCTATATCTATAATATATATAAAATGCAACGTCTGTCTGTCTGTCCGTTAGTGAGCTTATCCCTCGAGAACCACTTATCTGAGATAAGTGTAAATAATGGGAGATAAGGAGAAATAATGGGAGATAAGCAGAGATAAATCTAGATAATGGGAGTTATGGTGAGATAATGGGAGATAAGGAGAATTAATGGGAGATAAGAAGAAATATTGCTAGATAAGTCGAGATAAGCCTAGATAATTTGAGATAAGGAGAAATAATGGGAGATAAGGAGAAATAATGGGAGATGAGCAGAGATAAGCCTAGATAATGGGAATTATGGAGAGATACTGGGATATAAGGAAAAATAATGGGAGATAAGGGGAAATAATGACAGATATTTTTTTATTACGTTAGGTAACATAGGGAATAAGCAGTGACGATAGTAGTGAATCAAATGCACGCGAGCGGAGCCGGCTAGTATAAATATAAAATAGTACCAGACCTAGAACTGTTCCTTGAAGAACTTCGAATCTCATCTATAGAAATTCATTTATGACAACATCCACACTAATTGCAAACAGTTACTAAATACGAATAAATAAATTTCAAGGATTTTTTTGTTAACATAATGACTCTTAAGTCTTAGAGATGTCAAGTAATACGTATATGAAGCAAATTTACTTGTACCAATTTGTCCATGATGTTATTTATAACAAATTGCATTACCACTAAAAAACGTCTGAAATCCAACTATTTATCTGAGATCAATTTATATCTTTTAAAATACAGTCTGTCAAATAAGAACGTGACTGCTCGTATTCTTGAAAAAATGTGTTTCGAGAACATTTTTTGCCATCAATGTTTTCTCTGAGTCAAAGTTCTCAGAGTTTTTCCTCTGAGCCTTCTTTTTATAAGGATTCAAACGTTTTCAATAGGGTTGGCATCCGGCAATCGTGACGGCCACTCTAGTATCTTATCGTGAGCCCAAGCTTCGCGACGTGATTTTTCCCTAGCAAAGGTTTCTCCAACGTGCTTCGGAATTTGACATCATGAGCCCGATTTTCTTAATTTTGCTGTTCCTTGACACAGCGTCAATTTCGGATCCCGTGAAAACAAAAACGCGATTCTCGGAGTGACTTTGCCTCCCTAGCAACGTTTTAGCAAGTCGTCAACATTTTTTTGTCTCGTTAAAATGATTTACCCACTTCTTCATAAACGACCTCGACTTTTTAATATATTTAGCGGCCACCGAAGGTGTCATCTTAGGCCCCTGTGGATAGGAACAAAGAAAGACTGCCTCGGACCGACGTGCAAACAAGTGACTCATTTTGGTATTTACGTGATTTTGACGAAACTTCGGAATCGCCTGATACTTTTATTAAAATGCGTCGTAGACAAAGATTCCCTCTACCGATTTTTTGTTGAATCATTAGAATCGCATCGACCAAAAATGAATTATCGCAGACACGTTCTTACTTGACAGACTGTAACTAATGTATTTTCTTAATCACTTTTACACTATTTTGTATTATATTAAAAGCTTTGAACGATAATGAGGCGTGAATAATGTGTTCCTTTTTTAAATATAGCTTTTATAATACCTTGGGTTAGACATAACGGAAAAACACCCTACTATCTAAACATATTAAAGGAGCATTAATAAGAAAATTAATACTTTTTAGAGTTTGTACAAAGATATTATCATTTCGCGCTGCTTTATTATGATCCAGTTCGTTAATAATACTATCAATCTCCGTTCATGTATTTGACATGTAGTGCTACTACAAGTATGATTAAGATAAATACATAGAATCATTAATGAGGAAGCAGAAAGAAAATTAATTAAAATGCATATTATTTTACTCACCTGATCTTGTGCTGATGCAAAACTCTCTCCACCAGATAAATCAGTATCAATTCCATTATATGCTTCTTTTCCACTTTCAGGCCTAAATAGCACCGATCGTTCATCCAAAAATAGCATTTCAGAATTTTCCTAAAATTATAATACATATTAAATTGGTGACTTTTGCTTCCATTTCTGGTAGTGGTTTTAAAAATATGGACTAACTGGATTTGTCGAGATGGAAAAAAAACTATTGAAAAAGCCATATCACTTAACAATTTTTTAGACAGTTAAACCAGACCACATAAGGGTATTTCAGCGTTTTAGGCGGCCATAAATTGATTTTCTAATCTAAAACTTGTTCCAGGTAGAAAAAATTTGCTATCTAAGAGTGTTGAATAGGTATAGAACAATAGGCGACCCCTCCCGTTACCCATTTGATAGCGCGCGCGCCAGATCTCAGTCGGAATTTGAACGTCGCTCTGAGTGTGCGTTTCTCTTCTCAGAATTCGTTACAAACCAGTTATTTAAAAAAGTGGTTTATCTTGAAGAAAATTGTGATGAATTTGAATATTATGCTTACATATTGATCATTTTTTTATATTTTTAAAAAAATTATTAGTAATGTTTTGAAGGTAGGAAATGTTACTCGAAATTTGTTGTACGAAAACTAGTTTTTCGATATTGAAAAAGGTATTTGTTATACTTCAGGGTGCGTCCCAGTGATTTTCGTGGTTTTGAACGAAAAAAAGAATATTTGCACTAATTAAATATATCAATATTAGCCATGATTTCCCGTGAAATCGAGGTTGTCATGGTCTTTAAATCAGACGGTAAAAATCACGTGGTATTTTATATTGATTTATTTTTTTAATTTAAAAAGTTTTTATTTTGTTCTAGAATCCGAGGGTACTTCAGGTGCTCAAGTAGTAATGCGTAGACTACTTTTTGGCGAAATGTAGGAACAAAACTTTCCAAATTTTAAAGAAAAATTTATATATCTTGAGAGTTAAGAGAGTTAGAGTAAAGAATGACGAATGGTTACAAGGAACATTTGAAATACCTAGGGTAAAACGCCGTTCTTCTCGTCGACCATTTGAAGAATCAAGTGAGAGGAACAAACGTAGAAAAACAGAGGAAGTGCACAGTGCTGCAGATAAAGAAGTAATAATGCGTGTTGCTCAAACATCCCTTCAAGGTTCTGAAGAGAGAAATGCATCCAGTATTCGAAAAGACATAATTAACTCTCCCCAGACAGGCCAAGCATACAAAATGTCAAAGCAGTCACAACTAAATCCAATAGCCGCCCGCTCAATGTTTGTAGAAGCTGACCTCTCAAGGAGTTGGTATGAAATAATAAGGAATAGTAACAAGAAGTATTATCAGAGTTACGCAGTGTAACAGCAAGCAAAAAGGACTTGTTATCCGGCGAACGACGCTTATCGAGTAACTGAAACATGTGCTGAAATTAACTTACAACATTTATTAGATCACACGGTTAATCGTTTGGGCACATATTTGGAGGACGTACTAAAATAATTAAATCTAGAAGAGCGTCAATCATTGACACTCATTTCGAAATGGGGATCTGACAGATCTTCACAAGTACGATCTAAGCAAAAAATGCAAGAAGGCGATGCAATTGACATCAACATTTTTCAAAGTTGCTTTGTTCTACTACAATTGATTTGTGGGTCAAACAAGGAAGTCATTTGGCAGAATCCTCTCGCCACGATACTGCCGGCAAATGAGGATTAGATTTGTTAAAGAAATAGTAGATATTACAAATTCTGAAGTTACTTACATAGAAAATGTAATAAACGCCATGAAACATATAATGACGCTAACTATGGTCGATGAAAAAGTGTGCAATGCTGCTTCTTTAACTACTTCATCAATGAGATGCTACGTTTGTGGTGCTAGTTCAAAGCAGTTTAATGACCTCAATGTAAAAAATAACGTCGAAACAGATGCATTACAGTTTGGCCTGTCTGTATTGCCTGCTAGGATCCCATTATTCGAAAGTATTCTGCATTTGTCATACAAGCTTCCTGTGCAAAAGTGGCAGCTAAGATCGGACTCTGACAAATAAATTATCAAGCAAAAAAAGGCAGAAATTCAGGCAAAATTCAGAGAGCAAACGGACTTAATCATAGATATGTCAAAAGCTGGATTTGGTAACACCAATGATAGTAATACAAGCAGGAGATTTTTGTCAATCCATAAAATATTAATTCATGGAAAAGGTATTTTTGCCCACTGTATTACTGTCCGAAGAAGCAGCAGAGGCGCGAAAGAAGCACTTTCGCCTGTACCGGCACAATTTTGCTACAAAATTCTCAAGAGAAGAATGCAATTTAGATGTCCTCAACAGATTATTGCTCAGCTCAGATCCCTTAATATCTAGTATAGAGCCAAAACCCAAAACAAGATCTATATCGTTTAGTAAAGAAGCAATACAAATACTTGTTTCTGCTGAACCCAATCTTAACGATGAAAGTTCCGAAGAAGAAGAGAAATCGACGGAGGAATCTGCAGAGGAAGCCGAGGAATGGAGCTTGAACGCGGACGAAGAGACGTGGGATTCTTCATCGTGAATAATTATTTTGGTTTAAGACAACATGTTTTTTTCTCAATATACTGTTTTTTTATATATTAAAATGTATTTTTCTTCAAAATATGCACTCCAAAAGTTGCTATATTTAGAAATTATCTTAAAAACAACAAACATAAGGCAGGTATTATGTAAATACATAATTTTCGCAACATGAAAATTTGTTACCTAATTTTTAATACTAGCTAATCCCACGAATACTAAGCTAAAATAAATGTTTTTATTTGAAAATTAAATGGTAAAGTTTTGTCAAACAACTGTTGAAAAAACAAAAAAAAGTTATGCCAATTATATACACGGCTTTTCGCAACCATATTGTGAAAATGGAAAAATTTTGATTTTAGTCGTCACATCATATTATTGAAAAACAAAAATGTTGCAACAGCAAATTTAAGGGAATGTAAACATTT
>CM032447.1:120259611-120482590 GCA_019049505.1 Pachyrhynchus sulphureomaculatus | reverse complement strand
TGTGGCCTCAATTCCTATATTTGTGCCAAATTTCAACTTTCTATGTCAAATAGTTTCGAAGAAAATCGGGTGTGACACACAGACGAACACCGAAATGATCCCATAAGTGTTCCGTACGGAATACTAATAAATAAAAGGAGAAAATAAAACCTGAGTAACCTGAGAACTGTTGTGCAGAAATACCGCTATTTTTTATTATTTGTTTTACTGAAGATTTTTGGTAAACTTCTATACATAGGGGATATCAATTCAAAAGGTGTGATATTATCACATATATTATGTGTCTATACGTGGGAAATCGCCTAGAGTTAATATCAGTGAAAACGATATATTAATTTAATATGAAGGTGCCCATATTAGCTGTTGACTTGACAGCGATATCTTTTTAAGTTTTGTTTCTAGCTGGATTAACTTCGGACATACCTTCAAAATAAACGAGAAAATAGCACTGCTTAATTTTCACCTCTCAACACACCATATCTTTGTAACCCTTCCTTCCATCTTTTTTTTTGGTTTACACTGTTTGCTTGTCTGAAGTATTTCCGATTAATACCTGTTTAAATGAATTATAGGTTAAACTCACTAAATTTTCAAAAATACTACTTCAATTTTAAAAGTTAAAAGTTTAGAGATGTTATTCGGACATTTTATAATTTAAATGTAAATGTTACTCTCAGAATCTCAGAACTTTTAGAAATATCTTGCATATACAGTCTGTCAAGTAAGAACGTGACCGCTCATATTCTTGAAAAAATGTATTTCGAGAACATTTCTTACCATCAATGTATTCTTTGGTGTGCTAACAACGGCGCAATTACCTTAGTAAGTTGTTAATGGGCTTCTTCGAGGCATGCTGTCGACGAGATTTACTGCATACTACGGCAATGATCTCCAAACTTTTCGAATCTCGCGAGACAACTGAGTAAAAGTCCTCAGAGTCTTTCCTCTGAGCTTTCTCTTTACAAGGGACTAAACATTTTCAGCAGGATTGGGATCTACCGATTGTGAGGGCCACTCTATGTTCCTATCGTGGGCTCAAGTGAGCCGCTTCCCGACGTGATTTTCGCCCAGCAAAGGTTTCTTCAAGATGCTTCGGAATTTGACATCATAAGCACGAAGATGTTGTCGAATGGTCTCATGGGACACATTCGAACCCAATTTTCTTAATTTTGGTGCTCTTTGATGCAGCGTCAATTTACGGTCCCATGATAACAAAGAGACGATTCGTTTTCTTGACTTTTGGAGTGACTTTGCCTACCGAGCCACGTTTTGGCAAGTCGTCGACAGTTTTCGTCTAGTTAAAACGATTTACCCACTTCTTCATAAACGACCGACTTTTTAATATATTTAGCGCCGCGGAATGTGTCATTTTAGGCCCTTTGAATGGGAACAAAGAAAGACTGTGCCTCGAACTGACACGCAAACAAGTCATTTTGGATTTTACATGATTTTGACGAAAGTTCGGAATCGACTGACACTTTTATTAAAATGTGTCGTAGACAAAGGTTCCCTCTACCGATTTTTTGTTGAATCGCTAGAATGAAGCGAAAAATGAATCATCGCGGACACGTTCTTTCTTGACAGACTGTACTCTGCATTTCATGATAGCGGATGAAGGAATGTTATAATATGATTCAAATTCGAGACGCTGTGATATAAAAACACTAAAAATGTTTGTCATTTCGCTCTAATGGAAGAAAAAAATCTGCCTTACAAAATAGACCTATTAAAAAATAAAACATCTCAAAATATGAATTTTCACGAACTAATATATTTAACATCCTGTGTAATAAATATTTTCAACAGCGTTCACGTATATCTATCTCAGTAGAAAATGCCTAATAACATAACATAAAATATGTACATACAAATTTAGTTGCAACACATCTAACTTGTTGAAGGCTCATAATAAGTAGCTATAAGCTATCTTGTAGCGTTATAACTACCATATTTGTAGTATCATAACTTTCAGCATAATTGTAAACGTGCGAGCACTATAACTAATAACAATTACTAATGTAAACTTTGAAGACTGATTTCATTTAAGTATATACAGTGTGCCCAATTCTGGTAGCGCCACTATATCTTTTTTTTTTAAATTACAAGAAATGTTAAATAGGAAATACAACTCAAATAAAAAAAAATTGTATAGTTTCAATGATATTTGTAAAAACATACTATAGTTTGTCAATATGGATTAGTAAGTAAGGTAGATTTCCTACGAAATGGAGGAAAATTTTGTTAAAAGGCGTGACTGTTGGTAAGTGTGATTCCTGTAACGTTGTGTTCAAAATTTCAAACAGATGCAACGTGCAGTTGTTTGTTGGCAGTTATCGTAAGTGATCGGTGTTACACGTTTCATTGAAATGGATAAAGCCGAGTATCGTGCAATGATAAAACATTTTTATTTAAAAAAGTAGACTGCGATTGGATAGATGAATTTAAACGTGGCGGTACGAGCACTGCAGATGTTGCACCTTCAAGACGCCCGATTGAGGTTTCTTTTGAAGAAATGGTCGATAAAGTTCATGGAATCGTGATGGAAGATCGTCGCGTTAAGCTTCGTGAGATTACGAAGACGGTAGGCACCCCTTATGTGCAGTATAATAACTCTTGAAAAAGCCCTAATAAGGTAAAACATTATGTCGAGTTATTCTCGTGTATAATACTGAAATATTAAAAAGTAAATCAGTTTAATTTTTACTTTTAAAAATAAGCTGTACCTGAATTAATGCAGTAAACTTACACAAGTCTACCTATCTCTACAACTTACATAATGGTATACTATTTACTTTACATAATAAAATATACGAATCAGGTCATTCTTTACAGAAAATATTTCTAAAGTTTTTTTATACTATTACGGTTAGTCGTCGACATTTTTATGTTATTAATGACGCTAATTTTTTAATTAGTGTTCCGTCTGAAAAATGGAAAAATTGAACACTTATGAAATCACTACGGTGCCTGTCTGTCTGTCTGTCACAGCCGATTTTCTTTGAAACTATTTAACATAGAAAGTTAAATTTTATCACAAAATCTAGGAATTGGTGGCCTGATCACAACCCTGTAGTTTTGAAAGATAAATTTTGACTTAAGAGGTTATTTTTGGAAGGTGAAATTAGAAATGAAAAAATCTACGTCCAACTTTTCTTTATATTATTTTTCCCCATCCTATCTCTAAGAGTACTAAACAAAAATTTAGAAAAAAATTCTGGAATATTCTCCATAAGGTGTAGATTCAATGGAAATTATCACCATAGTGTTCGGGCCTTTCGCCATGGGCCCGAAAAAGCCTTTTTCATACAATTTCCGGGACAGCCTATCTATTGGGAGGTAAATTGACCATTTTCATAAGTAGTAGAATTTGTGGAATTCGGAACAACTAGTCCCACTGAACAAAATCGTTTGAATCTATTGCTATGGGCCTAATTAGGCCCAAATCGGTATTTGTAATACCAGCTTTTGCACTGCAGAATAAAATGAAAAAGCTGAGTACGCGATGGGTGCCGCATTTGTTGACTTCAGATCAAAAACGCACCAGGAAGGGCAGTTCAAAATCGTGTTTGGAAAAGTTGCAACTTAATCCAAAGAACTTCTTGCGTCGTTTTCCGACTACAGACGAAATGTAGATTCACAATTTCACCACTAGTTCACCACCCACCCTATTCGCCAGATTTGGCACCAAGTGCCTTTCTTTCTTACCTCAAAAATTAGCTTGGGGGCAGATGCTCGTCGAATTAAGAGGTTATGTGTGCTATAAACTATTATTATGCATAATTCGAAGCAATCTTCTTTCTGGGGAAATGAAAAAATTGGAATCTCGCAGGACCAAATGTATTGAGCTCAATGGAGATTATGTTGAGAAATAAATTTTGATTTTTGTAAAAATATGTTATATATTTTATTTTTTACAAGACTTTTAATCCACCTTCGTATGATATGGTGTATTACTTATGATTTTTTTTCTAGTGATATAAAAACCGTATCATAAACAATGTTATAGGTAAGAATTAAGTCATTGATTGTCTGCAATAATTTTATTATCTTACGATATGATTTTTGTTTAAGGGTATCCGTTGAAGCTATACTTATGAAACTTTATAGCGTTGGATTTGTATTGTGAAGAGTTATTAATAAAAAGGAGAGAATAGTGTATATCCTATTCAAAAAAAAAGTTTAATCTGATTAATATCAAGTTTTCCTGTAACACCCTGTATAATCAGAAATGTTTTATAAACATAATGAAAAAAATCAACCATTCCTCAGATATTTTTATCATTCCAGACTACGGCCAGTATTAAAATAATATGGGTATCTAATAAACTCTTGTTACTGAAAGTCTTGTCCTAAGTCAATAATAAAATTCGGACGAGGCAAAATTTCTTACGTCATTGCGTTTCGATTTTAAGTCTCGATGACGGCAATTTTCACATGATATCTCCAGGGCTAGTGGTTTTTCATTTTTCATTTGCTGTATTTAGTTTTATCATATACTCTATTTATATGAAACCGATGGTACTAAAAATGCTAGTGGACTGACCGCGGTCCTATAATTCCCAGGTATTTTTTAGGTAACCATGCTCTTTTGTAATGAAGTTTCATTGCCGGTCAAATTATTTTATTTACATACCTTCCTGTTGCCCCAGTTATAAATACATATTTAGAGCAGCATGCCCAAGTGTCAGGCCAGTTAGTGAAAAGTCAATTAGTGTGTTAACAAAATATCTTCTCCATCGAAACGCCAAAAGTTCGCTAACCCATAATGAAAAGCGTATAGTTAAAAATGTATTTGACTACGTTAGGAACGATCAAAATTGTGATTTAAGTGTGTTCCTTAATGACCGACTTGGTAAAGCCCCAGATTATAGAATTTTAAGAGAGGAAAATAATTCCAACTTTGGATATGATCCTGCAAGCTGAGACAAGTCACCCAGAAATACCGAAAATGAGTAGAGTAAAACTATGGAGTGTTTTAAAAGGTATGGATTTTTATTGGACAAAGTGTGAAATAAAATCTTTATTGACAGAGAGTAGAGAAATTGTACACTGGAGAAGAAACTATTTAAGAAAAGTCAGAGAACCTCGCTCTGAAGGAAAAAATATATTACTTAGGTGAGACGTTAATAAATGAAGGGTACACAGTCAAAAAATTTTGGCAAGATGGGAATATCACAAAACGCTCGTCAAGCATTCAATGAACGTCTCTCTACTGGTCTGAAACCTCCATCAGCTAAGGGACATAGGTTAATTATTACGCATATTGGAAGCGAAAGTGGTATTCTAGATGGAGGTTTTTTAATATTCGTAATCAAGAAGGAGATTATCACAAAGATAAGAATTCCAATGTGTTTGAAGATTGGTTTTTCGCAGATAATAGACTTAATACCAGACGGTTCTGTTAATATAATGCATCACACAAGCTATCATTTAAAAAATTAGAATCAGTTCCAACCTTGGGTTGGCTGAAAAAAGGACATCCAATCTTGGATGACCGAGAAAAACATTTCATTTCCAAAAGACAGTGTTAAGAGAGAATTATTAGAACTTGCAAAGCTTGAAGTTCTCAGAAATAAAGACAAGTACAAAAGTTTCGTCATCGACGAAATGGCAAAAAAACGTAATATTACTGTTTATATCGCCTGCCACCATATCATTGTAGGCTCAATCCGATAGAACTTATATGGGCTCAGGTTAAAGGTGAAGTCGCCAGGAACAATACTATCTATAAATTAGCAGACGTACATGCCATATCTAATGTTTCCACAGAAAATTGGCGAAAATGCGTAGAGAATGTATTGAGGGTTGAAAATAAAATGTGGGCTGTGGACATGGCAGTGGATGTCATTGTTGAATTTTTAATTATACATGTAAATTCAAATGAGTCGAAGAATGATAGTTTTTCAAGCATGTCGGAGATACAAGATTGGTAATACTTTTTTCATTGTTGTTTGACTTCCTTATTTGTATATTTTTTAATTAATAATGTTTCATTATAAAACGTTATTCTTTTCTAATAAATGTTTAAACATTATAAAACTGTTTCATTCATACTATTCGCAAATAATACGTATACGCCCAGGCGCACCACCACTGGCCAGAACTACGCCCAGGCGCACTACCACTGGCCAGAACTATTTCAGACTATTTAGCTCCAAACAATAAAAAAAGGATCGTTTTCCTATTGTATTCAAACATAAGAGATTGCATATATTAGACTGATGCCAGATGGTATTCCAATAAAGTTGTTGAACTGCTGCATTACAGGTATGTAGGTAAAACTCTGGGACCCTTACTACTGCTTGATGCTAATTTGCATAATTCTAGATGATTTATTGCTATCACTTTCAACTAAGTAGAGTATAGGAGGAAGAATTGTTCTATCAGACTATGTAAATTCGTGAAAATTTTAGACAACCAAAAGTGGGAGGTACACTGAGAGGTAAACCCTTTACAATAGAGACAACTTGGATACATGCATATTTCAGTAGTATGTGCTAGTAAAATATGCGCGTTTGAAGTTCTTATGTCTTCTAGGCAATTATAGTACCCGTTCAGTAGCGGCTATTTGAGTTTCAAGTCCACTCCATTCGTCTATGGTTGTACGCAGTGGCTTAGCTAGACCGAAACTCTTTGATGAAAACAAAACTCTACAAACATCGTTCTTCCTACCGTGGAATTCCAACAATGACATAAAACAGTATGAACAAAAAGCTACTTTAGCTTTATTTCGTAAACCAGATCTTGGGATACGATTTTGTAAGCACACTTTTTAACATTCCTTTTCCCTCTATGTATATCAGGGGAGTGACAAATTTATGACATTTTTCAGAAACAACAAAGACAAAAAAATCTTATTTTGGCAGTCGCTTTCCTTATTTCTTTACAGAATCTCAGTGTTAATGTCTTATTCAATTTTAAAATAATTTAAAATTAAAGTAGGCTAAAACATGGATGGAAACAGGATATTTTCTTGTAAGTGTTCATCCCGGGGGCTAGAGGTAACATATGCACTATCTGCCTACGCCACATATCGTTTGTTTTAAAGTTAGAGATTGATGTGTTTTGAAAAGCTTCTATTTATCAAAAGTGTTATTTAATTAATTTAATTAATTCATTAATTCAATTAATTCAATTAATTCAATTAATTCAATTAATTCAATTAATTCAATTAATTCAATTAATTCAATTAATTCAATTAATTCAATTAATTCAATTAATTCAATTAATTCAATTAATTCAATTAATTCAATTAATTCAATTAATTCAATTAATTCAATTAATTCAATTAATTCAATTAATTCAATTAATTCAATTAATTCAATTAATTCAATTAATTCAATTAATTCAATTAATTCAATTAATTCAATTAATTCAATTAATTCAATTAATTCAATTAATTCAATTAATTCAATTAATTCAATTAATTCAATTAATTCAATTAATTCAATTAATTCAATTAATTCAATTAATTCAATTAATTCAATTAATTCAATTAATTCAATTAATTCAATTAATTCAATTAATTCAATTAATTCAATTAATTCAATTAATTCAATTAATTCAATTAATTCAATTAATTCAATTAATTCAATTTAATTCAACTAATTCAATTAATTCAATTAATTTAATTAACTCAATTAATTTAACTTATTTAATTTAATTTATCTCTGAGAAATAATATTCTTTCCAAGCATTACCTGAGTCTCATAAAGAGACACACAGAGACTAATGTCATAAAGAGACACACTAAAATAAGTTAATTTGAAGAAAAAGAGCAATTCAATGATAATAAGTTAAAATTTGTATAAAAAATCGAAACTTGAAATCAAATAAGAACTTTACCTACCCTTTGTAATATTCACAAGTCTACATACATTTGGGCTTTCAAGAGATTTGGTTGATATATTGCCTTTCACGAGGTTAAGAATGTTAAAAAGAGATGAAATCACGTTGCAAATAATGTACTACGGGGTATTTTTGGCCTAATAACTTTATTTTCTCAATTTTATACAACTGATTACATTGACAAATCTTAAGAATTAAAAACTTTAAATAATTCCAGTATACTATTAATCTTGCTTGTTATTTTTTGAATTAAGTTTGACGGCTGCAATTTTTTTGAACAATCTATACCAGTGATTTCCAAAGTGGTTCAGGTGGACCACCAGGGGTCCACGAGAGACTCGACGGGGGTCTACGTTGGCGTGAAAAAAAAATGGGGGTTCGCAAGTTGTAAGTAGGGGTCCACGAAAATTTATCTGGTTTCGATAGTAAAGAACAAAAATGTTGGCAGATAATACACTACTCAAAAAAATTAAGGGAGCAAAAAATTTTTCGGTGATTTTTGACAGGCTGTATTCGCTGAAAAATGGTCGTATTGAGACTTTAAAAAAAAAAGCGTTTTGAAGCTTTAAGATTCTAATTTTCAGATTTTTTTGGTTAAAATTTTCAATATTTAGAACAACGTGCGTCGAGACTTGCAAAGCGCCGCCCGCCCGCTCGCAACGCAACCCGTTCAGACGTGCAAAGGGACGAAATACGACTTGTGCTGTGCTTGCAATCTTGCATGAACTTGTTTGATTCTTCACCAATATAAATACGAATGCCAAGGACAAATGTTACTCATTTGTTTCCGGAATTTTGAAAAGAAAAGTGTGAGTGAATCGATGTCAGTGTTTGCCAGTGCCGGAAAAAGTAAGTACCTGCCTATTTGTTATTCATACTTTTATTTTATATTGTAATAATATTATTTGTTATGTTTGCGTGTAGTAGGTACGTAATAAAAATTAAATACTGAACAGGGCCATTATTCGATACTTCTATAAAAGAACAGAAAGCCGAGAAAGATTGAATTTTAGTATTTTTTATTATAAAATTATTTACTTACCCGACTGTGGTGATTTACTAAAGGAGAGATATATGATTGACCTGCATGTTTGTACATATTTCAGTGTCTTCGTAGTTGCTAATGCTAAATGACCACTCGTAACGTACATCAAAGTAATAAATAAATCATTAAAATCTCGGAGTTTTAATGTCAAAATATTCTTTAAAAGTATTTTCTCTCGAATTTACAGAAATGTATATTGTATATAATTAATCAAAAAATATTTTATATTACATTAAAATAGGTACAGCCGTTTTGTGAAAACCTCTATATGGGTCTTAGCAGTTTATTGCTTTTAACAGTTAAAATCAGTTTTGCCGCCGGTATTTCGGTTTTTTCATTGCAATAATTAATTAATCCTATTTTATTCTGTTAAAATAGCCATATCCTGTTAAAGTCGCCTTATGATTACTAAAACAAACATTTTTTTTTTACAGGTAGGTAACTGATACGAAACATGGCTGAATCTAAGAAGAAATGTCGACAGTAAGTGTTGATTATTTGAAATTTGGTTTTCTTCCATCAAAGGCAGACAAACGATTGCCCATATGCCTTTTATGCGACAAAGTTTTGAGCAATGACTTTATAAAACCATCGAAGCTCGAAGATCATCTAAGAAGGTGTCATCCTGAAAAATATGAAAAGAGACCCACAGTGCACAGTATGTTCGCTTCAATGTCTCAAAGTAACGATGATGGCTTGCGGGCATCTTACAATATCTCACTGCTTATAGCGAAATCTGGAAAACCGCACACCATCGGAGAACAGTTAATTTTTCCCGCTGTTGAAGAGGTTTTAAAAACTGTTCTGCACAAACCTCCATTTGACGTACTCAAAAGAATTCCTTTCAGTAACAAGACTGTACAAAGACGTATTGATCAAATGAGCTCTGATATTGAAAGCTACTTGTGTAATTATCTGCAAACAACTCATTTTTCTATTTAACTGGAGGAGTCAATTTTACCTGGTAATGAAGAATTATTACTGACATATGTTAGATTTGTTATGGACGAAGAAATCCATGAAGAGCTGCTATTCGCGAAAACTTTGGAGACGGACACTAAAGGCGAATCAATATTTAATGTCCTGAGTGGTTTTTTTAAGCAAAAATCGATTCCATTTACAGACATTATTTCGGTGGCAGCAGATGGAGCTCCTGCCATCTTCGGGCGATATCTTGGGTTTATAAGCCATCTTAAAAGAATTATACCAGGAGTAACTGCAATTCACTGTGTCATCCACCGACAACACCTGGTAGCAAAAAATTTCAGTGATAGATTGCACCCATCGCTTCAATTTGTGAGCAGTTAACAAAATAAGAAGCAATGCGTTGAATACCCGTTTATTTGCACAATTGTGCAACGAAAATGATGAAGACTTCCAACGATTGCTCTTACATACTGAAGTACGCTGGTTGTCAAAAGGTGCATGTTTAACAAGATTTTACTCACTTTTTGAATCAATTTTAGAGTTTCTGGAAAGTAACGATCCAGATTTAAAAGAAAGCCTGATCAAATTGAAAGCAGACATCGCGTATTTGACAGATTTGTTCAAAAAATTTAATGACATTAACTTGCAGTTACAAGGGGACAGCCGAAATTTAATAAAAACAAAGGGTGTAATTTCGGCTTTTCTTGGAAAATTGAAATTTATGAAGCAAAATATTAGTCGGCCCGAATTCTCCCAGTTTCCAAACTTGTCACAGGCAGAATGTCTTGATGAGGATATTCAGACATACGTTCAATATTTAAATGCCCTGCATGATGACTTCAAAAATAGACTTGAAGATATTCTGACGATGGAAATACCACCATGGATTATAAATCCATTTGATGAAACGGAAGTGGCGAATGTGGTATTACAAGAGGAGCTACTCGAGCTTAACACCAATGAGGAGCTGAAGGTGAAATTTAAAAAAGGCTATCAAACATTTTGGCTGCAGGCAGAAATCCCCGAAAAGTATCCTGGGCTGTGGGAAATTGCGAGAAAACTTTTGATAGCGTTTCCCTCGTCATACCTTGTCGAAAAAAGTTTTAATGTCGTTACAAACCTATTAACAAAAAAAAAGGAGCAGATTGAACATCACAGAACGGGGAAATTTGCGGTTATTCCTTACAAAACTGAAGCCAAATATTGATAATTTGCTGTCAATCCATCAAGTACATCCCTCCCATTAAAATTATGACTATTTTTTTTTAATTGTTGATTTGCATTGTTGAAGTTACGGTACGTTATTAATGTTTAATTTTAATTCTATAAAGTCTGTAATCATATTATTTTAATAAATAGAACACAAGAAAATATATTATTTTTCTTTTTATTTTTACCACTCCGAATTTAGGGTTGGAACTCAGCCGCGACGCAAATTTCCATCGTTTCACATTTTTTGACAAGTTTTGGGAATATGGTAGAAATGTAGCAGCAGGGGGTCCACCGAAACCAGTAAAATTTTGAAAGTGGTCTACGAGAAAAAAAAGTTTGGGAACCTCTGATCTATACGAAGACAGCTCCTGAGTACCGCGATCTCGTCACGTTTTGGTTGTTCCGACTGTCTTTTCATGTCACTGCAATTGTTAAAATTAAGCGCCACCACATTAAACTATTTTCTATTACTATAGTATGCATTTTAAAAATCATCAAGTTATGGGTATTTACTTAAAACAACTCACGTTTGCTTAGAACGGGGTCAGAAAACTTATGCATAATAAAGCTGCACCCAGACTAAACAAATACAATGAGACGTGTCGCGTTATGGCTTAAAAAGTGCTAAGTGTCGCCAGTAATTAAATGTTCTGCTAGATTTATGTGGCTGCCAAGTTAGACATTATTGCCGCTACGTTACCTATAAAAATTTAAAAACTAGTGTAACGAGTGGGAGTGATTATAATATAATTTTATACATATCATCGTATCATGAAATAAAATTATTTTGTCTCCGTACCTAATGCTTTAAAGCACTAGCTATTAGTTCCGGTTCAATTCACAACAACTTTCGACCAAATAAACTTTCACCATTTTGTCGGTCAAATAGTTTTTTTTACATCAGATAGATTATCAAACGTAATGCATTCGTAATAATTTTTTGCTCAATCTACGCATTATGGAGAGTATTTCAGAATATTTTAAAAATTTTTTGCTCAGTATTTTTTGAAATAGGGTCGGTGAAGGGGGTTTTGGCCATTTAAAAAAAAATACCAAGAAAAGTGTACGGAAGTATTACATCATGTATATTTTTGAACTCGTGTTCTCATAAGCTTTCATTTGACACCCCACTCCATGGTCTGGTAATTTTTTTTTTTTCCCGATTTCGCTCCCCAAAACTAATCCCTTAAGTCAAAATTTAATTTTTGAAACTGTACGGCTCTGATTGAGCCATCAATTCCTATATTTGTGTCAAATTTCCACTTTCTCTGCCAAGCAGTTTCGGAGAAAATCGGGTGTGACAGACTGACAGACAGACAGACCGACGGACAGACATCGAAGTGATCCCATAAGTGTTCCGTACGGAACACTTAAAAGGTCCTTTAGAAATAGGGTTTTTTTGATTGAGTGTTCTTTTTTGTAAAAAATGTTTTCGATTTTTAAATTAAGTGTAAGTGTAAAGTTCCACTTTATGAAAGAGTTCTTTTTTGTGAAAATTCGCCACCCTCTAGGGGAAGAGAGACGTTTTACGCCTCCCTGTTTGTGAATGAGCGCCCCCCTTTCCCCCTCTATAAGCAGCTCCGCCTTTAGTGTTCTAACTAAACTTTATCCTTATGCCTTCCCTCCTATTTAACCCGTCTACTCTACTGGAATGATTTTCTGCATGTTTTAAGCTACAGCATCAATGTCTTTAAGTTTCTTCAACACCAGACTAAGTTTTATATTCAACATTTTATTTTGTGTTTGTCCTCCAGATTTTTCGATGCTTTCTGATAAAACAACTTGTACAAAAATTTGTTATTAATTTTTTAAAAATATTCATTATAAAACATCTTATTATAGGCCTTCTTTATGCTGTAGGTTTTGAAATATTAAAGGACCGAAGCTAGGGAAACATTTATTTGGTAACTAGTATTCTTGGTGTAACCGAAAATTGTTATTGTAAACACCCTTATACAAAGCAATTACAAAGACAGCAAAAGTTATTGCAGGAAATATTGTAGTGCTAATGTTAGATAAACGAAGTGGAAGGTTACTGAGACTCTAACGTAAATATTAAAGACAATAGCTTGGATATCAAAAGGGTAGAATAGGGTAAAATTATTTTGAAAAGAAGTTACGTTTCATTGTTGGTCCATGATCTCAAGTAAGGGTTTTTTTGGTCTGTAAATATGGGTCTTATACAACCAGACGTGTCAGAAAACATTTTTCTCCTCCTCTAATTTCAGAGCTAAATTTTTTTATTTAAATAGCTCGTCTTTTTTTTAGTATTACTCAATGTGTAAGAGAGTAGTTTTTAAAATGTCAAAATTTAATGAATTTTAGTACTGTTAGCCGACAAATACACAGCATTAATCACTTTTTGACTAACGCTAGGTGTTTTATCCATATACGGTTTAAATTACACTGGTCAACATAATTTTTTTCCCCAAGGAAACTGAATAAAGACCTTAGTTCAGTTTTTTATGCTGAATTTAAATATGTTATCAGATTTCTTCTATCAGGCATAGTTTGTGTAATATATTTCTCTATATTAGGATTTCATTGTTATAATTCTTGTAAATATAGAAGTGGGAATTTGTATTCAGATATAATTTGGCACCAGGCAGACTTATTCATGTTGAAACATGTTTTAACTTTGCCCAGGCTTAATGATGTTCAAACATGTCCTATCTTGTACAAATATTGCACGTTTTTAGCAAGCAGAGGGCCAGTATCGTAATTGTAGTGAGTCTGGTAACACGTTACCTACTTATTTTTGTGATGTTCATTGTTTTTATTTGTAAGTTTTTTTTTATAAACGTTTCAAAATGCCAAGAAAGTGTGTAAATCAACCAAACAATTTCTGCTGACCTTCAAGTCTCACGGGTGAAATTTTACACCGCTTGTGAAAAAATGTTATTAGCTTTATTTTGGGTGTAAAGCCGGTGATTCTGATAAAGACTGGGCCCCAAATTTATGCTGTGTATCATGTGTTAGACTTCTCACTGGTTGGAAAAATGGTACTCATCATATGCCGTTTTCAGTCCCTATGATTTGGAGGGAACAGAAGGACCATTTAACCGATTGTTATTTCTGCTTAACTAACATTAAAGGAATTTCGTCCAAAACAAAATATACAGTTAAATACCCCAATTTGGCATCTGCAATTAGACCTGTGCCACATAGTCAATAGTATCCTGTAGTAAAGTTTCCAGATTTCATGACCTTAAGTGATAACTCCGACTTCGACCCAGTTCATACTGAAGACGGAAAAAGCGAGAGAAGCGACCCTACATTTGAAGCAGGTAGTTCATCAGAACCTCACTTTTTATCTCAAGAAGATCCTAATGATCTTATACGGGATTTAAATTTGTCTAAATAATCAGCTGAGCTTTTAAGTTCCAGGCTCAAAGGTTAGAATCTACTCCAAAAAGATACAAGGATATGCGTTTATCGTAGACGCCATAGTGATTTCAGTGACTACTTCTCTAAAGAAGGCCATGTATTTTTTGTAATGATGTTTGTGTAGTAATGGAAGTTCTTGGACATCAACATCAGCCAGATGAGTGGCGATTGTTCATAGACTCATCGAAAGTCAGTTTGAAGGCTGTACTACTCCATAATGGGAATGAATTACCATGAATACCTGTAGCGCATGCCAGTGATATGAAGGAGATATATAAAAATATGAAAAATTCAGTATACTAAATATAACTGGAATATCTGTGGTGATTTGACAGCTTTACTGTTAGGTTTGCAACTTGGATACACAAAATGCTGCTGTTTTTTGTGTGAATGGGATAGCAGGAATAAGGAGTCTCACTACATAAGAAAACAATGGCCTAAACGTGAATCTCTTATTCCTGGGCATAAAAATGTATCAAATACCCCATTAGTGGATCCCCTGCACATAAAACTGGGGCTTATAAAAAATTTTGTAAAAAAAATGGATAAAGGTTCTGCTGCATTTATGTATTTGAAATCAAAATTTCCTAAAATAAGTGATGTAAAATTGAAGGAAGGAATTTTTACAGGGCCCCAAATAAGATCATTAATATCGGATAACGAACATTTTGAGGAACTGTTACATCCACCGGGAAAGGCAGCGTGAAAATCATTCAAAAATATCTGTTGTGGATTTCTTGGCAATAGTACAGAAGAAAACTATAGTGAAATAGTGAGTGATCTTTTGCCTTCATACAAAGAAATGGGCTGCAACATGTCCTTAAAAATTCACTTCTTGGGCTCCCACCTAGACTTCTTCCTGAAAATCTTGAGGCTGTCTCTGATGAGCATGGTGAGCGTTTTCATCAGCAGATTTCTACTATGGAAAAGAGGTACCAAGGCAAATGGAGTCCCAGTATGCTGGCCGACTACTGCTGAACCATGAAAAGAGACATCCCGAAGGCAAAATAAGACCGAAAATCATCATATAAAACTTAGATTAGACAAAATTAGCCATGTATTTATTATTCAGTGTTTTGTAAGTATTAATCATTTTAAAACTTTAAATACGTGCCACAAAAAAACCCTGCCTGATGGATAAAATCTGAGAACATACTTAAACTCAGCATGGAAAAGATAAATATATTCCGTTAATTTAGCCCTTGTGAAAGAAAAAAAAATTTTTGTAGACCAGTGTTATTTGTGGTCATTCATTAGTCACTAATAATAAATTTATCTGTCACGCTACCTTATCTCTAGATTGATGTGAGGTGGCCTATTTGTGGTTGTTTCTATATGTTATTTTCCAACAATATAATGTCCTTGTGCTAGTGATATTACGGATAATAGATTTAACCGACATGTCAATATTTTTTTAATGGTCGCAAACCATATTAGCATAACTTTGTTTATGCGGCTCAATTTACAGTGTTAACGTATTTAGGATGGCCACAACATAATTTCTAAAAATGTCCTATTAATGATTTTAAATAATAGCTTTACCTCGAGCATTACTACTCGACATTTAAAAGAAAGCAATGATACCTTCCGGTGAGTCATTAACACATAATATTGCAAGCTACCTCCTGTCCAAAATCTTATATTTGGATTAAAAATAGTTATATTTAAAATTAGATAACATTATCCTTTACACATCCTCTCTTCTCTCTTCGGCGTGTACTGATACTATTCAACATACGCTAAAATCAATAAATGCTTGGGCAAATGACAATGGATTCACTTTTTCACCACAAAAAAATCTACAACTATCTACTTCTGTAAACGCAGAAATTGCCCAAGAATAAATACCCTTCACACAGCCAATAACATTCGTCCTTCATCTGACCACTTAAACATATTGGGTTAGACTTCTGACTATAGACTCCCTTGGAAAAATCACATACAAACGCTTAAAAACCAGAACATCCACTGACATTAACTTCCCTCCCTTCTCCACATTTATAAATCCCTTATCATATCCAAACTCAATTGTGGGGATTTTATATACAATTCAGCCAGTCCCGACCTCAAAAAATCCTTTGATCCCATACCAAATCGTTCCCTTCGTTTTACCACGGGAACATTCCGTACTTCCACCAGCTCTAGTATTCAGTGTATATTAGCTACTCCTCCATTGCAGCTCACAAGACAGCTCTCCCTTCTAAAATACAAATCCTCATCCTTATTTCGCCCCCATACCAAAACTTCCCTCAATATAGTCAATGCTCACAAAAGCAATCAAAGTTTCCCTCCGGAATCTATCCCCAAAAGAATCTTCAACTTGATCTCTCTACATAACATTACACCTCCAAAATATGATTATCCTCTTCAAACATCCTTTCCCCATGGCGCTCAACACGTCTCTCCATAGACCTATCCCTGCATTCTTATAATAAAACGGACTACCCCAATGCATTTCTTAATAATCTGTTTCTAGAAAGAATTTCCAGAAACTATCCAAACCACTGTCTCTTTTATACAGACGGCTTTAAGACGGATAAAGGGGTAGGAACAGCCTTTATTTGACAAAACACCAATAAAATGTACAAACTTCCTAACTATGCTACCATCTTCTCTGCTGAACTCCTTGCTATCAGATATTCCCTCCTAAGAACTTCCAACAAACCTTCCTTAATAATCTCTGACTGACATAAAATCAAATATCTTCCCGCCTTTGAACTCCTCCGCCATGGGAAGAAAGAACAATGTACTCTTGAGAAGGTTAGCGGTGGGACACACGTATTCCTGTCACGGTCTTTTTATAAAAAATGAATCACCACCTCTATGTCCTACCTGTGGGTCTCCTGTTCTACACATATTTGAGTCGGTTCACCACAAAAATATGAGAGACAAACACAACATTCCTTTAAATCTGAAACTAGCCTTAGAGTCATTTGTGACACATAAAAGACAACATAAATAAATTTTTGAAGGAAATTGACTTCTTAGTCCAATTCATAAGAAACTTACTACGGGTCGCTAAATGACCTCAGTTGTCGATGCGCTCAGACCCAAATATCACATCATCATCATCATCAAAATTAGATTTTTTATCGAGCCAAAAACAATTTCTGAGGTTACTCGATTAATATTTTATATATTTAAAAAATAATAATATGAGTTTTCGAATCCTGATACTCTTAGAATACTAGAGACAATGCAGAAGATTATATACACTTTCTGCTGTAAATTCAACATATTTATCAAGTTTCAAATCGTTATCTCTTTACACAGATAGACAGAGAAATTAGAAACTATATTGTCCGCGATTTAGAGACTCTCAAAGATGTGTAGCAAGAAACGTAATTGTGAACGATTTCCAATACTTTTAACACTTTAGGCAGACCCGAAACTTTTATTACGTCATTATTCATTAGTAGAAATATCAGTATTGATATTAAGCCATAATAGCAATGTCAGAAACACTAGAAGTATCATTAATGATAATTTCACAATCGGCTTGAACGTAGGTATCTAAATCCTTATTTTTAAAGTCATGTCCTCATCCCATTCAGATAACATCAAATCATCTTCATCATTATGGTCATAATTTGAATTTTCCAATAGTAACTATTCGGTAAGTAGCAAGTTGTCCTCGGGTTCCAATTCATTGTTCTCAAAACCTGCGTACTGTAAGCAGTTTCTAGTTGTTTCTTTAGATACATTATTATAACCAGCACTTAGCATTGTGACTGCATCCAGTCCAGAAACACTAAAATAATTAAATCAAAATTTCGTTCCTAATCTATTCTTAAAACCAGCGATTCACTATGGTAACATTTTAAATAACGAATTTTGTCCTGATCCATGGTTGGAAAACAGACGTTACACAAGGCGGCAGAAATATAAGATCAATGTTATGTAATTTTTTTAGCCTAGGGTGAGCGTGGTAATTATCTATCAGCAACACTAGTTTTTTATTGGATCGAATCAAATATCTCACAATTCTGCTTCAAATACCTCTGACGTCATCCCAGCTTGTCGATTTGCTTAAGCATTTTTCCTCTTCTCAGTATCATTTTTGTTGACATACACAAAAACTATTAGACATTCTTTTGATACCTAGGCTGTCTGAAAAGTTCTCGGCCTGATATATAGATGGCGTTAGAAACTGTGAAACATAATTGTATTGGAAAGTTCTATCCTTTATATAGGCACATATAAAATTTTAATTCGTTTGTCAATTCATTCGAGTAGTAGCAGCTGTTTAATATTGACATGTGATTGATTTTTTAAAATGGAAAAAATTGAATATTGTGTAGTGATTAAATTCTTTGTTTTCGATGGTTTAACACCAACAGAAATTCATCTGAAATTGTTAAAAGTGTATAAGCATGCATCACCTTAACTTTTCACTGTGAAAAAATGGGCTGCTCTTTTTAAATCTGGTCGTATAAGCCTCGAAAATGATTCACGCGAAGGTCGCCCAAAAACTGCTACAACACCACCAATCATTCAATAAGTCCACGATATGGTGTTAGATGATTGACGAGTGAAAGTGCGTGAAATAGCTGAGGCCATAGGTAGGTAAAATAATTGATCATCTTTGCCGTTACTATGTGGTAATTTATCATTTTGATAGGAAAAAATGAAACACTTACTTACTTACTTAATCCTTATGCCTTTCTACCCCTTGAAGAGTGTGTGGCCCGTGGAGTTGAGTTATTCTATATTTGCCTTTTCTTCCATCCTGTTTAAATTGCCGATTACCTCTTTTGTTTCTTCTGTGTTAGTTTCTTCTGTTTGTATGAGTTCTGTATTTTGTTCCGGTATTATGTCTCTATGTTGATTTTTGTATGCTTTCCCTTCTAATTTTTTGCATTCATTTCCTTTCCTTTCTGTTTCAGTGATTCCCACATAGTGCATTTGTTGTTCTTCTGTCAGTTCATCCTCTTTTCGGTTTATACCCCTTTTATTCCGTGTTCTCATCTAACAACTCGATAATTATTTCCCATTTCTTTCTTCCTATCTATTTCTTTGATTATCTTCTTATTTGTATTCATTTTATTAGTCTTCTCTTCTGTATCCTTTATCTTTGCCGAGGGTCGTCGTCAATCTACCTATCTCTCTCCTTTTTCTCAGTTTTTTGACTTGATGGTCGTAGTATTCTTTGTTTGTTCTTTTAGTTTTTCTTCCTCAATGTCCCATTTATATTCTCTTCCTTATTACGATTTTTTAATATCCTATTTTCACCCTTTTTCCATTCTTTCTCTCGTTCCCTGCAATATGCTTCAATTTCTTTTGAATTTCCCGTTCATCTTTTGTTAAATCGTTGTTTATATAAACTCTCTCTCTTAGGTTTCTCAGTGTGTTTTTATTTTTCATTACAGCTTCTTTATCTCCCGTGTTTCCACGTTCTATCTTGTATATAGTCGCTAATATTTTTATCACATCTTTAATCTGTACTTTTATGTCCATAAAATGTTCCATTTTCAGATCTGGTTGGCTATTTGCTTCAAATCTCATTCCCGATATTACAATATTATTCCTTACGTTGTCTTTTTCCAGTCTACTCATCTTCAAATCCATACTTCTCATGTTTTCTCTAATTATCTTATTTTCCTTTTTCAATACTTCATTCCCCTTTCTTAGTTCCTTCAACTCTTGTTGGTATCTCTTCTGATCTTATTTTATATCCTTTATATCTGATATTAGCTCTCTGAACATTTCTATCAAAATGGTCTATCTTATCTACTCTTTCGTTTTTTCTCTTTCTGCGATGTTCCTATCAGCTTTTTACTCTTCTTGAATAATCCCATTGGCTCTTCTTTTTCTTCGACTCTTCCTCTTTTCGAGTCTCCTGAGGTATAATCATTGCAATCCGTTGTTCTTTCTGTTATAAAAACTTTACGTGGGTTCCTCGTATATTCCATTTTCAAACACAGGAGAAAAAGAAAAAAATTCTTGTTTATATTTCTTATCACCGTAAAATGATCAAGGTCGTTGCTTATCGTTTCGGTAGTTTTATACAATTTCACAAAATTATTCTCATAAATCTCCAAATTTTTTTACTTATTGTCTTAATCTAACACTACACTCTGCTTTATTTCTCGTCCCTCTCGTTTGCAATCGACAAAATAATTAAATAGATCGAAACACTACCGGAATAATGCTCGTTGAACGAGTTGACTATTGCCGGGCGTTCGATTTACATGCACACGCGCGATCCGAAACTCGACTCCTACACTTATTATGTATTATTAGGACTATATTGCACAATTTTGCGACTGCGGTTTCGACCGGCACTCGCAAAATTGTACAATATAGTGAAAATAATACATAATAAGTGTTTCATTTCTTTCCGTTAAAACATATGAAAAAGCTTTGTGCATGATGTGTGCCGCATTTGCTGACAATTCACCAAAAATGCATTCGAATGCGTATTTCTCAACCGTGTTTGAATCGTTAAGGAAAATAAAATGGATTTCAAGCGTCGTTTCATAACTGTTGATGAAAGTTGAATCCACCACTATACACCAGAGTGAAAAGAACAGTCGAAACAATGGACTGAAGCAGGTGGAAGTGCACCAAAGAAGGCAAAGAAGGTTCCATCAGCAGGGAAGGTTATGACAACAGTTTTTTGGGATTACAAAGGTGTTTTGTTGATCGATTATCTTCAGAAAGGTAAAACAATTAACTCTGAATATTATTGTAACCTTTTGGATTTGGATGCAAAATTTCGTGAGAAAACATCTGCTTTAAAGAAGAAAAGAATCATTTTTCATCAAGACAATGCACGTGTTCACACAAGTATTTTCACGATGGCAAAATTCAACGAATTCAAGTACGAATTGCTTGAAAACCCAGCGTATTCACCAGATTTGGCTCCCTCTGACTATTATCTGTTTGCAAACCCGCAAAAATTCCTGGCTAGAAAGTGCTTTACATCAAATAATGCATTGCAGCCGTGGATGGATATTTTGCAGACCTTCCGGAATTACACTTTAATGATGGTATTGAATTATTAGAAAAACGTTGGAATAAATGTATTGAAGTTTCAGGAGATAATATTGAAAAATAAAACATATTTCACGTCAAAAAAAATTACCTTTCATTGTTAGGTCGAGAACTTCTTAGACAGCCCACTAGTTTACAACCACTACACGATTTACTTTTAAACTCTAGAGTTTAATTAACTGTTAGATAACAAAATAACTCCGACATCATTCTCGTAATACCCCATTAGAATATGGTGCTAAACAATTTTCAACCATAAGGTTCGTAATTCGAGTAGCTATACTTTTAGATTTATAATGCATTTTTCTCCCCTTAATGTTGTATCGTTTTTCAAACAGTAGAGCCATCCATTAGTACAAATGAATTTTTTATTTCAATATTAACCTAAACCTTCTGTTTTCTCTTGCATCATCGAACCGCAAGCCATTTCAGTAAAGCATTGTCTACGTCGGGTCTTTCAAGTTGTTTTAGGAGTTTTAAGTTAATAATTATCTTTCTCAATGCAGTTTCCTAAATTAATTCTTTGTGCCTAGATTGTTGACACTGCCGGACTAGACGCATATTTTTGCAGGTTAAGTTTTTTTAAAAGTTCAATAATTTTTACTTTTTCCTCAGAGGATATCAAGTACTTTTTTATACTTGAGATTGTTCTCCAATAGTCGAATATGAACTCAACTAAAAATTTATAATTCAAAATACATTTTTCTTTCCGTCCGGCCGCCATAAACTAGTGAAGAGTTATCGGCATTTTTTGTGGGTAAATCGTGAAGTTTTTTTAGCGATAGCAGCATTCTCAGTAATGTAGTGACGCTATGCTAGCTGTATCTGACTAAGAAATAAAAATTATCTCTAAAATTGATCGTTATAAGCGAGTGCTCGTTACTTTTTTTTCTCAATTTGGACACACTTACAATTTGGTACAATTCCCATTTATTACCCCAGCCTGACGCCTATGATTATTATATATATTATTGTCACATATAAATTCCTTCCTTAAAGTAACTTTTTGTCAAAAATATTTTTATAGATTAACGGGATTTTCAAGTTAAATAACCGGCCAAGTGCAAGTCGAACTTGCGCAATTAGTGTTCCGTACGTTGATTGCGTTTAAAATAAAAATTTTTGTTACGGAGGTATAAAATGATCAATGACTTCACAAAACAAACCTCAAATGAGTTTTCAACAAAGTTTTTTTTGCGACCTTTACTGAAAACTGACCTTGAAATTTTTTTTTTATATATACCAGAGAAATTATTAAATGTAATGCACTCGTGATAATGTTCATTCAATCTACACCCTGTGGAGAATATTCCAGAATTTTTTCAAAATTTTTTGATCAGTACTTGTCGAGATAAGGGGGGCATAGCAATTTTTCGCGACTTTTTAAAAATAATACAAAGGAAAAATGTACGCAAGTAATACATTATATATACCTCTGAACTCGTGTTTTTACAAAATTTCATTTGACACCCCACTCGATGACCTGATAAAAAAATTCTCTTCAGATTTCACCCCCCCCCCCCCAAAATTGACCCCTTAAGTCCAAATTTAACTTTCAAAATTACACAGCCCTGATGACGCCATCAATTGCTATATTTAGTGCCAAATTTCAACTTTCTATGTCAAACAGTTTCGGAGAAAATCGGGTGTGACAGACAGACAGAGCAGACGGACAGACAGACACCGAAGTGATCTTATAAGTGTTTCGTACGGAACCCTTAAAATCAAAAAAAAACTGTTGTTAATATAATAATAATAGTTAATAACCCAAAGCATATTTCTGTCTCAACCTAATATGCATAACAAGTATTTAAAATGATAGTTACTTCATTTTTGTTAAGTTTAATAAGTAATTTCTTACTAGTAAGAAAAAAAGATATATGACCATTGCATCTAAAACATATTTTTATATTGTATTGTGATATATATATTTCTTATAGAATGATTGAATGTAGAACACATTTAGGATGTTTACTATCGCTAATAAAAAAAACTAATCTTATGAAGCTATTGAGAAACACAGTATTGACATAAAGTACATGTGAATTTCCACACCTTGTTAACAAACACTAAAATCGTCTAAATAAACTGTTGTTGTCAAGTACACATCGACGCAAAAAAGTAACTAAATCAGTAGCGTTAATTTAACTGAATTCCGTACGGTATTACAAATTCACGAAGATAAAAACGTATATTATTCACAATGAATAACTCAGCTGGCCAGTAATAGCGAGACTCAGACAGGGAATGGTTAAAGAATTAATAGAATAAAAATAAAATTTGCGTTTAAATGTTCATTTCTATTATCAAGTAAAAAAATTTCGTTGTGTTAACTAAAATAAAAAGTCATAAACTACAAAAAATGACTTAAAAATGCCACCCAAGACCACAAACAAAAAGTTTTGTAATTGAAAGGTAAACTACCATACCATGTTTTTTAGTGTTCTAAAAACGAATCCAAGGTCAAAATTGGCTCATCACCCAAGGATTTTGACATAACCTCGAAAAACCTCGAAAATGACCAAAAATACTTTTACAAATAAATTAAGAATGTAATAAAGCAAACAACACATATTTTGGGATGCCGAAATCGAATCCAAGGGTTAGAATTCACCTATTACGTCAACGTTTTGACATAAGCTCAAACAATACCTCAAAAATGGTCAGAAATACTTCGGTAAGTAAATTAAAAAATTAAATGAACAGACCACCATGTCTATACGTATTTTGGGGTGCTTAAACCGATTATACCAAAAGAATTGACCTATTAAGTCAAGATCTTGAAATACCCGTAAAAAGTCTAGCCTTGCTGGATTAAGATGAGTCCCCTCGCTTCTCGTCCATTAGATGCTTTATCAAAATGATTTTTCCTTCATGAAGACATTTATCGAGTAACATTCGCACTCCTTGTAATAGAGTCGTCCCACTCATCTTCAGAATTTCAGAGGTTATTCCATCTTCTCCCGGGGTTCTACCGTTTTTCATTTGGGATAAAGCGTTCTTTAGTTTTTCGAGAGTAATATCCGGCATTTCTTCAGACCCCACGTTTGTGATGCCTCTTGAGATTGCATCAGCTGGTGGTGGATTTGTTGATGAATATAAATCTGTATAGTATGTTTCGATTATTTCTGTTATTTTCTTTTTATCTCTTTTAATTTTGCCTTTGTGGTTTTTCAACTGGAGTTATGGCCTGTCTCTTTAGAACTCTCTTACGTTTGGATTATTTTCAATCACGGTCTTAATAGTTTCAGTGTTGCGATTCTGTATATTTTGCCTAATTTTCTTCTGGACTATTTAGTTTAATTGTGTGTGGTGACGTCTTATTCATATTTCTTCTCTTCTGCATGAGTTTCTAGTTGGATTTTAGTTTTTCGTGGTGTTTCCTTCGCACATAGTTTTTTCGGTGCTGTACGTATATCTGTTTTTATTTTCTTTTCAAGGTGATCAATGTCCAGGTACATAAAAACAAATACGTTTTTTCAGTTTAACACTAAAAAAAACGTACATTTCTTACAAGAAAATCGTTTACCATTTCGTATTAATTTTGAAAAAGTTAAAAATAAAACCTGTTTGAAATTCTTTTAACTAACTGTTAACAGCTGACTTCACTTAAAGGTCAAAGCCAGCTGTTAAGGGCCAATGACCCAGTTGTTCTCGCACCTTACCAATATCGCCGGCAGACGCCAGCATCAAAAGTTTTTTTTTGCCCGCCATATTTTTGTAAGGATTTGATGTCAATTCCGTAGGTTTTTGTACAGTATTTTTTGTAGTATTAGGCATAAAGATTTTTTTTAAGCTTTAACATTAAATCCCGATGTAGACGGTTTACTATTTAAATGTGGTAATCTATTCAGAGACATCAGGCTGCTAAGCAATTTCTTTGTTTTCATTATTGATAATAATAGAAGCATCTAGTAAGATTGATGTGCTTTCATTACTTAAATTTGTTTTAGAGAGGAGAAAGAATTTATATTTTCAGCTACTTTAAACAAATGTTCAAGAAAGAAGTTTTGTCCACGGGCCAAACTCCAGTCGCTTTAAATCCATTCACTATGGTACCAATGATCTCTTTGGTAAGCCTATGCAAATAAACTTGCAACTTGATACTGCGTTACTTGACGACCTGGATTTGTCCTCAACCATTTTTCTGTTGATTAAATATAATACCTGCTGATGGGTTTAAAGAAAAGAGGAATCTAGTGGCTGAAGCCGGTGAGTAGTAAGTAAGAGTGATGTATTTGAAGAACCTGGAAGCGTTGAACATAGCAAAGGCTAATGTTACAACGGCCAGGCCTTACTATTCACTGGCTTCAGCCACTGGAGTCTTTTTTTTTAAACCTATCAGCAGTTATTATATTCAAGCAACAGAAAAATGGTTGAGAACAAATCCAAGTCTTTAAGTAACGCAATATCAAGTTGCAAGTTTATTGGCAGAAGAGAAAGAGCTGCTATCATTGGCACCATTGTGAACGGATTTAAAGCGGCTTGAGTTTGGCCCATGGATAAAAACGTCTTTCCCGAACATTTGTTCAAAATAGCTTAAAATATAAATGCTCTTTCTCTCTCTATCTCTAACAAACTTAACTAATGAAAGCACATAGATTTTACAAGACGCTTTAATATTATCAATAACGACAACAAGGAAATTGCTTAGCAACCTGATGTCTTCAAATAGATTGCTACATTTAAATAGTGAACTGTCTATCTCCGGATTTAACGCTAAAGCAATCTTTATGCCCAATCCTATAAAAAAGATTGTACAAAAAATTCGTGGAAATTACATCAAGTCTGTATAAAAATATGTTAAAAGAATCATCATCAACCAAACAAAGGAAAAATACAACTAAAAAAGGTAAAGATATCAGTAAACAAAAGAAGGAATCAACAAAAAGAAACAAAAACGCCATAAAAAAAATAATACCACTTCCCCAACTCTTTACCAACTTAAACTAAAAAGCTATGAACAGCAGCAGATGCCCAAAAAAACCCTTTAAAGCCGGAGTCAGCAACCGTATCAAAGGAGAATTTCTTTTCGGCGTTCGATAGGCAGCCTTTAGAAGAACTCCGATCAAAGTGAATGACTTAAAAAACCTACCTGAATAATTTATAAATAAACTGACATTTTAAAGAGGATAATTTAATGAGTTAGACCGTCCTTTTTAAAATGAAGGGAATAAAATTGTCGCAGATTATATGAGCTAAATTTTTACTTATTATAAAAAAAATATTGAAATAGAAAACCAGTGTAATTAATATTTGGTGTCAAGAAGTAATTATTTTTAAAAGTAGCAATTTTTATAATATGTTTTTATTATTAAATTTGATCGACGACACGAAATGTAAAAAATACTGTAGTAACTATGTGTAACAACATTCTGGTTCAAGATGGCTTTCTTATTAAAAATTTTTCTCAGCAGACTAAATTAAAAAATTACTCTAATTTTAATAACAATAGCCAAAGTATCTTCACAAAAAAAAAAACAAATAATAAGAGTCATTAAAGGATAAACATCGGGAATTGACTGAAAGATTATCGGGTACATAAGGACTGGTAGACCAACTACATATGTAGAACACCAGCAAGTCACAAGGCCATACAATGGGTAAATGTACTAAAAAGTACACTGTATCTACTGAACTCAAAGACTGTAAACTAACTTTATAAATTTTATTGAGTATTAATACACCCTTTTTGAATTTGAAGTTGACCTTCTGATTAAAACCTTGCGATATTGTGCAGTTGAATGTTAAACAAGTGGCAGCGTGAAAAAAATATTCATGACGTTAGGCGTCACTTCCAATATATGCAGTGAATTCCATAACACCCTATATATATATATATATATAAATATATATATATATATATATATATATATATATATATATATATATATATATGTATATATGTATATATGTATATATATATATATATATATATATATATATATATATATATATATATATATATATAAATATATAAATATATATATATATATATATATATATATATATATATATATATATATATATATATATATATATATATATATATATATATATGTATATATATATATATATATATATATATATATATATATATATATATATATATATGTATATATATATACATATATGTATATATATATATATATATATATATATATATATATATATATGTATATATATATATATATATATATATATATATATATATATATATGTATATATATATATATATATATATATATATATATATATATATATATATATATATATATATATATATATATACCACGGCTGCTCTAAACTTATATGTTGTAAATAATTGTGCTTCAAATTTGTTCATTATTTAAGCAAACACCAGGAAAAAATCTTATAGTGAGGCTTAAAGACACAAATAATACACCCCTATCTTCTGAAAAAAAAATTTTGCTCAAAAATTATAGGTTCCATTTCTACTTCCAGGATTATATGCGTACCAAATTTTAAATCGCTATTCAACCTCTTTTACTTGAGAGCTACTGTGCCAACAGACAGACAGGTTTTTTCGCGATTGCATGTACTGAATACCGGCTAGATAAACCATTATAGTAGCCAAAGAAGCTTTTGGAAGTAGCTATTAACGAGGAATTTAAAACTGCAAATAAAAATTCAGTTGGACAAAACAAGGGAATTATGCCATAACCGTAACATTTGTTTAACTTGACCTAGTTAGCATATTATTTTATTATTATTCTTATATAATTCTTTTCAGAGTAGTGATGCTCTTGAAATCGAATATAAGGTATTATAGACATACAATGTGTTACAGGGAAATCCCTAAATCATTATAGGAACGGTTCATGTTAATCTTGAATCGCTGCCGGTTAATATTTATTAATTGTACGTATACTCGAATTACACCTACTAATGGAAGTTGTAGTAGTAGATAAACCATTTAAATTAGATAGCTGGAGGAGCCTGTATATTGTTGTATGTAAAAAAACTTGTACCAACTTCAAATAAAATAAAGCTCTTTCATGATTAAGTGATCGTGTTTGCCGTTTACATCGTACTACATATGTAGTTGTTTTCTATTCATTATGAACTCAAGCAATAAGTTAATAAGTTAACTAATCGTTTACTATTTATACTAATAAAATGATTAAGTAACCTACATAATGATAAGATCGGCTTAGGATTATAGATTTTGATTAAAAATGATAAAATAAAAGAATTAAGAACCTGTTTTAACAATTATTAAAGTTAGGGTTAGAAACACGGTTTGTAGCCATCACTGTTCCGTAAGTGGCTATTTTCACTAAAATAGAAGAATATGATTTATTTAAGTTTGAGTATTTACGCTTTTTGTAGCAGGAGATGAATTTTGCTTGGTCAAAATAATAGCAGTGTTCGCTTAACACTGGTGTGTTTCAAGCCTAAATGGTTTTTGCTCCTTGTATTCGGTTAAATTGTCAAATTTAGAATAGTTTTGTGTCAGATCCATCAACACTTTTTCTGTTTTCAATACAACTATGGGAAGGAAGAGGCACTGTTCTCAAGAAAAACGTGAATTGATAAGAAAATTGCGTCGTGATGGAAAATCTTACGTGCAGATTCAAAATATTATCGGATGCTCAGCTAAAATGGTAGCAAACGCTTTAAGATGGCAACCTACACCTGAAACTCGCGCGTCGTAAACGCAAAACTACATCCAGACAGGACAACTTATAGTTTGAGCTTCAAAAGCAAACCCATTTGCTTCGTCAACACAACTTCAGGAGATTCTGGGAGTGGATGTAGCTCCTAGGACGATACGACGACGACTTAAAGAAGCAAAGTTACCAGCAAGAAGTTCGCGTAAGGTACCCTTGTTAAATAAAAGACACAGAAAGCAGATTGAATGGCCTCTATTTAAATGGCGTAATAATTATTTGGAAATGTAGGCCGCGAAAAAATACGTTAGACGCCCTTTAGTAACCGCATATCAGCCTCAGTACACTATTACGACAGTTAAACATGGAGGTTCAAAAATAATGGTATGGGCATGTTTCTCCTACTTCGGAATAGAGCTTATATTTTGGATTAAAAACATAATGACCGCTAGTGTTTATGTTGAAATTTTACAGGACGTTATGCTGCCCTATGAAGAATATGAAATGCCACTTAAGTGGGTTTTTTTGCATGACAATGACCCAAAATATAGCAGCCGATTATGTAAACAATTTTTAGAAAAGAAAAAAATTAATGTCTTAAATTGGCCAGCTCAAAGCCCAGATCTGAACCCGATAGAAAATCTGTGGGGCGATATTAAAGTTAGCGTAGCACGTGAAAAACCTAAGAATCAAGACGAGCTCTGGGCTGTAATCAGAGATTCTTGGAAAAGCATTCCTCTTTTTAGATGTCAAGATTTGGTTAACTCTATGCCGCGACGTTGTGAAGCTGTCATAGCCAATAAAGGGTTTACAATTAAGTATTAGGTGTGTCTGATGCTCATAAAAGAAAAATATTGTTAATTAGTTGTACAGTTTTTTTTAACAGTAATTTTAGTAAAACACTGCTATTATTTTGTCCACCATAATTTTTAGAAACTTGTCGTTTTTCTTTGATTCTTAAGAATTTAATTAATTAGCCTTATATTACTTTGATGCATCTTAGGTGGGCTTCAAAGTTACCATATTTATGTTTTAGTTGTTCTGTTAAAAAAAACTTAAATATGTTTTGATAAAAATTTAGTAAGCACTGTTATTATTTTGACCACAACTTTGTATATATATATATATATATATATATATATATATATATATATATATATATATATATATATATATTTAAAAAGGGGAACAAATTTAAATTGGAGAATTACAAACCCATCAGCCTGTTATCGGTACTATACAAAATTCTCACTAGAATCATAACATATAGATTAACGAACAGGTTAGATAGTTATCAAATATCTTTCAATTTTAGTATTTTATAAATACTGTAGTAGAATTTTATTTATAAGAGTGGATTGATATCTCTGATAAATCCCTACGAAATTGTATTAAATTTCAAACAGATGCAACGTGTGGTTGTTTGTTGGCGGTGATCGTAAGTAATCGGTGTTGTACCCAGGGCCAACACTAGATTTGCCGCCGTAGGCATACTCAAAAAATGTCGCCGCACCCAAGCTTAAAGAAAACTGGGAAAATGACATATAATTGAATTAAGACAATAATACTAATACAGATTTACAGAAAATTGTTTTATTGAAAAACCAAGGTAACCTTTTTAACGAGCTAACGACAACGAACTTACAAACTAAAACTAATACCTACTATTTCAGAGATAATTTAAATATACTTTTAAAACAATGAACAAAACTTGTATATTATAAAAAGTCTAAACCTAAATTAAAACAATTTTTGTCAAAGTTTCATTTCTGCAAAATCGCGAATAATTTTTTTTCAGATCTAATTTACTACTTAATTCGTGTTCAATGGCTAACATTCCTAACCCATTAAGACGATTTTGTGTAGTCATAGTTCTTAAATAATTTTTTATTATTTTTAATTTAGAAAAATTTCTTTGGCAGGCAGCAGTTATGAGAAGCGTTAATAAAATTCTTAGAGCAATGCTAAATTTTAAGGGAAGTAATGAATTTAAAAACGTCAACTAGACCTTTATTCTTAGTTAAAAGTGATGAAACAAGGCCTATTTCGTCAGCCAGATCTAAGGCGTTAAGATCGGACGAATCAGCATCTGTCAAGACTTTTTCGAGTTCTTTACAATGTGCCAGTAATTCATTTATACACATGTCTTTAAGTTTATAAACATCATATAAAAATTCAAAAGAGTCATTATGACTATTCAGTAGGTTGAATCTCAGCTCCAATGCACTGATCGCCTGATCTATAATAAAGAAAAAAATTCTATTTTATATTTTTGTTTTGGATCTTGTATCGGGTCGTCTAAACCAGTGTTTCCCAAAGTGGTTCAGGTGGACCCCCAGGGGTCCACGGAAGACTCGACGGGGGTCTACGTTGGCGTGAAAAAAAAATGGGAGTTCACAAGCTGTAAGTGGGGGTCCACGAAAATTTATCTGGTTTCGATAGTAAAGAACAAAAATGTTGGCTTGGCTTTACCTATCAATGTAGGCAGATAATACACTACTCAAAAAAATTAAGGGAGCAAAAAAAAAATTCCAAATTTTTCGGTGATTTTTGACAGGTTGTATTTCGGTGAAAAATGGTCGTATTGAGACTTTAAAAAAAAGCATTTTGAAGCTTTAAGATTCTAATTTTCAGATTTTTTGGCTAAAATTTTTTAGGAGCTACGGTTCTCATGCAATCCTAACATATAGCGCCAAAAAATAATATTGCAAATATTTTGCTTTTTTTTTGGTCCAAGGGCTTGAAAAAAATTTTTTTCAGTTAGGCCGGCATATGGATCAGATAGCCTGTTTATTTAGCATTTGTTTTAAAACCTTCCTTAATTTTTTTGAGTGGTGTATTTTAAGAAGGTCAGCGACTGTTACTTGTAAAAACTTGCATATTCGATATTCAGTACAACGCGCGTCGAGACTTGCAAAGCTCCGCCCGCAACGCAACCCGTTCAGACGTGCAAAGGGACGATATACGACTTGTGCTGTGCCTGCTATCTTGCATGAACTTGTTTGATTCTTCACCAATATAAATACGAATGCCAAGGACAAACGTTACTCTTTTGTTTCCGGAATTTTGAAAAGAAAAGTGTGAGTGAATCGATGTCGGTCTTTGCCAGTGCCGGAAAAAGTAAGTACCTGCCTATTTGTTATTCATTCTTTTATTTTATATTGTAATAATATTATATTTGTTATGTTTGCGTGTAGTAGGTACTTAATAAAAATTAAATACTGAACAGGGCCATTATTCGATACTTCTATAAAAGAACAGAAAGCCGAGAAAGATTGAACTTTTAGTACTTTTTATTATGAAATTATTTATTTACCCGACTGTGGTGATTCACTAAAGGAGAGATATATGATTGACCTGCATGTTTGTACATATTTCAGTGCCCTCGTAGTTGCTAATGCTAAATGACTAAAAATATTTTCATAAATTGTGTCTTTATGTACCACTCGTAACGTACATCAAAGTAATAAATAAATCATTAAAATCGCGGAGTTTTGATGTCAAAATATTCTTTAAAAGTATTTTCTCTCGAATTTACAGAAATGTATCAAAATATAATTAATCAAAAAATATTTTATATTAAATTAAAATAGGTTCAGCCGTTTTATGAAAACCTCTATATGGGTCTTAGCAGTTTATTGCTTTTAATAATTAAAATCAGTTTTGCCGCCGGCATTTTGGTTTTTTTTTCATTGCAATAATTAATTAATCCTATTTTATTCTGTTAAAATAGCCATATCCTGTTAAAATCGCCTTATGATTACTAAGACAAACATTTTTTTCTTTACAGGTAGGTAACTGATACGAAACATGGCTGAATCTAAGAAGAAATGTCGACAGTACAGTGAGAATTATTTGAAATTTGGTTTTCTTCCATCAAAGGCAGACAAACGATTGCCCATATGCCTTTTATGCAACAAAGTTTTGAGCAATGACTCCATGAAACCATCGAAGCTCGAAGATCATCTAAGAAGGTGTCATCTTGATAGAATAGGTAAAGATTTCAAATATTTTCAAACATTGAAGGAAAAATATGAAAAGAGACCCACCGTGCACAGTATGTTCGCTTCAACGTCTCAAAGTAACGATGATGGCTTGCGGGCATCTTACAATATCTCATTGCTTATAGCGAAATCTGGAAAACCGCACATCATCGGAGAACAGTTAATTTTACCCGCTGTTGAAGAGGTTTTAAAAACTATTCTAACCTCCATTTGACGTACTCAAAAGAATTTCTTTGAGTAACAACACTGTACAAAGACATATTGATGAAATGAGCTCTGACATTGAAAGCTTCTTGTGTAATTATCTGCAAACAACTCATTTTTCTATTGAACTGGACGAGTCAACTTTACTTGGTAATGAAGCATTATTATTGGTATATGTTCGATTTGTTATGGACGAAGAAATCCATGAGGAGCTGCTATTCGTGAAAACTTTGGAGACGGACACTAAAGGCGAATCAATATTTAATGTCCTGAGTGAATTTTTTAAGGAAAAAATCGATTCCATTTACAAACATTATTTCGGTGGCAGCAGATGGAGCTCCTGCCATATTCGGGCGATATCGTGGGTTTATAAGCCATCTTAAAAGAATTATACCAGGAGTAACTGCAATTCACTGTGTCATCCACCGACAACACCTGGTAGCGAAAAATTTGAGTGATAGATTGCACCAATCGCTTCAATTTGTGATTAAAGCAGTTAACAAAATAAGAAGTATTGCGTTGAATACCCGTTTATTTGCACAACTGTGCGACGAAAATGATGAAGACTTCCAACGATTGCTCTTACATACTGAAGTACGCTGGTTGTCGAAAGGTGCATGTTTAACAAGATTTTACTCACTTTTTGAATCAGTTTTAGAGTTTCTGGGAAGTAAAGATCCAGATTTAAAAGAAAACCTGATCAAATTGGAAGCAGACATCGTGTATTTGACAGATTTGTTGAAAAAATTTAATGACATTAACTTGCAGTTACAAGGGGATAGCCTAAATTTAATAAAAACAAAGGGTGTAATTTCGGCTTTTCTTTGAAAATTGAAATTTATGAAGCAAAATATCAGTCGACGCGAATTCTCTCAGTTTCCAAACTTATCACAGGCAGAATGTCTTAATGAGGATATTCAGACATACGTTCAACGTTTAAATGCCCTGCATGATGACTTCAAAAATAGATTTGAAGATATTCTGACGATGGAAATACCACCATAAATAAATCCATTTGATGAAACGGAAGTGGCGAATGTGGTATTACAAGAGGAGCTACTCGAGATTAGCACCAATGAGGAGCTGAAGGTGAAATTTAAAAAAGGCTATCAAACATTTTGGCTGCAGGCAGCAATACCCGAAAAATATCTTGGGCTGTGGGAAATTGCGAGAAAACTTTTGATAGCGTTTCCCTTGTCATAGCTTGTCGAAAAAAGTTTTAGTGTCATTACAAACGTATTAACAAAAAAAAGGAGCAGATTGAACATAACAGAACGGGGAGATTTGCGGTTATTCCTTACAAAACTGAAGCCAAATATTAATAATTTGCTGTCAATCCATCAAATACATCCCTCCCATTAAAATTATGACTATTTTTTTTTAATTGTTGATTTGCATTGTTACGGTACGTTATTAATGTTTAATTTTAATTCTATTAAGTCTGTAATCATATTATTTTAATAAATAGAACACAAGAAAATATATTATTTTTCTTTTTATTTTTACCACTCCGAATTTAGGGTTGGAACTCAGCTACGACGCAAATTTCCATCGTTAGATCTAATCTTCACATTTTTTGACGAGTTTTGGGAATATGGTAGAAATGTAGCAGCAGGGGGTCCACCGAAACCAGTAAAATTTTGAACGTGGTCTACGAGAAAAAAAGTTTGGGAACCTCTGGTCTAAACTTTCATATGAAAAACTTCATTTTGTAGTCAGAACACGATGACGTGAAATAGTCAATTCAAAGTTTTTTTCTACGTCGATTTCGCTGGCTAAATTTTTAGCTTCTAAAATAATGTTGTCAAAGGATTCATCCGATCTTAATTCTTTAAAATTAATGAGCGATTTAATAAATTATAATAATAATTAAATAAATTTGATAAATTACTGGCTCGGGATAAATCAAAACCTTTGGATTGAAGTAGCTTACTTATCGGATTAATACTATTCAAAATTTTTTACCAAATAACGATTAAACATAAAAACTTAAATTGTTTTATTGTGGTCAATAAACCGCTGGCCTCATCTCGAATCATATTATTTATTTCGGCATTCCCATAAATACATAAAGCATCATGAATATCTGCTATTGGAAAACGTAAAGGTTTTAGGGAATCTATACGACTTTCCGAACGAGTGCTTTCAATGTAAGATTATTATATACTGTATATATTTATTAATATGGCAAATGAGGCAAAAAATGTATATAGCTTTTGAACCATATTAAAAAAGTTCGCTGCCTCCAAAGAAGATTTTTCCATATCGTTAATTACTTAGTTTAAGGAATGACTGCTGCAAGGTACGTAAAATGCTCTAGGGTTTAAAGTTTTAATTCTTGATTGTACTCCCGATTTGTCGCCTCTCATATTTGAACCATTGTCGTAACCTTGACCTCTCATATTTTCCACTTTCAATTCATTTTTCTCTAACTCTTCCAATAAAACTTGAGACAATTCCTTACCAGTAGATCTCTCAATAGGTAGAAAACTGTTCATTAATTTTCTCTCTCAATCTACTGTTTCCAACCTTCGTTTTAGCTCTATCCATGATTTTAAATTATTTACATGAGTTTTTGAGTCTTCATGCTTTCTAAGACCTCACCAATATTTTTCCAGTTTCTATAACCCTCATTTGATCACGAACTTAATTTTGAATAATCAAAAAGTGTGCAACAAAAACAGAAAACGGAATCTTTAAACACAGAATATATCAGCCAATCTCTAGTAACTTGTTCTCCATTTTTAAAATCCTATGATAGTGTTTTTCAGTAAATCTTCGATTTGGATTTTGATTGTCAAACGGGAAATCGTAATGGAATAAAGGAGAAAATGGACCTTTCCTAAGTAAAAATATTCGATGTGAGTCGCTTATACGATCGGGCCATAATCCTGGGTCTGATGATAGAGTTAGGCTTTCTTTATTTCCCGTGCTAGTAACCATTGTCTCAAAACTTGTTCAATTCTGTTCCTGGCTGGAATAAGTCGCAATTTCATCTTTATTATTGGTGCCGTTTTAATAATCCAAACCCGAATCAGTATTGACGGTAGTGTTCAGATCCCGGCAACCGCTTTGCTCTTTGTTTGGAACTACTTGCATCTTTTAAGAAACTATGCAACGCTCATGCTTGTTTTTGGAGCTGGGTTTGATTCTCCAATCTCTTTTTTATATTGACTACCAGATAGCCTTTTTCTTCCAGCAGACATTCTAAAACAAAATAATCTAAGTATCTGATATCGTAATATGACAAAGGCATGATTTAAAGCTTAAAAATCGTCCCAACAGAGGGCGGAACCTATCCATAAAATTTACATTTAACAATAACGAATTTATTAGTACATGTACAAGGTATTATTAGAGTAGAAAAATCTCCAGTACAAAAATTGCAATACGAATCTAAAGCCTCTCTTACCTTTTAGGTAAATGAAATCGCTACTTTCCACATCCACTACAGTTCTAACTCAAACTGTATCACTACCACAACCCGACGTTGATGCATAAATAAAGCATTGTTTTAAATTTGACTCTCTCTTATACGTGAGTGGAAAAAGCTTGTTGAATCCTGTCTGCCGTGCCATCGCGGGCGCATCTCACAATTTACATATAGAAATATCCAGAACTTCTAGATGTTTCTAAACTATTCCTGTTGTATTTGATTTTACTACTCATTTATTTTCTAGATTCAAGTAATTGTAATATATTTTTGTGGGTTGTGTTTATTCTTTTTGCGCTCTAGTAGCTCAGGCGGTTTTGCCGCAGTAAGCAGTTGCTTAGCTTGCTTACCGCCTAGAGTTGGCCCTGGTTATACCTTCCATAGAAATGGATAAAGTCTAGTACTGTGTAGTGATAAAATATTTTTATTTTGAAAAAGTCGACTGCGGCTGAATAAATGAATTTAACCTGGCTGTACGAGCACTGCAGATGCTGCACGTTCAGGACTCGTCATTGGGACTTCTCTTGAAAAAATGGTCGAAAAACTGTATGGTACGAGATGGAAGATCGTTGCATTAAGCTTCGTGAGATTGCTGAGATGGTAGACATCTCATATGAACGGGTACACAATATCCTGCATGAAGTTCTAAAATTGATAAAGCTAAGTGCGCGATGGGTGCGGTGTTTGTTGACTACAGAACAAAAACGCATTAGGAAGGATATTCCAAAATTGTGTTTGGAAAAGTTTCATGGTAATCAGAAGGACTGGCGTCGTTTTCTGACACTAGGCGAAACGTGGATCCACCATTACACCTCGGAGACAAAATGGAAATCAAGGCAGTGGGCTGGCAAAGCTGAAAGTGTACCGAAAAAACGAAAACAGTTTTATCGGCGGCAAAAGTGATGGTAACTTTTTTTTGGGACTCACATGGTATAATGCTTGGGTATTTGGAAAAGGGTAAAACAGTGACTGGCTTTTGTTACGCAACGTTATTGGACCGTTTGCATAGTAAGTTGAACCAGAAGCGATCAAGAATAGTGAGCAAAAAAAGTGTACTTTCCCCACAACAATGCTTGTGCTCACACATTGGCGGTTGCCATGACAAAAGTGCACGAGCTGGGCTTCGAAATAGTTCCCTACCAACTTTATTCCCCAGATTTGGCCCCAAGTGACTTTTTTTGGTTTCGTAACCTCAGAAATTGACTTGGGGGGGAGAAGAAACTTTCGTTGAATAGAGAGGTAATCTGTAGGTACTGTCTGAAACAATTACATTTTCTGAGGAAATAAAAAAAAATTGGAATCTCGCTCGATCAAACGTGTTGACCTCAATGGAAATCATGTTGAGAAATAATTTTTTGTTTTTGCAAAAAATGTTATTTATTGTTTTTTACAAGACTTTTTAATCTACCCTCGTCTGGTTTTTGATATAGTTAAAATGTTGAACAGTTTGGTTTCTGTTCCTGCACACTTTTTACTTAACAGCTACAGTAATATTTTTACATATGACTGTGCATGTGTATATGTGTAAGTGAATACTCCTTTACCAATTATGCATTTCGTTTTTCTTACGTATTTAAGACAAAATTAGATTATAAAACTATCGAAATTACATTAACGGTAAATACAGGTGCATTTTCGTCGTCTTCCTTTCAAGGTGGAAATAGGAGAGGCACTTACTCAGACGGAATCATTGGCGACCGGATTCTATAGGAATCGACCGATATCATGGATTAAAAAGTTGCAGGCTATACCCATATAACACTGTCGTATAAACACAAAAAAGATATTTATAGACATTTCCGATGTGCCCCAAGGCTTCATACTGTCTCCTACTCTCTTTCTCATTTACTTTAACGATCTGCTGGAAAAGACCGGGAATCCAATCTACAACTTTGCAGATGACAGTACGCTTATCTCTTCATTCACTTTGAACGCTCGGACATCGGCTGCTCAAGCGAATATCCACAGACAGCAGGAGGTCATTCAACTTAACAAAGACCTGGAAGAAATTCTATCTTAGGGTAACAGTAACCAAGTGAAATTTAACGATTCAAAAACCCAGGCGGCAGTTTCTTCTAAAAAAGTTAACGTTGCTGAACCCGACATAGTCATGTCGGAGCACTCCATTCCCCAAGCATCGTCACTCAATTTGTTGGGGGTTAATTTGGGAGCAAATATGTCCTGGCATGAACATGTTGCAGGCATAGCAAGGAGAGCTTCTCAAAAGTTGGGAATATTATTTCGAACCAGAAAGCTTTACACTCCCCAACAACTGTTAATTCTTTACAAAGCTCAAACCAACTATGGAATACTGCTCCCATGTTTGGGGCTCCGCTCCCAAACATACACTGCATTTGTTGGATTCTGTTCAGAGAAGGGCTGTTCGTCTGATTGGAGACCCAGAACTGACCGGTGGCCTTGATTCGCTGGAACATCGAAGAACGGTTGGCGAGTTGAGTCTATTCTACAAGTATTTTCATGAAGAGTGTTCGAAGGATGTAGCACGCTTAATTCCTCCCAAAGCGGTGCATGTTAGAAGAACACGTCGCGCTGATACTTCACATCCGTATGAGGTTCAGCTTGTTACTCCTCGTACGACGCTTTTCAAGCAGTGTTTTATATGGAGAACATCATCCCTTTGGAATGGCTTACCCAGGACTGTGTTTCCCACCGAGTACAATTTACAGCGATTCAAGAACAACGTTAATCGCTTTTTCCGCACACGTGTCGCTCCTGTAGCGCTTTAGGGTCTTCTCTGCAGCACGGGTGCTAGACCCATAAAAAAAAAATTTAAAACAGCATTCACAAACGCTGAAATGCCTCACCAAATATGATTTAAAAAAAAATGTAACAAACAAGAAAACAATGGTCTTTATATAAGAGATAAAATGTTAACGTAAGAGGTCAACGTTCACTTTCATTTAATTACCAAGAAAAAGAAGGAAAATTATTATGTTCTTAAAAATTATTTTAACCTAAAAGAAACTTAGTTGAAGATAAGAAAGAGTTTTATACGAATCCACATTAAAAAATAGGGATTTTAAAATAACGTATAACCAGATCAGAAGGAAACCACGGACATCAATTTTATGTATATATATATATATATATATATATATATATATATATATATATTTATATATACATACATATATACATATATGTATATATATATATATATATATATATATATATATATATATATATATATGTATATATTTTTATATTTCTTTAATGTTCATGAAATCAAAAGAGTTATTTTTATATCATAGTATATAAACTCCTGGACAAAATTAACGCAACCATCTGAAAATTAATTTATCTTTTTCTCATGTTTTAAAGTTTATCGAGTATTTGAATCGTAGGCTATGCATATTTTGTTTCGTTGTTCATGACAGAAATCAAAACAATTCGTTTAGATTTACAGTTTTAAAGAATTTTTTAGAAGATAAACAATTTTCTGTAATAATGCGATAGATTTTCTTTAAAAGTAAGCTTATAAATTGTTCCTTTTTCAAACTAATACGTTTTTTTTGTGGTAGACTGTTTTATTTTTGCCCCGAAGAATTAGAAGAATGAATCGAACAAGGAATTTAACTGAACACGAGGTAATGTGAGCCTCAGTTTTATTGGGCGTTATGTTGCCAATTTGTTAGGCAAACATCGTTCCACAATAAGTCGTATGGTAAGACGCTTGAATGAAGTAGGAACTTATTCTAGAAGGCTAGGGCAAGGGCGAAAACGATGCACTAGCAACCTAGATGAACGTTTCATAAGACAATATGCTTTAAGAAACAGGACTGTTACTAGTTCTATAATAATAAACGAACTCGAAGCTGTTTGGATCAAAAAGTGATTAGCTACTCAAAAAAGAATAGGAGAGCAGTGGCTGAGACATTATTTTTGATGAGAATCTCACCAGGAGAGGCCAAGCAGCTTATAGAAAACCAACGAGGAGAAACCAATCAATAAGTCAGTAGTACATCAGTTTAAATATCTCACTTCCTGTCTACAAGTGTGTTTCCAACGACTACTCAACACGTGTAATCCGCGGAGTTAATTTTACAAACTTTTAGATCGTGTTTTTTAAGGTCTTTTGTTTTTTTTTACACTTAGGATCAGTAATTCATAGAACTCTAGTTTAAATGTGTACACTCTCATAGCCTAAGGGGTTTTTATTTAGTTAATGTAACTTTAAGAGTGTAATATCTGCAAGGATTTTTATTTTGTTAATATATTTTTCCTGGTGTTAATGCAGCCTTTTACTGAACTACCCGCTCTTTCCTTCAAGACGCACAGATTGTAATATATTTAATCTTATTTTAACAGCTAAATAACCCTTCAGTATTTTTATATTTTTTGAGCTGAAATTAGATTCCTTTTATTGTAAAATGAATGGTGCCCAAAAAAATAAACATTACAACCAAGCTTTAAACAACTATAGAGACTATTTTCAAAAGACGTACAAAAATTATCTCTTATCCATAATCTCTCCAAACAAAACGAGCTACCTTATATATCTAATTTTTAATCTCTCAGTATTAATATCTACTCAATCCACTCTCAAAAATTAAGATATACATAAGGGGCAAAATAGCGCCGCAAAAGAGATGTTACAAAATGATGCCGCAACGTCAGGCTATAATATATGTATATATATATATATATATATATATATATATATATATATATATATATATATATATAAATATATATATATATATATATATATATATATATATATATATATATATATATATATATATATATATAATAGATAGCTTGATAAAATGCGGTTCATTATAAGGTGTTTTTTTCAATGCAGTTCTTGAGTGTATTAAAAAAAACAGAATATTAAAGGAATGGGAGAACATGCCACCAAAAGTTACTAGAAAGCTGGTTGTAAGCATGATAAAAAGGTTATAGGAGATTATTAAGGTCAACGGCGGTCCCACTAAATATTGGTTTAAACGAAGTTGTTATTTTTCGTTAAACCCCGTCAAACTATTATTGGTAAAAGTGTATGGAGACTTTTTTGACATTAATTTTGTTTATATTTTTATAACAATGATGTAACTTCTAAATAAAATATTCCGTAGTTGTTTTTAATACTGATTCTCACTGGTAAAGTTTTAAATATTAATTTAAACCTGTTTTCTCATAGTTCGAATTAATTAATTAAACATACCAGAAAAATAGTATAGAAAGCAGGTGGTATATATATATATATATATATATATATATATATATATATATATACATATATATATATATATATATATATATATATATATATATATATATATATATATATATTTGTGAAACATTTGATCTGAACCCGAATTTTAATGTATTATATATATATATATATATATATATATATATATATATATATATATATACATATATATATATATATATATATATATATATATATATATATATACATATATATATATATATATATATATATATATATATATATATATATATATATATATATATATATATCTTATAGAGGTTTTCGCTGATGATGGAATGTCATACAATAAACTTCCGGGCCAAAATCTGAACTTGAAAATGAGATTTTGGCGAAACGTGGTGCAAATTCATTGTTCATCCGTTCGATTGAAACCCAGAATTTTAACGTAATATATTTCACCATCCGTCAAAAGCTCTATTGTAGCACACACACACACACACACACACACATACATACATATATATATATATAGGGTGGGCCATTTAAAAGTTTAAATTTAAAAATGCAATAAAACAAAAACGGTTTGAAATTTTGCCAAATTTATTTTTTTGTTGTGAAGTACAATTGTTCCGGTTAGAGATGGAATATTATTTCATTCATATGGCTGCCGCGGCTGGCCTCACAGTACCCCATTCGATCGGACCAATTTTCGAGCACTTTTTCGAGTGTATGGGGTCGTATCTCGGCAATGGCATCACGAATGTTGGCCTTCAAATGCTCAATTGTCTCTGGTTTGTCGGCATAACACTTGTCTTTAACGGCGCCCCACAGAAAATAGTCCAACGGTGTCAATTCGCAGCTTCTTGGCGGCCAATTGACATCACCATTTCGGCTAATTAAACGGCCATCAAACGTTTGACGCAATAAATCGATTGTGGCATGAGATGTGTGGCAAGTTGCACCATCCTGTTGAAACCAAACATCGTTCACATCAATACCATGAAGAGCGGACACAAAAAAAATCGGTTATCATGGTACGATAGGTGTCTCCATTGACCGTAATGGTTGCGCCGTCCTCATTCTCAAAGAAATATGGGCCAATGATGCCTCCGCTCCACAAGCCGCACCAAACAGTCACTCGTAATGGGTGCATTGGCTTCTGTAAGACCACGTGTGGGTTTTCTGAGCCCCAAATACGGCAATTTTGCTTATTAACGTACCCACCAAGATAAAAATGAGTTTCATCCGAAAAGATGATTTTTTGGCAAAATTGACATCATCGTGCAGTTTCTCGTTGGCCCATCTAGCGAAGCGAAAACGAAGTGGATGGTCATGCGGCTTCAACTCTTGAACCAATTGAACTTTGTAAGGCGTCATACCGAGATCTTTTCGCAAAATTCGACGTAAACTGGTGCGTGAAATGTTCAATTCTTGAGAACGATGACGAGTTGATGTTGATGGATTCTCATGCACACTCTCAGCCACAGCTTCGATATTTTCGGGTGTACGCACTGTACGAGCACGCTCACGTCTTGGCGCATCATCAACAATGAAAGCAGTTTCACGAACTTTAGCAATAAACTTGCGTATACCGGGCACTGTTGGTCCTTCTCTGCGACCAAATTTGGTACAACATTTTCGTGCAATTTCCGACCAATTGTCTTTGTTTTGGAAATAAATTTCCAATAAATCCCAACGTTGCTCAAGCGTAAATCGATTCATTTCGTTCAGTGGAGATAATATACTGAATTTTGTGACAGAATAGAATGACATAAGTATTGCCAGATTCGAAATAATCAGTGGTTCAAATTTAAACCGATAGATGGCCCACCCCTATATATATATATATATATATATATATATATATATATATATATATATATATATATATATATATATATCAATCACCACATGGTATAAAACCGACATTGTTCGGGATGCCATATTAGATACTTTCATTTGTGAAACATTTGATCTGAAAAATGTTAATTTTTGGGGTTACTCTATCGGTATCAACATCTATTAATGGTATAACATTCACAGTTCGTAAATAATTATTATCACAAAAAATGTTTGTGTAATGTCTGATAATAATTTGCTCACTGTGTAAATCCATTAACTCTGATCGCCTAAAATACATACATACCTATATGGTATATTAAAATACTTTTTCATTGTGTTAATTAATTGGGAGGGCTGCTTTCTGTGAAATTTCAAAATTATAACTTTGTTTCTAGAGCAGTTTTAAACCAGTCAATGCTTTTTGTTGGTTTTTACATGACGAGAATATTATATAAATTTGTTCAAGCCTATAACTTTTGATCCTTTCACACGTATGCCCTGGAGCCCATGCGATGACGTGTCCCGGTCCAATAGCAGGGCCGCGCTCGGGCCCCACTCGGGCCGTAACATAGAGGGCCCCGGAGCCGGCGGATTTTGCGCGGGCTTCTTGATACTCCGGACGACAGACGTTGGATGCGTTTACGCTGTTTCGCTTCGCCGTCACACATACCGATCAATTCGTCGCTGCGGCAGTCAAAACAACGTATATCTCGAAAGTGCATGAGTGCAGTGCAAGTTTTTTGTTGTTGATTTTTGTGCCACGACCTAGGATATTACTTATTGAATTAAAACATATATTTTTCTTGGATTTTTACTGTTTTTCTTTGATTTGTAGTGACAAAAAAGGTAGGTTAGATGACGTCTTAAATTACGTTTAACATTACGCCGTTTTATTAAATTACGCGCCAAGAAAGTGGGTTAATTTCAGTTGCCAGTACCATTTTTTTTTCATTTTGTATTCAACATGTAATTTTACAATAAGGATAAATATAAAAACTGTGCTTTATTTATGGTTATTTTAACTATTCCGGCAAAATAATAACACCTATAAAAACAAAGTCGCAAATAAGTCGATAAGGTTTTAATTTGTAAGCAAATTTTGTTTGTTGATTTTAGCAAAGAATTTATTCTTAACACTCAAGTATACTGAGATTTTAAAGTTCTAAAATTTTCTTTGTTATTCTCTCTTTGTTAACAGTAAAGATAAATTTCGAGGAGATTGATTTGTAAGAAGTTAGGGCAGTTTAGGTAATTGAAAATGCAAGGAGAGTGTTGGATAACCTTTTTACTTTAATACGACAAAAATAATATTCGCTATTGTGTAACTCAAAATGTTGCTACCGTTTAAACTTATGAATGACATTTATGGTGGTCAGGGACTACAATATTGTGCAACATTTATGCATTCTAATTTAATTATGTCTGCATTTTTTTGTTGAATTTACTCAGAAATTATTATTTCTATAAAAATTAATAAAACTAACCTGATTCGATAAGAACATCTACTCCAGATTCACCAAATATAATTTCCAAACAATCTTTCGTTTTTATTGATTACTGTTATAACATAGGAGATGAAATGCCCATATCTACATTAATCATTTTTGATCTCTTGGATATTTAAATCTATATTAAGTATTTGTAAGGCCATACTGTCATAAACCGTTTATACTATACATTGTTAAAAGATTATTTGACGTCTCAGTTGAAGGTGTTATGTTGCTTTCTAAAATTGATCAGTAACGAATCTTCTACCAACTATATATAGACCCAGATATAGAATATACATAGAAGAATGGAATAGAACCAGTCCTAATCTGATGGTGATGCTTTCCTTCTTTAGGTTGAATATATATATATATATATATATATATATATATATATATATATATATATATATATATATATATATATATATATAGACCTGGAAAAAGCATTTGATAGTGGCCCAAGAGCTAAAATATGGGAAGCATTGGAACGTAAAGGCGTTGACAATAAGCTGATGCGAGCCATAAAGAGTATATACTCATGTATCCGTAATGTAGTAAGAACAAACAACCAAGTGTCGATGAAATTTGAAACCAAGACAAGAGTGAGACAGGGCGGTATGTTAAATCCTTTATTGTTTATTGCGTTAATCTGTTGAATCTCGAAGGAAGCCAGGAGTAAGGTCAAGAAGACGAGAGTGGGTGTCTACAAACTGGGGCAAGTATATGTTTTGGAATTTGTATATGCAAATGACCTGGTCATTGTGACAAGTTCGAAAAGGGACATGCAAATAAACCTGAATGTATGGAATGATATCTTTGTAAAATATGGAATGAAAGTGAATACTGCTAAGACAGAGCTGGTAGTGATCGCTAAAACACCGAGGGAAACAGAAATCACCATGAATGATGAAAAAATTAAGCAGGTTGAGGATTTTAGGTACCTGGGATCCTTTTTGAGTGCGTGTGGAAAGCTTGATACTGAAGTGAATAGTAGAGTGACCGGGCAACTAAGTTATTCTACGCATTGAACAAATCATTTATTAGAAAAAGAGAAGTTAGTCTGAATACTAAAATAAGGGTGTTTAATACGGTGGACATCCCGGTGCTGTTGTATGGGGGTGAGACTTGGAGTTTGGATGAGCGAAACCGAAGTAGAATCCAGGCATGTGAAATGCGCTTTTTGAGGGCGGCTATCGAAGTGACGAGACGAGACCGCATCAGAAACACTATAGTCCGCGAAACAGGTAATGTGAATTCCGTGGTAACAACTTTGGAGAGAAAACAGTTAACGTGGTTCGGACACATGGTGCGAATGAGCGACGAATGGTAAAGAAAATATGGAAAGTGGCGGTGGATAAGAAGCGTAAAAGAGGTAGGCCAACAAGAAGGTGGAATGATGGTGTAGGAAAAATCTTGAAAGAGAAGAACATTACCTGGAAACAGGCGGAGAAAATGGCAGAGGACCGAAAGAAGTGGTGATGAATTACCCTGCTCCACTACCTCGACACCGTAAGGTAGAAGACGAAGGATTATATATATATATATATATATATATATATATATATATATATATATATATATATATATATATATATATATATATATATATATATATATATATATATATATATATAGATATATATATATATATATATATATATATATATATATATATATATTTAATATTGAAATATATATATATATATATATATATATATATATATATATATATATATATATATATATATATATATATATACATATATATATATATATATGTATATATATATATATATATATATATATATATATATATATATATATATATATATAAATAAATATATATATTGTGAGACAGAGAGTGGTTACTGCTGTATTTTTTTTTTAATAGTGTATTTAGTTTTAACGCATATTTGTTTACTAGCAACAAATTTAATATTTTTTAGTGTTCCGTATGGAACACTTATAAGATCACTTCGATGTCGGTCTGCCCGTCTGTCACTCGATTTTTTTCGAAACTATTTGACATAGAAAGTCGAAATTTGGCACTAATATAGGAATTGGTGACCTCATCAGAGTCGTATAGTTTTGAAAGTTAAATTTTGACTTAAGGAGTTAGTTTTGGGGGGTGAACTCGGAAGTGAAAAAAAAAATTACCAGGTCATCGAGTGGAGTGTCAAATGAAGCTTGTTAAAACACGAGGCCAGAAATATATTTAGTGTAATTCCTGCGCACATTATTCTTGGCATTATTTTTAAAAAATTGCGAAAAATCGCTGTCCTCCATTCTTTCAAAAAGTACTGATTAATAACTTTTGAAAAAATTTCTGGAATATTCTCCAGAGGGTGTAGATTGGACAAAAATGATCACGAGTGCATTACCTTTAATAATTTATCTGGTATATAAAAAACAAAAATTTCATGCTCATCAGTTTTCCATAAAAATCGGAAAAAACTTTGTTAAAAAACTCATTTGGGGTGTTTTTTTGAAGTCAACTCCTGCGTAACAAAAATTTTATTTTAAAAGAAGCAATCAGCATACAAGTCCGACTTGCACTTGGCCGTTTTTATTTTTTTAATTTTAAAAACATTTTTTTACTGCATTTAATTTTAACGCATTTTTTTTATTAGCAATAATTTTTTTTTTAATGTTACGTGGCGATTACTGTTAATTTGCATTTGTAAAATTTAGATTTTCGATACTGAAAAAATAGATTTTTTTCGGCAGAGTAAACAGTGCATAATCATATATTAGGAATTTTTGAGATCATTTATTTTTTAGAAGGTTCATACATATTTGTCTCGTTCATAATTTAACTTTTACTATTTTGAAATGATACCAAATAAACACAGACAAGGTTTTTTGGAGTTTATGCTTCAGTTAGTATTGATTAAGCAGTATAATGCCACGACAAGGCCAACATAAGGCCATGGTCAAAAATATTAGTAATTCGCTTCTTCAAAAACAAGTTCGACTTCATGAATAAGTTATAAGAAAAACCTGTTCGGATTTGGACATATTATATTTCCTGAAAAAACATGATATAACATCAGATCCGTTTCCTCTAATTTAATTTAAAATTAATTATATCTACTATATAAGTCAAAATTTAACTAAGAAGCCAAGTTTATCTAATTTAAATCATTTCTGGTAATATTTTTCACTTCCTAATCGTAATTACATTTTCAATAGAATTCAAAACCGGTGAAATTAAATTAAGAAATATATAATATATGCTCCCCCGTCCCTATAGATGTAGAAAATAGTTCTTTTGAAAAAGTAGGACTTTTTTTTATTATACATATAATATATATATATATATATATATATATATATATATATATATATATATATATATATATATATATATATATATATATATATATATACATATACATATATATATATATATATATATATATATATATATATATATATATATATATATATATATATATATATATATATATATATATATATATATATATATAACCTATACAAGGAAAGTGAAACTACCAGATTAGGACTGGTTCTTCACTGATCAATTTTGGAAAACACTTCCACTGAGATGTCAATAATGATTCCACAACATTTATTAATCAGTGTATCAAAAAAATGTTTAAATAGAAGTTTAGGGTGTTATACGGCACACATGCTGACGTTGACAATAAAATGTTTTGAACTGTCAGTTCGAAGAAATTACGCCATCTTAAATTTTTTTAAATGGTCCTACTAAAAATTCTAGATATTATTTGTCTAACATACATGGAATTATCGATATTTGAAATTAAGGAGATCAAATGAAATTTTTTTAAGCTGGCTTGTGTCAAACATTTACTGTCAGGTAACGACTTAACGCGTCAAAAAATGTTTTCTTGACGAAAACGTTTATTGCTGCATTTTGGAAAACTGCAATTTGAGCGTAATATCATAATGGTACATTTAACAGACACTGAAAAAATCACTTTGTTAATGATGGTTGGTTATGGAGACCGTAGGATAACACAACTGGAGGTGTGTGATCTTTTAAACGCAGAATATCTGTACTTTGCAAAACATTAAAACGATTTAGACAATCAGGTCATGTTACAGATCCTCTAAATCTGGACCTCCAAAAGTTAAAACAAGCCATGATAAAGAGTTAGATGTTTTATTGAAAATTACAGAAAATCCTCATACAGCCACTAGTCAGCTTTTCCTAGACCACAAAATAAGTAAAGGTACCTTAAGTCGTATACTGAATGAAGAAAAATTGCATCCATACAAACCCATTCTATTGCAGAATTATCTGAAGATGACTACGATAGACGCGTTGAATTTTGCAAGGTCATGATGGAACGCATCAATAATGATCCTAACCTAATTCATAATATTGTTTTTTCTGACGAGGCCACATTTTGTCTTAACGGACGAGTTAACAGGCATAACTGCCGGTACTGGTCCACTGAGAATCCCCACTGTATAATCGACAATCATTCTCAAAGCCCACAAAAGATCAACGTGTGGGCAGGGATTTGTGGACATTATATCATTGGTCCCTTTTTTATCGATGGAAATCTTACAGGACAGCGGTATTTACAGTTACTCCAAGAGGTGCAGGTCTTTTTCCCGATGAAAATAATTTGGATACCCCTAACAGGAATCTGTGGTATCAATAGGACGGAGCACCTCCTCACTATGAAATCAATGTTCGTAGATATCTGGATGCAATTTTTCCTAATCGATGGATAGGCAGAAGAGGTGCCGTAGAATGGCCTGCAAAGAGTCCCGACCTTACGTCACTCGATTTTTTTTTATGGTGTCACTTGAAAAACCAAAGTTTACCGAAGTCGACCTGAAACTGTAGAAGATTTACAACAAAGAATTCAATATGAAGTAGCACAGATCACCCCGGATTCTCTGCAAAACTCTGTTCAGGCCGTTTATGATAGATTGGGTCATTTCCTCGCTGTTAACGGTAGTCATTTTGAGCAATTGTTCCCTTAAAAATAAACCTAGAGTATTTTTTTTTGTCTTTTTTTGTTTTAAATTTCAAATGATGATAATTCCAAAACAGTTCAATTTAGACATATGGTATGTTAACAAATAATATCTAGAATGTTTAGTAAGACTCAAAAGTAAAATAATATACAGGGCTTTCTCTTCTTAAAAAAATGAAGATGGCGTAATTTCTTCGAACTGACAGTTCAAAACATTTTATTGTCAATGTCAGCATGTGCGCCGTATAACACCCTGTAGCTTTTACTTAAACAATTTTTTGATACACCGATTAATAAATGCAGTGGAATTATTATTTCATACATATGGGGCACCCTATATATATATTATTATATGTATATATATATATATATATATATATATATATATATATATATATATATATATATATATATATATATATATATATATTAGGAAAATTAGAAATATGTACTGAGAAAACATGTGCCAATTATGTTGCAGACATGGAATTTTGAAACAATAATTATTATTAGTATGCTACATGATAAAAAGTGACTTTTTGACCCCAAAACATATTTTTATAAAATAAATTTGACATTAATTGCAAAGAATTTGATAATGTTTGGAATTTTACCATTTTTAAGCTGCAACACAAAATATGTGGCGTCTGCCACATTGTGAAAGATTGAGATAAAAATATTTAAAGTAACAGATTGTATCCAGATATTTAGCCAAAAACTGGTTAAATAGGACAGGTATTTTTTTTAATTTTTAAATTCTTGCTGCTTTACAGCTATTCTAATGGATTATGCAATATGGCAAAGTAGATAATTTCATTAAATATTGTAAATTCATATGTTTATTAAAAGTGGAATATACGGCATAAATATGAATAATTTTCTAAATTCTGTAAAAAACTTACATACTTTTAAAACGTTTTAGAGACATGTTCAAAATGGCGATCACCTTTTTAAAAAATAGTATTCAGCTTGCCAGTACAGTAGCAAAACAAGGACATTTAGTGAAATATACAACTAGTTTAAAATAAAAGGTCCTTAACCTTACACCGTGTTCACTAAAAACCATTTTAATAGATTAACTTCGGTCATTCTGATCGACATTTAATCTACAAATAGCGTGTAACTTCCTAAATGATTCTTTTAATTCACGTTTAAAAATTTAAAATTCTCGTTAGGTTGCGGCCGTGATATCTTTTTTATTAGGAGCTTAAATTTATTAAAAAGACAATGAACCTATATTTAAGGAAAGTCAAAAAGATAAAGAAAGAACACTTGGAATTCTTGAATAACTTTTTTTTTATTGGTGTTGTTTACAAACTATTACGAAATAATAGATTCTTATGTAGTATGTTTGGTTTCCAATTTTTTTAGAATTAGCAAGTAATAAAACATATAATTATTAGTTGAAACTTTCTGTAAGTCGTTCCAAGATTATGTGTTTTTTTAATTAGTATAATTGGTTATAATTTAGTTACGAAATAACGAAAATATTGAGTTTTGTGAGCGCACCAATATGAAGCAGAATTTGCATACGTAAAAGGTGTATATACCGCGTCTAGTATAATTAATAACTCTTACAAAAATATTACATATAAAGAAAAATACTAACCTGACTATATATAAGCTTTTAAAATTACTGGTAAAAGTCAAATTGCACAAAAAAAATTATCAATAAAGAAAAAAAAACGATAATTTCGGTAATTTACCAATTTTTTTAAACCTATTTTTTTTTCGGCTTAATTTAAGAATAATCCGATAATAAGATAAACTTGTCTACACTTCTATTTTATGCACTTTTTGTAGGCGTATTTAATTACTTCAGTTCATTATTAACATCGATATTTAACAAGGTAATATTTAAAAACATAAAAAATGGAATTCAGGAACAAAGAGAAGTGAAAATGCACTCGTAAAATGTGAAATCCCGGGGTTTTAATTAAATTTTAAGCTCTTGGCAATTTTACTGAAATATATCGGTAAAATAGAGACATAAAAAACTGAAATATATGATGACTTAGTATAAGAAGTCGATTTAATTAAAGTTAAGTAAAAGTAATCCTTGACCTTCTTTAGTTTTTTCTATATTACAATCGTTATCTGCTTTGGTACATTTACCTTTTTTAAAATAAACCTTTCGTCAGCTTAAAAGATATTTGATTTAATATTTTCTATTAATACCCTTACTTATTTTTAAGTTGTTTGAGTTAATAATAAAAAGAATCGAGAGCATTAAGCCAATTAGATTAGCTTGCTGAATCTCTAATTTGATCACAAATGGAGTTAATGTTACCTTTTTCCAAGTTTTTTTTTCCAAAATGGACTGTATATTAGCAAAACACACCTAACAACGAATTAAAGTAAGTATAGTTTTATAATGCTCAGCTTTGTGAAACCATATTCCTCTAGATTAAAAAAACATTTCTCTGTACTGAGTAGTACTTTTTAAAGTAACTGGATCACAATTTAGAGAAGGTGATAGTTTAAGTCTAATAAAATGTGATGACTGATATTCAAATATATCAGAGGAATTCTGTTTTTATATATTTTTACTTTTATAGACGTATATTGCGGTATAGGTTTTTAAAAAGCGAGAGTAACTATAATTAATTTATTATAATTATAAATTCCGAAAGTTCATCGGCCTTCAAAAGCTTACATCATTCAAGCCATCTTTCACTAAAATTTTTTATGCTTCGGAGAAGACACGACAAAAAATTATTCCGTCACATTTATTTACACGGTATATTCAAATACAGCTTGTTCAAATAATACAATATTTCCGTTGGTTAAATATTAAGGAGGTTTCATTAGTAAGTACAAGCACAGAAAAGCATATTTAAGCTTACATTTGGCTTGTATCATATATAATTTTACATAATAATAGAAAGACCCTTTCTAGATCTACGAATAATTAGGGTGGAAAAAGTTATTCAAAAAGTGGAATAAAAATGAAACGATTACAACATTACGTAGGGTATTTCGTCGGGAATGCGAGATATTTTTAGGTCAGCCATGTAGTTACCAAAATATTTTTCCGTCAGTTTTCAAAACAAATAGTAGGTACTTGCAGAATGGAGCAATGTTGATACCATGCAGTAAGGTAGAACCTTTCGTATTAATACCAAGGAGGTTCTAGTGCTACTTTTTTAAAACACTTATTTTATTAAACGTTTTTATTGGACAAAAAGTCCAAATGATTATGGATTCCACACCTTTCAGCTTCATTTTAGTAATTTACTACGTACAATGTCAAAGTATAATTTCTTTCATATAGGTTTTCCTGTCTTGGTTCGAATTTGTAATGCATGTTTTTCTTGTATGACCATGAATTTCTTTTTCAGTCAGTTTCTTATTTCAGGATTTAAATTTTATATTTAGTATACTTCCAACTAGTTTAATGAGTTTTTGTGCCATTTGTTTTCCTTTATAGTATGCGTATATTGTGTAGATTTTGCGCACGGGATAGATAGCGGTTCCAGAGAGCCTTGCTGGGAAAAACGGAGAAAGCAACTATATTTGTCAAAATGGGTAGTTTTTCAAACCAGTCAATGTCTTCCATTAGGATACTTATTAAGATTGTCCAGTGGTTGTCCAGTTTTTAATTTAATTCGTGAACAATAGCGATTTATTGTACTGTATTGCTTATTTTCTTAACTGGAATGTTTTTTTACCGACACAATTTCACAGGAATATAATGTTGTGGGGCAACCGAATTTTTTGCTTTTTTTGCTGTCAGTCTGTCCGTCTGTTAGTATGACAACTACCGAACAAAATGAGATATCGATTTAAAATTTGATACTCACATGGTACTCGAAGTAAAGAAGGTTGTCGGGGGATGTTGCTTTAGGAAAAAAAAAGATGACAGCCGTGATAGTTGATAAATTTTGTATGGTTTTAAATAGTATTACGAGGGCGACCTTTTAACTAAGTTGGGAATGTGGAATCTTTGGCACAATGATACTACTCAGTATATATCACCAGTACACCAAACACTTTATTTTTGCACACAGAGTGCAAAAATAAACTGTTTGGTGTAGTGGTGATATATACTGAGTAGCGACCTTTTAAGTTTTTACAAAAATAATAAAAGAAAAAAAAATTTTTGGTAGAAATCGTTTCATTTTTTCTCAAAATATTCGCCTATTATACACTTTTGCATGCGTTCGAACCAATTCTCGAAACATCTTTTCCACTCTGAAGTTGGTACCTCAAAAACATAATTTTGGAAGGATTCAACAGCTTCTTGAGGTGATGAAAATCGCTGTCCACGCATTTTTTTATTTTGGCATTCGGTCACAAAAAGAAGTCGTTAGGCGATAAATCAGATGAATACGAGCAGACATTAATTCGATGTTTTTCTTCGTCAAATAATCAATTGTTTGACGTGCTGTGTGAGAGCTGGTATTGTCAAGATGAAGAATGATGCGAAGTTTTCGGTTGTTTTTCCTGATTTCATTGCTGACTTCTGGCAAACAAATTGTTGTATACCATTCAGCATTAACTGTTCTTCAATCCTCTAAAGCAATGGTTGATACATGTCCAGTATAATCAAAGAAACAAGCATATTCATTTCTGGGAAGTGCTTTGCGAACGAACAACTTTTGTTAGATTCGGTTCATCTTGGAATGTTGATTGTTGCTTAGCTTCCGGTTCGTACGAATATATACAAATTGTGTCTCCTGTTACGATGTTGTATACGAATTTTGCATATCCTCGATCAAATTTTTTGAACATTTTTACACCAATTTATGCGGCATCCATCGAGAACAGATCTTTTTCACAGCTAAATGTTCATGCAAAATCGAATATACTGCAGTTTTCGATATGCCTAAAGATGAATGTAGCTTACGATAAGTTACATGTCGATCCTTCTTCATCATGTCGCGCACAGCAACGATGTTTTTTGGAACAACAACCGATTTTAGTCGACCTTCACGAAATTCATCACTGACGGAAGCACGATCATGACGAAATTCCACAAACCAATTTTAAACAGTCTTTTCTGATGGTGATTCATTACCAAAAGTTGACCGAAGCGATTCGAGTGATTGTTGTTGAGTAAGCCTTCACGTGAAATTTCCATTTGTTCACAAAGCTGTTTTTTTTTAAACGCTCACTGTTAACAAACTACTCGGCCAATTTCTGAGCTGCCACTGTTTTAACAATAACAAATGACAAATTTTACAACAATCGTAATGTCACATCTCAATAGCGCCATCTAGTGGTCGTTTGTAAAAACTTTAAAGATGGTTCTCGCATATATATGCTACGTTACAGCCAAACTTAAGACAAACAGTCACAACATATATGATCATATCAAAAATTATATATTGATTTAAATTTACCAAAGAAGTACAGGATAAATAACTTTTATGTATTGTTTTTTCATACTGTTGTCGGCTTTTAACAGGAATACAGTTAAGTTTTGATAATTGCATCATTTTTCTGTCAGTGATATTGGCAAATGTGCAAATTCCAAATAAGTCATATTTTTCGTTAGTGATAAATATTAGAAAATATGTTTGAATTCTGTTTTGTGATGGCTTACATATGACGGGGATGTATTGTAGAATTATTATGCAGCGTGCCAACAATAATAATTACATACCTTTTGCTTACATAAATTCTCCAGACGTTTTCGCTTATGTCTGTCACCATCCGTATTCATTATTACAGTGTAAAATAAACTACAAACAACCAGACACAACCTATCAGCGTTAAAAACATTGCCTGAATATTCAGAAAGAAGTAAGATTAATGTATTAGTACCAAATAAATATTAATATAAAATATTTATTTAATAACATTTCATTTAGTCTAAAACAGACTAAAGATCCAAATGATACAGGTGAATACAGCCTAAAAGAAATAATGTAATTAATATAGCAAAACTTAAATTAAAAGGAGCATTAAGGTAGGTTCACAAGGGCTAAGAACTGGTCCTCACATTTCTCAAAACCTGGAGACGATACCGGAATTATTAAAAAAAAAGATATTTTTGAAGACGTGTAGTGGGGGAGGATTAAAAAATATAATTTGTTACACCTCCTATAACACACTAGAAAGATGTGGCAACGCTTATTTTTCACATGTCTTTGTCTCAAGCGTTATCTCAAGCATACGCAGTATTAATGCGAAGGACTTGCAAGGTTAGATTAGTATTCATCTTCCATAAACTTTTTTTCATTCATTTCATGGTTAAGTACACCGGTTTTTAGAATTTGATGGGTTAACACAAGTTTATAAATTAAAATTGTGTCTAGCAGGTTTTTATCACTTCCGTCAAAATTTTTAAGGTAATACGAATGTGTGATAAATAAAATTTCATTTGAAATTAGCACTAGACACTCTGTAATGCCACTGTGCCAAAGATTGCAAAATGTCAACATAATCTGAACACTAATTAACTGTTGTCAGTGTTATTTGCAATAAAAGATTATCATTTCAATTTTCCTGTATTTTCTTAGTGCTTTGTATACCTATGTAGGAAAAAGAACAGGCCCTACCGTAATAGCGATAAGAATAACGAACTTCCAATAACCTCTCTTATAAGTCCCTTAATAAGGGAAATTGCTACCCTTAATAATGGATTATCTTATTTTGTATTAATACTGTAAAAGTTCTGAGTGGTGAGCGCATGCTTCAAATAACGATAACAACTGAGTCCCTATATTTAATTTCTCCTCTCTACTACTGTGCAAGCTTCAAACGGTGGACGCATGCTTCAAATAAAGATAAAGACCAAGACTGCCAAAATAAGCGTTGCAAAACCTCTCTATGTTATATTAAAAAATTCGACATTTTTAGTAGTTTATGAACGACAGGAAAAATTAAAAAGGGATATAAATGAACTATTTATTAAGGTATCCTTAAAATATATTTTCCTCTGTTATCTGGAAACACAGGCGATATTGAAATAAAATAAAATTTAGAATGTTCTGTGAGAAAATCTTTTAAGGACAATTTCTGCTTCTTTAATATAAATACAGTGACGTCTGCTTATAACGAATCCGTTTATAGCGAATTTCCGGTTAAAACGAACTATTTTATAATGCACGAAAAAACTTCCATAAGACCAATGCAAATTTTTATCGGTTATAACGAACCAAATTTGGATGTTTTGTGTCCGTTTATAACGAACTTGCCACTCCCTGTACTCGACGTCGCGCTACTTAATCTAGAGATTTCACCGAAACTCATTGGGAACCCCTATTCTACTTGTTTCCGCCACGCCGCTAGTTCGAGCAGCATTATTTTCAATTCACTTGTTGTGTTATGCGGTTCTAATGCATCAAAGTAGCAAAGTGAATGTTTAAGTTTTTATTTTAAAATGAATACACAAAAACGTAAAGCATTTACTTTAAAAGTCAAACACGATATTATAAGGAAAAAGAGAAAATGGAGTTAAACAAAGAGATGTTTGCAAACAGTTGAATTTAACTAAATCTACGGTTTCTACCATATGGAAGAAGAGGCAAGAAATCTTATCAATCTGTGGTAAAAGAAACTTTAGTTGTAGAAAAGTAAGAGACTCTACACATGATCAAGTCGATAAAGGACTCCTTAAATGGTTTAGTTAAAAATGACATGAACATGTTCCTATTACCGGCTATACTTTACAAGAGAAAGCTAGTGAATTGGGAAGGAGAAAAATAGAGAACACCGAGTTTAACTGTTCTAGAAGTTGGTTTGAACGATTTAAAAAGCGACATAATATTAGTGGGGGTAAGATAGTAGGAGAAATTGCAGGAGTGGATATGACTGTTGTTGACCAGTGGTTGGCCAATGTATGGCCGGAAATTCGAGAAAGTTATGAATATGTGGACATTTTTAATGCGGATGAAACGGGTTTATTTAACAAGATAACGCCTGATAAGACATTAAAGTTTGTCGGAGAGAATTGTGCTGCTGGAAAATTATCAAAAGTAAGGGTTACTGCGTTGGCAACTGCAAATATGTCTGGAACAGAGAAAAGAAAATTGTTGGTGATAGGAAAGTCCGCCAATCCCAGCTGTTTTAAAATGACGACATTAGAAATTTTTAAAAACGAACTGATCAAATGAGACAAAGAATTAAAATTCACAAGCAAAAAAATATTATTTTTGATTGACAACTGTCCAGCGCTCCCTGAAGTTGATCTACAGTAAATAAAATTGGTTTTTATGCCTCCAAACACAAGTGCAAAGTTCCAGCCTATGGATCAAGGTGTGATACATTCTTTAAAATGTCATTATAGAAAGATTTTACTTGTGAAAATGTTAGAGACGATCTATAAAGGTAACATTTTTTCTGTAACTCTCTTGAACGCTATAAACTTCATCCATATGGCTTGGCAAAGAGTCAGTAGAGAAACCATTGCAAACTGTTGTAAGCATGGAGGATTTTTAAGGAAGGAATGTAGATATGACTCAGATGATGAGCTACCGTTGACTCAGTGGATTGAAAAACATCGAGAAGATCCTACTGATTGTCTAGAATTTGTTTACGAGGCTGACATTCAACAAAGTACAGTGGAAATCGAGATTAAAAAGATGTTTAATCACTTTAATTTTGAAGAATATGTATGTGCTGATAATGAATTAATGACGAGAGAAATATTAACTGATGATCAAATTGTGACATCAGTAACTTCTGGAAAGATTTTAAGCGATAATGACGACGAAGACGAGCTTGGAGAAGGAGATAATATTTATGTTCCATGTGTTTCAGAAATGGCTAAGAAAATGACTGAAACTCGCAATTTTTTGGAATTTCGTGAAGTTCCTGAACATACATAGCATATGGAGTAGTTTTTGTGAACTTGACAATTATATAAACACCATTTTTTTTCAAGTAAAGTTGTACAAACTACGTATGTATTTTAATGTTTTCGTTTATATCGTGTATGTACCAACATACACAATAATAACTTTAGTCTGAGTTGTTTTAGTTTCCTTTGAACGTTTTCTTTCAATTTAATAATTATTATTATTCATTTTTCTAAGCATTAGCGCCTAATCTAAATAAAAAAAGTAGTGAAAAATGATGATTTTGTTTACTGTTTGTAACGAACTTCGGATATAGCGAACCATTTTTAGTGATTTTTTCGAGTTCGTTATAAACGGACTTCACTACATTAGGAGTTCTATTAATTCTTTTGTTAGACTTGCTGGGAATATTCCTGTTTTATTTGTTTGGTCGGTGTGGACGGTGTTTAGGACTACTCTCAAACTGTGTACGCAAAGATTAATGTACCACTGTATGCTTATGATAGTTTCCTTATTTTAAGTGCTTAAAGCACTGGATAGATTTTAATGAACAAGTGTTCAAAATAACTTCTCATAATTCTTGATGTGACACTGGTTGAATTTTTACGCAAAAAATTCAGTATGACTGCCATCTTGTCCAATATTAAAACCCAAGAGATTTTAAATTCGTACAAATTGGATATCAAATAATAATAATAAGATGATGATGAATACGATTTGCAAACTTGCCACTCCTGTTTGATGAGGTTTCAATTGTTACCGAAAAATATATTAAGCTTGTGGACCAAAAGACCGTTAAATGTGATGCTCAATGGATATGTATTAATTGAGTGAAAAATCTATAAAACTGGTTCAGCGAATAACTATTAAAACATAACAAGCGCGACGAGCTAAAAATTATGTAAAGGTTACTTGGAATCATCAATAAATATTTAATGAATGAAGGTAATTCTTTAAGTGCCTAAGTTATTCAATAAAAGAATACCAGTTTTTGTTATTTAAGTTCCGAAGTTAAAAATAACTAATGGTGTCACTATCGAGTTCAGAAGTCAATTAAATTGTTAATTAAAATTCATAAAAATACCGTTTACTATTTTTAAGCAATTAAAAAATCATGGTTTATTTTTAAAATTATTGGCCTGATTTAAAATGCAATAAAGATAGGTTATTGCAATTGTGCGAACCTTTTACACTGTTAAATTTCAATAGTTATTTACTTGTTGAATTTGGTAAGTGCTATTTTGCACCACTAGTAAATAAGTTTATCAAGGATCCTGTCACACTATGTTATTACCTTCCAGACATAATGCGTAGCGACCCTAGTCTTATGAGCGTCGTGCCGTCATACGGTATCAAGAGTCCCGGGTGCCAATCCCGGCAGGTCAGTGTACTTATTTACTAATTTATTTAAGTATACTTGCCTTCGCCACATACCTTGGTAATAGTTGTTGCAGAAATGTACTAACGCCCGTGGCAGCACTACCGCATTGTCTAATACTGTGTGTATTGTGAAATACAAATGTATATTTTATAACTCGGACAATATTGACGGATTACAACATCCTTGCCGATACATATACCAAAAGGGTAATCTTTATCCAGGCGGGGAGATGACAGATTAAAAAAACAGAAAGGGAATATTTCCGTCCTGCTGTAAATGTGTCACGATTCAGCCGATACCTAAAAAAGGCAAGAAGACCTTGCCAAATAACTACCGACTAGTCGCACTGCTTTCAATATATCGAAAGTCATGGAAAAGGTTATCAATCAGCATCTTCTAAAATATCTTGAACGATTCAATATTATTAGCGATCACTAATATGGCTTTCGTAAACATAGATCAACAGGAGATCTTCTTACTTATGTAACACATGTTTGGAACAACGCAGTTGAACACTTTGGAGAATCTCGAGCGGTTGCTCTTGATATATCCAAGGCATTCGACCGTATTTGGCACGATGGACTGCTGGCTAAGCTACGCTCTTGTGGTATGTCTGAAAAGTTCTGTTTGTGGCTCTCATGTTTCCTCAGAGAGCGTTCTTTACGAGTGGCGGTCGACGGATTTCTTTCTAACACCTTCACTATCAACGCCGGTGTGCCCCAATGCTCCATACTGTCTCCTGCTCTCTTTCTCATTTACATTAACGATCTGCTGGAAAAGACCGGGAATCCAATCTACAGCTTTACAGATGACAGTAGGCTTGCCTCTTCATTCACTTTGAACGCTCGGACATCGGCTGCTCAGGCGAATATCTGCAGACAGCAGGAGGTCGTTCAACTTAACAAAGACTCTTGGGGTGACAGTAACCCAGTGGAATTTAACGCTACAAAAACCCAGGCGGCAGTTTTTTCTAAAAAAGTTAACGTTGCTGAACCCGACATAGTTATGACGGGGCACTCCATTTCCCTAGCATCGTCGCTCAATTTGTTGGGCGTTAGTTTGGGAGCAAATATGTCCTGGCATGAACATGTTGCAGGCATAGCAAGGAGAGTTTTTCAAAAGTTGGGAATATTATTTCGAACTAGAAAGCTTTACACTCCACAACAACTGTTAATTCTTTACAAAGCTCAAATTCGACCAACTATGGAATACTGCTCCCATGTTTGGGGCTCCGCTCCCAAACATGCACTGCATTTGTTGGATTCTGTTCAGAGAAGAGCTGTTCGTCTGATTGGAGACCCGGAACTGACCGGCGGCCTTGATTCGCTGGAACATCGAAGAACGGTTGGCGACTTGAGCCTGTTCTACAAGTATTTTCATGTAAAGTGTTCGAAGGATGTAGTCCGCTTAATTCCTCCCAAAAACGGTGCATGTTAGAAATACACGTCGCGCTGGTGCTTGACATCCGTATGAGGTTCAGCTTGTTATTCCGCGTACAACGCTTTTCAAGCAGTCTTTTATATGGAGAACATCATTCCTTTGGAATAATTTGCCCAGCGCTGTGTTTTCCACCGAGTACAATTTACAGCGATTTAAGAACAACGTGAATCGCCTTTTCCGCACACATGCCGCTCCTGGAGCGCTTTAGGGACTTCCCTGCAGCACGTGTGCTAGACCCATAAAAAAAAAATTTTTGGGCATTCGTTTAATATAAAATATAATAAGGAAATCTTATTTTTTAAAAATTTACATGAGAAATAAAAATATTAAACAACACATTTCATGAAATACTGTAACCTGGTATTGCCGCAGCAGTACTGAAAATACTATTTCTCTAAAAAGAACTGTTCAGAAAATAATAATTTTCCGAACGAATGCAAACCAGCCAGACAAAGCATGTCAGTCATAAAATTGCGCCCCCGACAACCAAGCATCCATTTAATTTTACAGTACGCGCGGTAAGGACAAATAAAACACATTGCAGTTCTATCCGACCTTCAGTATAATTGCTTTATTCTATGTCCATGCAATTCCGCAAAGAAAACTGAGTGACTACTGCTAATTTGTAGTACAAACCGATTTGAATACCGTAACGGTGTTGCCACTTATTTTTATTAATTTGAATACCTTATAAATGGATATATATATATATATATATATATATATATATATATATATATATATATATATATATATATATATATATATATATATATATATATAAATATATATATATATATATATATATATATATATATATATATTTAAATACAATTTTGGAAGATATTCAGCTCTTAACTCTAAATATAATTTTATTTATTTTCTTTTCTATAAACAAAGTCTTCACTAGTTAGACGTTTAACGATATTTTGAAAGAGGGCAATCCAATAACGCCATCAACTAGTTTGAAGTGCACGTTAGATGATTGTTCGTGTTTTAACGTAAATATGTGGTTTGTTAAATCAAGAACATTAAAAAATACCTTTAAAAATACTAAAAAAATCCATAAAGTCATTTAAAAAAAACGAGAAAATTAAGAACATCAAAATCTTGTTTTAATCGATGAAGACGTCGACTAAATTTTAAACTGTTGCCATATGGACTTGAAAAAACTTCTAAATAAAACAGAGACCTAAGAAAAAGTAGAAAGAAAGAACAAATTTAATAAGACCACAGAGATAATAATCAAATGTAAAATATAATTCTCGTGATACGAATTATTTTTCTGGCGCCAGAGATACAACGGAATTTGACATTAGCTTCATCAAAGGATGACAATACGAAGAAATATACCGAGCTAGAATTTTAATGAAGCATCATATGATTACAAATCGTGGTATGCTACTAAGCCTGTTTTAGGTAGTTTCATGATTTGTATAAACATATTAAGTATCCTTCAAACGATCAGTTTTGATTGGCAATTTTTCAAGAAAACAGACGCAATTAATCCTATCAATTTTACGAAAATTTGATATATAGATAGGTTACAAAAATATACGGTTTTCTGCTGATAATTTTATTTTAAAAATATATTTTTTTAAGAAGTCACAAAGGATTTACTCCATCTCTGGGTTACATTTCTTGATACGACTTTAAGTTGTTAGTAAAAGCATATTTAAAAAAAAGTTTTCCGTTTAATTTACTCTGATTTGTTCGAGATAAATCAGATGCTCACTAAAGTAGGTCTGACCTTTTGATACCTAAGCAACCCACGGAGAAGAAAGTTTGTGATCCAAATAAATAGTCAAGATATTTAATATTTACCTGCAACATTACAATACTATCAATTATTTATTGAATATTTGGCATTCGATCCACTAGTTAGTGTTCCGTACGGAACACTTATAAGATCACTTCGGTGTCTATTCGTCTGCCCGTCCGTCCGTCCGTCTGTCTGTCACACCCGATTTTCTCCTAAACAGTTTGACATAGAAAGTTGAAATATGATATAAGTAGAGAAATTGAAGGCTCCATTAGAGCCGTGTAGTTTTGAAAGTTTTTTTTTTAAATTTTTTTGGCGTTGAGCAAAGTCCCATTTAGCCATGAGGTAATTTATAAGGTAATCCAATATAATAAACCTTAAACCTAACTTAACCTAAGACAAACACAACACCCAAGCAAACAGGCGGAATCGAACCGCCGACCCTCATGACAACAGTAAGTTGTGCCCACTGCGATGAGGGCCTCACCAGTTTTGAAAGTTAAATTTTGACTCAAGGAGTTATTTTGGGAGGTGAAATCGGAAGTGAAAAATTCTTTTTTACCAGGTTATCGAGCGGAGTGTCAAATGAAAGCCTGTAAACACGAGTTCAAAAATATATATAATGTAATACTTGCGCACACTTTTCTTTGTATTATTTTTAAAAAATTGCGAAAAATCGCTGTCCCCCCCCCTTATCTCGAAAAGTACTAATCAAAAAATTTTGAAAAAATTCTGGTATATTCTCTACAGGGTGTAGATTGAATGAAAATTATCACGAATGCATTGCCTTTAATAATTTATCTGATATATATAAAAAAAAACAAAAATTTCAGTAAAAATCAGAAAAAAACTTTGTTGAAAACTCATTTGGGGTGTGTTTTGTGAAGTCATTGATCATTTTATACCTCCGTAACAAAAATTTTTATTTTAAAATCGATTAACGGAAGGAACACTAATTGCGCAAGCCCAACTGGCACTTGACCGGTTATTTTTACTTTAAATACCGTTGTTTAGAGGTGCAATTCAGTTCATAATGTTTAAACCCCATCAATACGGGTTTATCAATGATGTTTTACAATCCGTCAAAAATGGGGTATATATGTAAAGGTTGTCAATCAAGATTGACCGTCTGAGGGTCCCATTAAATGTTATAGCTGGATTGTCACAGGACGATATTATTATGGGCTGAATTACAACTGTAATGGGTAAAATAATCCGATGTGTGTAAGATAAACAGATGTTTTATATGTTACTATGTGGGGGGTCCAGCTCGTTTCTGTACGAATCAGAGATTTAAAAATCCAGATAAAAGTAATCGAAAAATGTTAATGTTTTATTTTGCCAGTGCCGATGAGAGGTTATGAGCATAACGGGCCACAAAGTACCGATAACAAAAGTTTCAGTAAACGTTAAATCAAATAATACGAAATTAATTATTTTTCTTCATGTCTTTAAAATCGGGAAAAAAAACATATCTTCTTATGCTTAAATTGAAAGAAATTAACAAAACTCCTCTAAACTCTTGTGGACAGTATAGTCAATAGAACAGAAATATCTTTTTAATGTTTTGAAAGCAGAGAGCTGCGATCAGCAGACTATGTCATGTACAAACATGCGAAGAAGTAAATATAGATGCTGTAGAAATACACCTAAATGTAACTTGAAACCAAAATTTATTACTGCTGAATAAATGATTTTTAATAAATCATTCACAGGTGTTCGTACATTAGCAGAATACTATGAAATCAGTTGTCCGCAGTTCCTATACATCGCCGTGAAAATAAACGTAACTGAGAACAAAACCATAAAAATACCAGAGTCTATCATGCGTGTTCACACCTGATATATAAAAATATTAGTTGACTTAGTATTAAACCGTAGGCAAAAGCAGATAAGCTTCATTAAATTTCTTAGAATTACCTTTAAGTAATTATTTATAATCAGTATTCATGAATGGGCCAATATAGCAGACGGTTTTTATCCCCAAATAGCCAAAAAAAATCCAGTCCAGTGATATAAGCGAACGATGATCCTGTAATCCGACTGGAAAAAAGAGGTTATTACTTCCACATTTCTTTGAAATTGTTTATTTGACAAATAACAACCCGCAGATGTTGTCTTGACACTAAATTATTAATAATTATTATAAGATGAAATTAAATGTTGAACAACATTTAATTTCAAATAAAGTATACATCGTTCGTCTAATTTATAAAAATTTCGGCATTTAGTTTGATTATAGTGTATTTAATTTATAATATATCTCCATCTGTGATGATTTACTCGTATTTACTTTCTACTTGATCTTTTTTGTTTTAAAACGGCCGGATGTCCTTTATAACGGATTTATTAAGGCTCTTGAATAGATTTCTGTGGGAAAATTACTTAAAAAACACTAGACTATTTTAAATCTATCTTTTTTTGAAAATAGGAAATATGGTATTTTGTGAATCTATCAGAAACAAATGTTATATAAAATTGGCTTTCTATGGCTGAATATATTTGTTTCTTATGCTGCTGCTACTTTTGTGCCATTACCTGTTATGTTATATTGCAACAACTTTGCTCAGGAAATCGTAAATTTCAATTAGCTTAATTAATTGAACAAGGGAGAAGATAAAAACACGAGTTCGTACTTACACATGCCGAGAGTTTGTAATGTGTAGTTGAAGATAAAAAACTGGTATATGTACTATAATAATACGAAAGTTGACGTAGATGATATGTACATTATTATTTTTGTAGTTTTTATAGAATTTGAGGTTGTTAGTTTAAAGCATATTAGTCTTAAAATATCAGTGTTTCTTTTTAAATATAGTTGGCTATATTAATTAATCTCAAACAGCACTGAATTTTAAGAAAAAAGAATTATTAAACATGCAAGTATGTATGTACTTTATGTAACCATGTTGTGTTTCTATTTAGTTCTTTCTCAGACCGTTCTTCCGAGTAAAAAAATCCCATTATCTCAATAAATGTTTAGAAGCAAATTTTTAAATGTAAGAACTTGTCTTATTGTCTATTTTTGATGAATTAGACACACGTAGTAATGGTTTGAGAGGGAGAGAGAGTGCTCTTTAAAGTGCCTCCTTTGTTTTTTTTAGAATATATGCATTGTCAGTAATTCTCAGTTAAAATTATTGAAACACTACGTATCTTCTAATAATTTTAAGTACCAGTGGTAATGCAGTTTTAGTTAAAATGGTGAGTACTTATCGTAGAAGTACTTGGAAGTAACACCATTACAATATATATGTATTTACAAGTGTGAGACGACCAGCGAAGGAAACAGTTGTTGACGGAGATTTCTTACCATTTCCAATCGTATTATCAGATACCCATATAATTTCACGTAAAAAAATCATGATAGAATGGCAGAATAGATGGAAAAAACTTTAGCGAAGATAGCAATACATATTTGGCTTAGGTTTATCAAGAAACAGCAAACCAATTTTGGCACAGTCAAAGATTTATTGCTACTACAGTCTATCACGTAAGAACATGACCACACGTATTTTTGAAAAAAAAAACAAATGTGTTTCGAGAACATTTTTTGTATTCTTTGGTGTGCTAACAACGGCGCAATCATCTTGGTAACTTATCTAATCGCCCTCTGCATCGCCTGACATCTTCGAGGCATGCTGTCGACAAGATTTTCTGCATCCTCTGCGAATTTTTCGAATCTCGCCAGACAACTGAGTCAAAATCCTAAGAGTTTTTCCTTTGAGCTTCCTCTTTATAAGAGACCAAACGTTTTCAATAGGGTTGGCCTCCGAGGATTGGGAGGGCTACTCTAGTATCTTATCGTGGGCCCAAGCGAGCCGGTTCGCGACGTGATTTTTGCCCAGCATAGGTTTCTCTAACGTGCTTAGGAATTTCACATCCTGAGCACGAAGATGTTGTCGAATGGTCTCATGGGATACATTCAAATCCCATTTTCTTAATTTTTCCGCTCCTTGACACGATTCGTTTTTCGACTTTCGTAGGAACTTTGCCTACCGAGCAACGTTTCGGCAAGTTATCGACATTTTAGTCTCGTTAAAAACGATTTACCCACTTCTTCACAAATGATACCGACCTTTTAATATATTTACCGGCCGCGGGATCATGAGCACGAGGATGTTGTCGAATGGTTTCATGGGACACATTCAAACTAGATTTTCTTAATTTTGCCGCTCCTTGACGCAGCGTCAATTTTGGGTCCCGTGAAAACAAAGACATGATTCGTTTTTCGACTTTCGGAGTTATTTTGGCAACCGAGCTACGTTTTGGCAAGTTGTCGACATTTTTCGTTTCGTTACAAACGACATCGACTTTTTAATATATTTAGCGGCCGCGGAATGTGTCATTTTAGGCTCCTTTGGATGAGATCAAAGAAAGACTGCCTCAAACCGACGCGCAAACAAGTGACTTGGATTTTACGTGATTTTGACGAAAGTTCGGAATCGACTGATACTTTTACTAAAATAAGTCGTAGACAAAGATTCCTTCTAGCGATTTTTTGTTGAATCGCTAGAATCGCATCTATCAAAAATGGATTATCGCGGACACGTTCTTACTTGGCAGACTGTATTATAAGACTTGGTTATGCATGTCACCCTACTCTTAAAAACATTAATGACAGAATCAACTTATGCGAGTTTTATGGAACTGTTAGCTACTTGAATCATATTTTTTTATACCCAAAATGAATAAAGAACTACTGTACACCAGGAACATTAAACTTTCTACATGCATTCACATTTTTAGACAATTTTAAACTAACATATGTTAAAGTTTGAATTCTGGATATACTACAACTATTGTCTTTCTTGTAAAAATTCCTCATGTAATTCCACATGGTACGGGGGGATTACATAAGGGTTGGAATGTTATTGCTGGCCTACCTGTTTGTTTCAAAATTCTATGATCAGCCCAAAGCGAGAAAAGTGTAATCATGTCTACATTCCTGTTAGGAAAGATTTTTTTATCATTTTGCAATAAGTAGCAACGGCTGAATCTCTGCGAATAGTTTCTAATACACTGGACATGGTATAAAGTGTTCTAATTATAGACCGGTTATATTGGCAGAACTGCCCAAGCCAAAATTAAGAGAAAGTGTAAGTCGAACTGCAATGATACTGCATATATTTCAATTTAACTTAAAACTGATGTTCATTTATTTTTTTAGTTCAGTCCTATTTTAAGGATCCTAAATCAATAAGAGTAAAAGTTTATGTAGGAAACTATACAGGGTGTTTTTTTTAGAAAAAATTGGGTTCCCTTTAATACCCAATATTTCCTTAATAAAAAATAAAAATCAACACAATAAGATACCGCCCCTGAGATATTTCCATTATTCCAAACTTTTTCGACGTTGTCTACATTTAACACCGAGTTTCTGTTTATTAAGTTTATCGGTAAAGTCAGAAGCAATCGAGTGTCTGTATCTATTCTCAAAAATTGCCATTGATAGGTAACAAACATGATATCATCAGCAATGATTTGACATGTGTTACACTAATTTTAAAAAATATTGAAAATTATAAGAATGACGGCGTTTAGAAAAAAAAGTATAAAATTTTCGCCAAAAAAGTGTCTATTTTTTTCATGCCACATTGACATTTTTGGTCCAATCAAAAAATCCAAGGTACGACAAAACATGTCCTTAACATGCAAAAAAAAAATTAAGTCGACACAATAAATTGTTTTCGAGTTATAGCAGCAGCAAATTTAAAAAATGTAGTTTTGAGAAAAACGCGTGTAAAGAGTGACTAACGTGTAACACATAAATAATGATCTCTTGCCACGTACCTACCTTTGTGACTATTTTGAGTCCACTGAAGTATTAGATGTTTAACTTTCACTTATGTGATGACGCCACGGCATTGGAATTTTAATACCTGCTCCGGCTCGCGTTACGCTTCCAAAACGAGTTTATGGTCCCCCGACCAGCTGTGCCTGGCGACAGCTGTATTTTCAAAAATAAACATAAGCTGACTTTGACCTCTTATTCTATACATATAGAAGCATTGAAATATGTAAAAAAATCAATTTTCTGAAATTATCACACTGGTATGGCCCCTTAAAGCTTTGATAATTGCCCTTATAACATTTTGAAGCTTTAAAAAATATGGGTGTTAAGTTTCTCTGGTAATTTAAAATATGTTTATTGTAGTACGTAGTTTATAAACAATTTTATTATTATAACGCCAATTATTTAAAAAGCAATTAAAATTTTGTTAACAGTTAAAGTATTATTACTAATTTAAAAACATCTATATTTTGGGTTAACAGTTTTTGAAGCAATTATTCTACACATTTATGTCGCAAACAATATACTATTTCTTTAATTAAAGTTTAGAACATGCAGCGCGGCGATTTAAAACAAACCTTGACATCATTTTGGTAGGCCTAAAGTTTATTTTTCTTAATAATTAATTTATTAAATAAGTCTTTTGTTAAAAAACTCAGGCCAATTCAAACCATAAACTCGCGATTGTGGAAAGTAGTTCGTTAATGGGAATGTCGATTAATGATACCGTTCGGATTAGAATCCGGATCAATCAAACCAAAAAACGGTTACCGTGTTGTTAAAGTTCTTTCTTACTTTTCAACGGTTGACTATTGTTTTTTTGGTTTTTTTTATTCAATACGGAAACCATATAGCGAAGCTTTTTGTCGACACGTTCGTTCAGTCGTCTTTTTTGAACATACGAGTAGTTTAAAAATTACTGAACTGATTCAGCTGAAATTTAGAAGGTACAGTCACGGCAAGAATACACAGGGCAACAAAAAAATATTTTTGTTTTGGTGCCTGGGATTTTAGAGCTGATTTTAACTATATTTGGGACGCTAAATCTATACATGCAATCCGTTTTTTTCTATCAGCTCTACTTTTTTAGATACATCAACTTATCTACCAATGTGGTTTTTATTCAGTATATTCATTTATGAGAGTTCTAAAATTATTATATATTCATTAATGTAGGTACAATGGTTTTATTGTCAGTCTGTAATTGAGTAAATTCCAGGTAAATCTATAAATAGTGGAACCATTGCCTATCAGGTACCTGAACTGCCTCGTCAGTTTGTGCGTTTTTACTAATGAGAGTAGATCGAATTCGGCGTGTTATTTTATGTTAAGAAAAGAGTGTTTTTGTGTTATTGAACAGAATTAAAATGAGTTCAGGTTCCAGTTCAAGAAGTTGTGTAAATCAACCTGATGTGTTTTGCTATATATGCGGAGAATACATGTTTCAACCAAACAGACAAACTATTACTGACTTTGTAAAGCGAGCGTATCTTGGATACTTTGGAGTTAAGCTTGGTGATCAGGACAAAACGTGGGCCCCGCATCTCGTATGTAAAACTTGTACAGAGCATTTACGGCAGTGGACTACCGGGAAAAGAAAATGTCTAAAACTCGGCGTACCAATGGTTTGGAGAGAACCAAAAAACCACTTCAATGATTGTTATTTCTGTATAGTAAATACTAATGGAATCAATCGAAATAACCGCAGTAAGTGGACTTATCCCAATTTAGACTCGGCAATACGCCCTATCCCGCACTCAGATGAAATACCGATTCCAACATTTCATCAGCTACCACATATCTCTGATGACGAATATTTTCCCTCTGATCGCTCTTCTGATGCTAATAAAAGTTCTGATGCTAATGAAACTAACAGTGACTATGAGGGGACGTCATCAGTTCCTCAACGCTTCAATCAAAATGAATTAAATGATCTCACCAGGGATTTCAATTTATCGAAAAAAGCTTCTGAAGTACTGGCTTCTAGGTTGAACGACAAAAATTTACTGGAACAAGGAACCAAAATTACCTTTTACCGTACAAGAGAAAAAGATCTGCTACCATTCTTTTCTCAAGAAGACAATCTTGTATTTTGTCACGAAATTAGGGGACTCATGAAAGAAATGGGACTTTCTGAATATATTCCAGATGATTGGCGCCTATTTATTGACAGTTCAAAGCGAAGTTTAAAATGTGTCCTTCTACATAATGGGAATAAATATGGTTCAATACCACTAGCTCACTCAACGAAACTGAAAGAAGAATATAATACCATAGCTTTGGTCTTGCAGAAGATAAAGTATTACGAACATCAATGGATGATTTGTGTAGACTTAAAAATGGTAAACTTTCTTCTTGGGCAGCAAAGTGGTTACACGAAATATCCGTGTTTCTTGTGCCTCTGGGATAGTAGGGACAAAACACACCCACTGGGTTAGAAAAGATTGGCCTCAGAGAGAAAACATGGACGTTGGGGAAAAGAATGTCATTAACGACGCTTTGGTTGAAAGAGAAAAAATCACACTTCCTCCGTTACATATAAAGTTGGGCTTAATGAAGCAATTTGTAAAGGCTCTTGATAAGAATGGGTCTTGTTTTGCATATATAGGGGTAAAAATGCATCAGTTGAGCACAGAAAAACTCAAAGCAGGGATATTTGACGGCCCACAAATAAGACAATTAATTAAGAATCCTGCCTTCATAAATTCAATGAATCAAGTTGAACGAGAAGCCTGGACATCATTTGTTGCAGTTGTAGAAAATTTTCTAGGCAAACATAAAGCTCAAAACTATATTGAAATGGTTAACAAGATGCTTAATAGTTTCAAATCCTTAGGGTGCAATATGAGTTATAAAATACACTATTTACACAGCCACTTAGACCGTTTTCCAGAAAATTTAGGAGACATGAGTGAGGAACAAGGTGGAAGATTTCACCAAGATATTAAAGTTATGGAGGACCGCTACCAAGGAAGATGGGACATGCACATGATGACAGATTACTGCTGGAGTTTAAAAAGGAACTGTTTAAAAAAACATTCAAGAATGTCGCGGAAAAGAAGCTTTCCAAGTGTTGAGTGACTATTTCATTTCTTCAATGTTTTTTTTTGTTTGTAAGTACGACATAATATTGTATTTCGTATCTACTTTTGTTTACTACACTTACGGATTTGAGTTACAATAATGTAACTTATATTTCTCTAAAATTGTATATCTTAAAAATTTGAGCTCCTAGGTACAAATGAATACGTTATTTGAATTCAGGACATCAAATTGATATAGAATCAGCTCAAAAAACCTCGACACCAAAACAGCTGTTCCCCTGTGTAATCGTACGGGCTAAAAATTTGTAAAAATACGTTCAGACCATAAATAATGGGTACACTTATTTTGACCGGGTTTGTACATACATAGAATTATTCGTAATTATGGAAAAAATATAGAAAGATCAGTACTGAAATATTTATCCTTAAAAGGACAGAACACCATCAATTTTTTATGGTAGTATACAATAAATCAAGGTCCGTGTTGTTGTGTACGACCTACACAACTGAACTAAAGTTTTCTTACACTCATAGAATCTATATTAACATTCTTATTAGTACTTCGTGTTAAGAACAACAACCATAATAATTGCGGGAATAGTATTCAATAGTTAATTTTGTTTTTTATGGTGCACCATTCAAGATCTCGGTACTGTAATCTTGAAGCGAATGGATTTACGTGCTATAGTAATATAAATTTATTTATGTTACAGTCCTGTAAAATTGTGTATAAATAATCAGTTTAAATAATAATTTTTACAAAGTAAAGAAAACGAATCTTTTAAAAGTTGTTTTAACTACCAAAGAGCGGATGAAGAACACACCAAATTAAACTCAAATTTTACACCTAACATAATTAGGAAGCGGAAGTTTAATTCTTCAGTTATTTGGTGAACAAAAGGCTAGTTTAAAACGTGTTATTTAAGTACCTAATAGTACTTAGTCGGCATTATGTGCTGGTATACTTGAAATTAAAAACGTATACATGTAATAGTAGGGTTTACATTTTATGCTTGTTTAAGATGTACAACTCAAAATCCTTTACTTACGGCAAAACCAGGCTTTAAATAAACTCATTTGAAACTCGTTATTAAATTAAATTAAAGTCTAAATAATGAATATCCTAGATATAGTGTTTTATTATAACGTTACCTCTAATTCCGTTAAGCTCTTAAATCAATGCAAGCTTACATGTAATTTTCCGGCTCAATGACATAATGCATTGAGATAATACGGGAGGTTATAAGGTTTTATTAAAATGTAATTTATTTCCGCACAATAATAATAATACCTTTTTGTCTAACCAGTATAAGATAGTGAGAACAAAATATGTTTTACAGTCAAAAAGGTGTGAAACCTTTCTTTTATTTGAATATAATAAATTTATTTTTAAAGCATTTATTTTCTTTCTGACCGAAAAACGAAAACAGCTTTTATTAGTAGATCGTATATCTTGATTTAAAGTTCGTTTTAGCTTAACTTTCCTTAGTCATGAGCCCTCAATGATAAAACAGTAAATATAGAAGTGGTCACGAAACGACATTCGCTGCAAAATAATAAAAATAACGACAATCTATGTAGGTTTTTAACTATTATTTTTAAAAGGTAGAACATAAAGTCTACATTATTAGATAGAAAAGAACTTTCTGTTTAAGTCATATTTTAACATGAATTTTATGAAAATAACAGCGTTGGTCGCGAAATCCGCCACCGAAAATAGTGAAAGTGTATCATGAACAAGTCAAATGAATTAGAAAAGTAAAATAGTGAAGACATTCAGTAAAAGTATTGGTTATCTAGCACTATATAATATGATAATTACTAATACTTGAATCCCACAAAAAAATTTGTTTAAGTTGAAATCGAAAAATATTTAATGAAGAAACAGCAAGCAGTAGCTCTGGTTACGCTCCACGGACATTAGAGTTTGACATGGTGGTTAGGTTATTTCAGATTACTGTAAAAGCGTGTTGTTAACGTACACCTATTTAATTGGTGTTTTAGTTAAAAAAAAGTTATTCGAATTATCTTAAACAAATTACCTACCTTATTTATTTATCACGTCTACTAAATTGTTAATTTTGAGGTTGCTAACTTTGATCAAAATAGGAATCAGCTTTTTCTTAGACAAAAATTGACGTTTTACTGAATATTTGCTCTGTAGTTTCTGTTACATCAAATCCAACTTGTTTTTTTTCATTATTTTTAGGATATATCTACAGTTTATTGCATAAATATTAAACATGTCTCATAAACTCTATCTAATAGAATCTAAACGTGTTTGTTACAGTTTAAGGTGTCCTTTGAATTGAGGTTGTCAGTTTATTAGCAGACAGTCAAATAAATCTATTATTACTCAGCTTTGCGTTAATTGCCTAATTATATTTTAATATTTATTGTGTGATGAAACTCGGCTCTATCATATCCGTTAACAGTCTAGTTTTTTCAGCAGCCATTAAATAAATGTTTATATGATTATTTTCACTCGTGCTATCCTACACTATATTATACCGCCATGTGAAAAAGTAAATAATCCTGTACTGAAGGTACGTCATTTATTGTTTTATGCAACTGTTAGTTGTAGGTAGGTTATTTAAATATATTTGGTAATTATAATTCGGTATATTATCTCCTCTTATTTCTCCAATTTAAAAATTCTGGGAAAAAAGGTAGATATACATATTAGCTCATTTTTAGTGTTCTGTACCGGATTTTCTCTGAAACTATGCCGGATTTTCTTTAAAACTATTTGACATAGAAAGTTGAGATTTGGTACTAATATAGGAATTGATGGCCCTATCAGAGCCGTGCAGTTTTGAAAGTAAAATTTTGACTTAAGGGTTTAGTTTTGGGGGGTGAAATCGAAATGAAAAAAAAAAAGTTTTACCAGGTAACCAGTGGGATGTCAATGAAGGCTTGTGAAACACGTTCAAAAATATCTATGATGTGTAATACTTGCGCACACTTTTCTCTGTATTATTTTTAAAAAATGGTCCAAAATTGCTGCCCTCCCTTATCTCGAAAAAATTTTGAAAAAATTCTGGAATAGTCTCCATAAAGTGTAGATTGGGCGAAAATTATCACGAGTGAATTATGTCTAATAAGTTTGGTATTAAAAAAACCATTTGACTTGACAATATGGTGGAGGTTTTTAATATGCTTTTCAGTATATAGACGCTAGATATCTAGACAGAAGTTTATCTTATTTATTTATAATTAAACAAATATTTAGGTAGTAAATATTTGTTTTACAGTTTTGTAACTAGATTTTAAACTGAGCTAGATTGATTTATAGGCTATTAGGTAGCTAAGATGCTACAAATATTATACATTATTGATTGAGAAAAAACGTGAATGAAGCATCTTTTCATGATAAATTTATTTGTTTGCTTTTATTGCTAAGATCACATAATATGAAGAAGTAATCTTGATCGGCTGGTTCAACGTAAATCTGATAAAAAAAAATAGCTACAAATATTAAAAGTAGACAAAAATTTTGTCATTGTTATCCTGCTCATGTGTGTATAGAACCGTCCTTCAAAGTCTATTTGTATAAATGTAGAAATTTTATACTACACCATGTTAGTTTTGTGCACGCTCTACATAATCCAGTTACTATGCCCAAGACTATAACGGCTTAGTGATTAGTCAAGAACAGTTGATCAATACTTACAAAACTGAAAAATTTTGTAATGGTAAATTTGGCGAGTAATAATATTATCCTGACATCAAAACAAATTTACATAACAGATAACATAACACATAATTAGGCAGTAAATTAAGAAAGTTTTACGTATTAATTTTATTAACTAGCCTATCTTTAGATGCACGATAGATAACTTCATAGATTATATAAGTATATAATGTATTGGTTGTCGCTAGGTCATTTTACTTGATTCTCTCATGATGACTATCATGATTGATGACGAGATTAAAAATTAAAATGAAGAAAATAATGTATATATATATATATATATATATATATATATATATATATATATATATATATATATATATATATACTATATTTATATACTATATTTATATATAAATCAAATCGATATTCCGAAATAAAATTTCGGAATATGGTTTGTTACTCGATTACAACAGAAACGTCGAGAATTTGCAAATGCAAAATGACCAATAAATAAAGATCCCACGAATGCTATATTCCATGCCTTTCCTCCTACGACTATAGTAGTTTCTGAGCCTATACTCTTCTTCATCAGGTAGGCTTTAGGCAACGGTATCGATCGTTAAGACCGCAGTACCATGGAGAGCCAGTTGGAATGATGCTCGCTGGCTTATAGCAATCATGCTACTTTATATAAACGAGGTACTACTCGTTGGGCAAGATATAGACTCTTGCGCCATCTGTTGAGCGTTTCGAACTTCAAAAGCTGCTCAGCTATATAAACCTAACATTGTTAGGAAGGATAAATCAAATCGATATTCCGAAATAAAATTTCGGAATATGGTTTGTTACTTGATTGGTCACTACAACAGAAACGTCGAGAATTTGCAAATGCAAAATGTTCTGTTGTAGTGACCAATCAAGTAACAAACTATCTTCCGAAATTTTATTTCGGAATATCGATTTGATTTATCCTTCCTAACAATGTTGTTAGGTTTATATAGTTGAGCAGCTTTCGAAGCATAGTCTCCCCTCTTTGTAGTTTAGTTAATAAAATCAAGTTTAGAAAATTCTTTGGATCGTTTAGTTATATATCCATCTACGAAGTTATCGGATCTATAACGTACATTCAGCAAATGTAGAAGTAGGCAAACGGGCTATTTTTATAAATTTTGTATTTTTACTTTCTTTCTGTCATTTGTTGAGTATGTTGATAATGAAAATTTATATTTTCGAAACATGTCCACGTTAATTTACCTCATTAGCTTCAATTAAATTATTTTAAAAAACAAGCAGTGCTGTTTTATTTCCACTTGCTTCATTCCACAGACGGTTTCATTAAAATATATTTTTAAACAAAATTATTATCAATTAACACATAACTATGTTTTTTCCTCACAAGAAATAGAACACATTCATTGCATTCTTTACAGAAATTCTTTTGTTAATAAATAAATTATAACATCTTGTAGATATGTCAGACATTTATTTGGTCTTGGTAAATCTCTTTCAGCGATAATAAGGACAGATAATGCTTTATTGTCAAAATGAATAAAGGAAATACCGTTCTAGAATGATGGATTATTAAAAGTTAGAATAAATCTGAATAAATGTACGGGAAAAGTAAAGTAATTTCTGTAAATGAAATAAACACATTAATTTAACTTAAATTAAAACAATATCTAGCTAACAATTTATTGAATCAATAACATTAATACATTTCACTAGAATTAACTAAACTAATATTCCATATGTAGGTTACTCCCATATTATATATATATATATATATATATATATATATATATATATATATATATATATATATATATATATATATATATATATATATGATACGCCGGATGTGTCGTTGCGGTTGCCGCTGAATACCTGCATCTATTGGTTAGTCACAGGCGCCATATGATAGCATTCATCCGAGTTTACGTTTATTTGTGCGTGTTTAAAATGCCGGGTATTGTGAAATACGAGCTGAAATTCGTTTCTTAAATGCAAGAGACGTAAAAGCGGTCGAAATTCATCGGCAGATTAGTGAAATGTATGACGAAAACGCTATGAGCGACAATTCACGTTCACACGTGGCTCACCGAATCCATGATCGCATCGTGACATATAGCTGAGAACAACTTGATCACCTTCCATATAGCCCTGACCTAGCGCCCAGTTACTACCATTTGTTCCTGCACTTAAAGAAGCACCTTGGCGGTCAGCGTACGGACGACGACGTCAAAACAGTCGTGCTGCAGTTGTTAGCAAACCGGACAACAGATTTCTATGAGGATGGAATACAGGAGCTGGTCTTACGATACGGCAAGTGCCTTAATATAGGTGGAAATTATGTTGAAAAGTAGATTAACGTCCGGGCGTTGATGTAAAATGAATTTTAAAAACAAGCCAAGTATATATATATATATATATATATATATATATATATATATATATATATATATATATATATATACATACATATATACATACATTCATACATACATACATATATATATATATATATACATATATATATATATATATATATATATATATATATATATATATATATATATAAGTTAGAAACAAATTGCCGGAATTTGATATGACAACAAAAAAAACTGATATGACATGAATGAAAAAAGCCGTTACATCCTGTTGTCTTAAAACCTGTTATAAAATATATTTAGTAACATCTCTCTATAAGAGGGAAGCGTCTATTTAAACCACTATAACCGCAACACACATCTAGGTGGCACATTTGCGTAAGATTATGTCTAAAGTTTGCAGTGGATTATAGCATAAGATGCTCGTCAAAGAGCTTTACTACGTTTATATGGGACGGCTGTGAGCGGGTTACCCATATATCTAAAAGAAAGGGTATATATAGTAAAATAAAGACTTTTTGTGCTACCTTTCTTCTACACAAACTTACCTAAACGGTTGCCCTTATGTCGTAGAGAATGTGTTTTAGTTGTAAAGACGCTAGTAAATATGCCTTTCTTTATTTATTTTATTCAGCGACTGTGTTTTCCTAGCATAAAAATAGGAAATGCTAGGTCCTATAAATGTTGTACAAATAAATATAATGAGGTATGCTAGTCCATAAAATAAAAAATTAAGATAAAATAAAATATACATTTATTGCTATGTATATACGAATATAACACTAGAAGATATTAAAATATGAAACTGATAGAATTAATTTACTTAGCCGGTAGGCTAAAGCCTTGGTAATAGGACTCCAAAAGGGCTGGCAGAGAAATCAGAAAAATAGAAGAATATCCGAAAGACCAAGTAGCGGGTAGCAAAGAAATATTAAAAACCTCTTGGTAGAAATAACTGTAGCTGGGGGAGAACTCGTGGTAAAAATTACGGAAGACAAAAGTAGCAGCAAAATTAATAAAACAGGAATTTATCTATAGAAGAGTTTTCTAACCCAAAAATGTTAGAGAAAATTGCGATTTTGGTATGCAGCGTCTAAAAAAACAGGTGCACAAAATTAAGGTTAAACACCTATCGTTCGACGCTCTCTATCGAGAACTAATTCTATGCTGCAGTTGACCTGCCTGCCGAAAACCGCCGTGCTGGTTCCAACGTTTCCGAGGATAAATCCTATAGTACCATTGAAAATCGGCAGAAATAGAAAACTTGAAAAGATAAAATATTTATAAAAGATTTAATGATTTTTGCGTGGACCATGAAACAGAAATATTACATCCTATTATGTACCATAAGGAAACTCTAAAAAATAATATAGATAAAAAAAACTTATCCTTTCCAGTAGGAACATTTCTCTGAAAATCTAATGAAATTGAGGTGGTCATGCTGTTACCAGACTTTTGTTATAAAGTGATAATAATCCCGTAGCGTAATACAAAAGAAAGAAATACTGTAAGCTATAACCGCTACAATATCTAAGAATAATTTTTATTGCAATAGCGCCTGCCTGTATATTATTTATATTACGTTTATTAGTTTGTATATATGTATTTACCTCATATTTTTAGATAATGCTTAATACAAAATGAACAATACATACTTAAACGTATTTATTGTTCATTTTGTAGAAGTTATAGACATATACAAGAGGTAAAAGTATATATTTAAATGACAAAAAACCGGCCAAGAACAAGTTAGACTTGCGCAATTAGTGTTCTGTTCTGTGATTGCTTTTAAAATAAAAAAATTTGTTAAGGAAGTATAAAACGATCAGCGATTTCACAAAACACACACCCCAAATGAGCTTTCAATAGAAGAATTAAGAGCTCAGATTACAAACATGTCTAGTCAGATACTGAATCAGCAGGCTAAACGGCCGAAGTTCCATGTGGTATGTATATATCTTATCCAATATGCATTTTCACGTTTTTTTTTAGTCATTACTGTATAATAGTTACAGCATCTTAGCTATCCAATAGCCAATGCAATAGCTATCAGTCCCAGTTCAGTTCACAACTTCCGACGAAATAAACCGTCAAATAGTGTTTTTTTGTACTAGATAAATTATCAAACGTGTGCCCAATCATATATATTTTTGAACTGGTGTTTTCACCAGCTTTCATTTGACACTGCATTTGATGGTAAAATTTCTTTTCACTTCCGATTACACCCCCGAAAACTAACCTCTTAAGTCAAAATTTAACTTTCAAAGCTACACGGCCCTGATTGGGCTATCAATTCCTATATTTGAGCCAAATATCAACTTTCTATGTCAAATAGCTTCGGAAAAAAATCGGGTGTGACAGACAGACGGACACCGAAGTGATCCCATAAGTGTTCTGTACGGAATATTAAAGAAATGTCTGAACAGCCAATAGTGCCAAAATAAAACTATAGCTGATTGGTATTGCCCTTATGATTACCTCGGAATTATTGTTTTCGATCTTGTGTGTTTCATGTAAATCGTGACTAAAGATTATTAGTATTATAATCTAATCTAAAGTTATGTTTAAATAATAAAAAATTTACTTTGCTCATCTTTAGCCTTCTATGTACGTGATAGGGCTGCACATAGACACCCATCCCTCTAACGGTGGCAGTTACTGTTATTTGATCCACGTTTAATGTAAATTCTAAAAAAAATCATTGAATACATGTTTTACCATAGTTTAAGTACAAGGTGTCCCCTAAATAAGTTTAATTTTCAAATATTTAAATTAAAATAATAGCAAATTAATAAATGAAAAATCTTTATTTGTATAACAAACTGCAGTCCTTGGACAATTATTTCTTAAAAATAATTATGTCTAGATGTAAACTGTTACGTTCCGGCCCTCCTATTTTCGTCATGGCTGCCATTTTTGGCAAGATATTTTATTTTAATTGAATCAGGGAGCAGAAATTGTTACTGTAAATTCTCTGAGATATCCTCACAAGAAAAAATCTATCGACTTCAAAATTTGTTGGATTCTAGTATAGTATAGTGTACTGCTGTACTAAAAAGAAAATGAGCCTTATCCAAGAATGCGATAGGCCAAACAATTTTGAATTTATTTCTAGGACACCTTGTATAATTACGTGTCTCCACAAAGCTATTTTTAAGGTTTAAACTAATCGTATAAATTTAAATTTCTGACTTTCATTTACAATTTATTGTTTTTAATACTTAGAATCTGGAAATCTACATTAGTTACAACACCGGCTATTGAAAAAGCATGTAAACATATAATCAGTTTTATTGTGATTAAAATTCTGACTAATTATATACCATAATTTTGCAAATTTAAAATTTCATACTATTGATTTCCGCATGAATCATATAAATCTATCGGGTAATTCTTTGAGTCACTAGTAACATATTACTATTTTTTTGTGTGAAAGCATGAACAATTCAGATAAATGTACTGAAAGAATATGTTATGTTATATATGACGTAAAACTCTAGAAACATGCACTATACTAGTTTATGAGAATGCATTTCTTAGATGAAGGTTTATCAAATAAATATGTTATTACCATAACAAGAAAGTATGCTATTGTATAACAAATTATGTTCTGAGTTTTATTATATTATAAAAAATTTATATGTCATTATTATTTTTCAACCAATCGAAAACTCAGCTTTATACGTTTTACATCTTTTTTTACATCTATTATGTAGCGAGAAATTAACATACCGGTCAAGTGCAAGTTGGATTTGCGCAATTAGTATTCCGTACCGTACCTTTAAAATAAAAACCGGTCAAGTGCAAGTTGAACTTGCGCAATTAGTGTTCCGTACGTTGATTCCTTTTAAATTAAAAAAAAATTGTCACAGAGGTATAAAATGATCAGTGACTTAAGAAAATACACCCCAAATGAGTTTTCAACAAAGTTTGTTTCCAATCTTTACTGAAATCTGATGACCTTGAAATTTTTGTTTTTTTTATATACCATATAAATTATTAAAGGTAATGCACTCGTGATAATTTTCGTTCAATCTACACCCCGTGGAGAATATTCCAGAATTTTTTCGAAATTTTTTGATAAGTACTTTTCGAGATAAGGCCCGGGACAGCGATTTTTCGCGAATTTTTAAAAATAATACAAAGAAAACTGCGCGCAAGTATAATATTATATATATATTTTTTACTCGTGTTTTCACAAGCTTTCATTTGACACCACACTCGATGACCTAGTAAAAAATTTTTTTTTTCACTTCCGACTTCACCCCCCAAAACTAACCCCTTAAGTCTAAATTTAATTCTCAAAACTACATGGCTCTGATGAGGCCATCAATTCCTATATTATTACCAAATTTCACCTTTCTATGTCAAATAGTTTCGGAGAAAATCGGGTGTGACAGACAGATAGACAGACAGACAGACACCCAAGTGATCTTATAAGTGTTCCGTACGGAACACTAAAAATGAGCTAATAGCCAACAAATCAATCTAGCTCAATCTAGAATCTAGTAGTGAAGATTTAAAACAAATATTTACTACCTAAATATGTCTTTAATTATAAACAAATAAAATAAAATTATTTTACTTCGGTACCTATCCGTTGGTCACCAGTCATCATGATATTACTGACTGCACCGAATACGTATTGATATTTCGTAGCTCTTAGTCCCGGTTGAATGTCCAACTTTCCAAACCTTCACCATTCTGCCATGCCACATAGATCATCAGACGTAGTGCACTCGTGATAATTTTCTCTCAATCTACACTTTATTTAGACATTTTTTTCAAAATTTTTTGATCAGTAGTTTTTGAGATAGGGTGGGGAACCGAGATCTTTGGCCAGTTTATTAAGATAATACCAAGAAAAGTGTGCGAAAGTATTACATCATATACAGTTAGTTCAAAACGTCTCCATACACCACCTGTTTTATATACAATTTTTCTGTTATGTATAACTTAATTAATTGGTACTATGAGAAAACATGTTTAAATTATTTTTTGAAACTTAATTAACGAGGCTTAGTAATAAAAACAACTACGAAACATTTTATTTAGAAGTTTCATCATTGTTCTAAAAATGTAAACAAAATTAATAATATCAAAAAAGTCTCCATACACTTAACAATTACCAGTAATAGTTTGACGGAGTTTAACGGAATATAACAACTTCGTTTAAACTAATGTTTAGTGGGACCGCCGTTGGATTTGATAATCACCTGTAACCTTTTTGTCATGCTTGCAACCAGCTTTCTAGTAACTTCTGCTGGCATGTTCTCCCATTCGTTCAATATTTTGTTTTTTAATTGTTCTCTGTTTGAAAAATTATGTTTGCGAACGCGCTGTTTAAGTTCCTCCTATACATGCTCGATGGGGTTAACATTGGGTGATTGCGGAGGTGCATGAAGCTGATGTCGCACATTATGGATCATCCATTCTCGCACCAAGTTTGCGGTATATTTGGGATCATTGTCTTGTGGGAAAATGTATCTTTTTTCGAGTGCTAATTTCTGGACCCTTCCTCTTAAATTGTCTCTCAAAATGTTCAGATAAACATGCTGATGCATAGTACCCTTAATAAAATGTAAATTTTTAACCCTTGCAGCGGATATGCATCCCCAAAGTAGAACACTGCTACCCCCTGTTTCACCGTGGAACAAATATTTTTAATATCGAATGCGGTGTTCTTCTTTCTCCAAACTTTAGTTCTGCCATCAAATCCAAAAAGGTTAATTTTAGTTTCATCACTAAAGATTACGGATTTCCAAAATTAAGGAGGTTTAGTAACGTATTCCCTAGCAAAAGCTAACTGCTTTTTGCGATTAGTTTCCGAAATTAACGGCTTCTTCCTGGCTGCACACCCCTTATAGTCTGCCCTGTGTAAACAATTTCTCACTGTTTGTGAACAAATATTTTTCGAAAATAGTTCCCGTACTTCTTCTTTTAATTTTGGTGCACTTTTCTTGGGATCTATAATTATTTGTCTAACAAGACTGGCCTCTTCACGTGGAGTCAGTGTATTGGGACGACCGGAGCGTGGTCGAACTTTATAGGAACCCGTTGATTTATACTGATTTACAATGTACTGAACAGTAGCATGTGACTTTTTGACAATTTTTCCTATATTTCTGTACGATTTTCCATCTTTCCACAAATCAATTATGATCTTTCGAACTTGAAATGGAATTTCACAATTTCTCTGCTCATTTTTATACTACTTTGAAAACTCACTGCAAAATTACCAACAAGTGACAAATTATAAAGTATGGCCGAAAAATATTCGTTTGTTTTCAGTTTAGCGAGCCATAGATAAAATGCGGCTGATTATAACGTGTGTATGGGAGACTGTTTTGACATTAATTTTGTTAACATTTTTATAACAGTGATGTAACTTCTAAAAAAAATGTTCCGTAGTTGTTTTTAATACTAATCCTCGTTGGTTACGTTTCAAATATTAATTTAAACATGATTTCTTATAGTTCCAACTAATTAGTTAAACATAACAGAAAAATAGTATAGAAAGCAGGTGGTGTATGGAGATTTTTTGGACTGACTGTATATTTTTGAACTCATGTTTTCACAAGCTTTCATTTGACACCCCGCTTGATGAATTGGTAAAAATGTTTTTGTTTCACTTCAAATTTCACCCCAAAACTAACACCTTAAGTCAAAATTTAAATTTCAAAACTACACGGCTCTGATTAGGCCATCAGTTCCTATATTTGTTCAAATTTCAATTTTCTATGTCAAATGGTTTCGGAGAAAATCGGGTGTGACAAGTAGATGGACACCGGAGTGATCCCATAAGTGTTTCGTACGGAACACTAAAATTATAACATTAACTGCATAACAGAAATATAGAAAGCTCATAAAGTTTATTGTCCGGTCGTCGCTACTACGAAGGAATTTTATCATTCAACATTATTCACTCGTATAAATAAATTGAATTTTGAATCACACTATTTTTATTGTCTCTTGATAATCAAACAGCAAAAAATTATTTTTAACACGCTATAATATAAACAAAAATAATTGTAAAATATGGAAACATAAACAATAAAAACAATTGTTTTATCAAGGTCGAGTTTACTGTGATTATTTTCTGCATTTATTGAATCTTAGGAAAACTTAAACCTATAATAATGTAATAATGCACGAAAGCTAAACCTGCTGCTAGGAAAAATAATTTATTGATAAAATTAATTCCGATTTAGTATTTTTTGTTAATTAATTAAATTAATCAGATTGGATTTAACAATGAAACCTATATTTAACTTGTAAAATATTCGTTTACACCTATCTAATTTAATTATTAAAATTAAATTTTGGCTCGCATAAGGCTTACAACAGCTAAGTATTCAGTCGGGCAACTTAAAATAATTCAGTCCGTTACTAATTATTGTTGGGTTTGAGTGTTACAAATCATCTGGGATTTTCCACGAACAATTTATTAAATACGGGACCACTTGTGCTGATAAAATCAAATCAATAATCAATTAACCCAGTCATTCAAGGGTCTTCTTTAAAACTGACAGATGTTTTCCTACACATGAATGTATATACCAATATATAGACATGCAGCCGTTTGTATCAGCTGTTACAGTTTTATCGGTTCAATACATCCTTATCCTTAAAATTTTCGCAAACAAAATGAGACTACAAGGGTGGATTGAAAAATTTATTCCTCAACATTGAGCTTAATAGCGAGATCCCAATTTTTTTATTCCCTCAGAAACAAAAATTGTTTGGAACAGTTCGGAAAGGCTTAGAAAACTTAAAAAAGTTTTAACGTAAGCAAGTAAGTTCCAGTACGTGGTATGTAAAGTAAAAGTTCCTTTGAAACCTACGTCAATCGTTAATAATTTTACAGTCAATTAACAGAATTTAAAAAGTTTGTCATTACACCTTCCAAAAGAGATATCATATTACCTTAATATGTAGTTAAAATGATTCAGAGTATTTTTAAATCTGAAATGAAGGACTGAGGCAATGCTATCATATCTATGATTTCCAAAGCACTCTACTTGGCCCTCGAATCATTCAGGATCATTTTTAAACATTTATCAGATAATTGCAGAATTACAAGTGATTGAAGTACTAATCAATTTACAAAGTTGATATCAGTTATCATGCAGCTAAAAAAAGTTTTTAACAGAGTTTCTGTTTGTTGAACCAACGACTGTAACAAATATTTAATAGCCTATGCCATTAATTATCAACTATAATATTTCAAGGCTAAACATAAAAATTTTATGTTAAGTTCGCGCTTTTAAGTTTTTTCATATCGTTGTAGCACACCTGGTATTCTGGTTTGGATTGCAAACGCTTGAAATCAAATTTCACATACTAAGCATATATGCATTTATTTATTTTATTAAATTTAGAAAAGTATTTAGTTAATTGAACCACAGAAGCAGTAACGAAACTTTGCTATAAATTCGATTTTGTGGGTTCTCCTCCATACCGCATTGCGCTGCTTTATTTCCGGATCGGACATTTATTCCGGTTGCATGAAGTAAATCAAAAGATTACACCAGTATTCTGTCTTTATTGAATTTAGTTAGTAAAAAAGGATAGATACAGAAAGGGTGTAATTTAATCGTATTAAAGCAAAGAAATAGTTAATCGATATCAATTTTAATACAGGAGATTATACGTCGTGAACGTGTAAGCGATTAAGGGATCAAAAAGGAAAATTAACTGTAACTTTAGATTATAATCGGGTGTGGGTAATTGAAAATAAATGTATTTATTACTTTTGATGAAGTTGGAAAAGGTTATAATCAATGAATACAAGTTACAAAAATGTTTATAGTCTTATTTTGTTGGCATGCGAAAAGATGTTGAGAGTATTATAAAGTTTTAAAAGAAACGCTTTATTTCTTACTACAAATATACGTTGATATTCTAGATTAATGGAAATATTTAGAAAGTAATTGAAAAAGATTACAAATAATTTCATCAAATTATGTTGGCAAATATATATATATATATATATATATATATATATATATATATATATATATATATATATATATATATATATATATATATATACTAGTGAGCAAAGAAATCGATTTAAACTATTTGGCTTTCTTTAACACGGATCCTAGAATTTAGTATTCATATATTTTTACGGATTTTAGTATCATGTGAAAGACCATTTTATTCTCTTTCTAATGATGCCAAATTCCATAGCATACCCCATGCTTTTTACTGATTAAAATGATTGAAAGGGGAAACAACGAGAACAAGATTTGAAAATAGGGGTAAGAGAAAGGAAAAATTAAGTTTAATTTTAAGTTTAACAGCTAAATTTATTGATAAAAACAAAATCAATATTTTCTATTGCATATGTACAGTATTTTAAAATAAATAAATAAACACAAGTCGAAATTAATAATATTATGTAGGGTGGACACGATGTAAATAGGGACAATACAGCATAACTAAAAAAAAATGCTTTTTATAGATTTAACAACTGATGAAGACCAGAATGAGTGGTTGAAATGTTTTGTCAAGAAAAAAAATGACAAAAGGACACTTAGAGAATTGCACAGGTATCAGAAAATAAAATACTGTTAATAACACTATTTAAAAACATATTTTGAGACAGAAACAACTGTGAGAAAGACCATGATGTCGAAATGAAATAAAATTTTAACATCATGGTCTTTCTCACAGTTGTTTCTGCCTCAAAAAGTGTTTTTAAATAATGTTATTAACAGTATTTTATTTTTTGATACCTGTGTAATTCTCTAAGTGTCCTTTTGTCATGTTTTTTTTTTGTGATTATACTTACTACCTGGCCAACGAAATGCAAATTTTATTTTATTCACCAGAGATGAATTAACTGCTGAATTTTTATCCAGAAGAAGCTACCAATTAGGCAGCGAAAGCTTGATAACAAAAAATAAAAAGCCGATACTAGAGCCTATAGATCTTTGATTGCTCATCTCTTCTCCTCATAAGGGCGTTCCCTAGTAGTTAAACTTCGTTCGTTCGTCTGTCACACCCGATTTTCTCCGAAACTATTTGACATAGAAAGTTAAAATCTGGTACTAATATAGGAATTGATAGCCTCATCAGAGTCGTGTAGTTTTAAAAATTAAATTTTAACTAAAGGGGTTAGTTTTGGGGGGTGAAATCAGAAGTGAAAAAAAAATTTACTAGGTCATCGAGTGGGGTGTTAAATGAAAACTTGTAAAAACACGAGTTCAAAAATATATATAATGTAATACACATTCTTTGTATTATTTTTAAAAAATCGCGAAAAATCGCTATCCCCCCTTTATCTTGAAAAATACTGATTAAAAACTTTCGAAAAAATTCTGAAATATTCTCCACAGGATGTGGATTGAACGAAAGTTATCACGGGTGCATTACCTTTAATAATTTATTTGGTATATAAAAAAAAAACAAAAATTTCAAAGGTCATTAGTTTTCAGTAAAGATCGAAAACAAACTTTGTTGAAAACTGATTTGGGGTATGTTTTGTGAAGTCACTGATCATTTTATACCTCCGTTACAAAAATTTTTTATTTTAAAAGCAATCAACGTACGAAACACTAATTGCGCAAGTTCAACTGACACTTGACCGGTTATTGGTTTTAAAAACTGAACTCGGTCATATATATGTATATTTTAGAACAATACTAATACTAGCTAGTTTACATATTGGGCGTATTTACTATAAAGGTATTACAAAAAATATTCTAGTATTAACGTATATAATGGTGTAGGTGACATGCTCGTGTGTAAAATTAACATATAATAATAATCGTAATTTTTAAAGTTTTTTTGTCTTTAATATATTGACGCTTATTTTAAACATATGTCATTCCTCCTTTTATTTTATTAAGTAGTTACCGCAAACTAATTATTCACTGCATCTTTGACACAATATTTTTAATCTGTGGACGCTTGTTCTAGTTAATATTACCATTATTACTGTCTTTTTACAACGAAACAATAAATAATGCATTTGTTTATTAAAAAATGATGAATAAAGTTTCGAAAACAATTAAGGGAGGAACCAAGGAAATTTTTTTATGGACATAGAACATATGCTGCAGGGAAATTTCTAAAGGGCTACACGAGCGACGCGTGTGCGGAAAAAAACGACTCACGTTGGTCTTGAATCGCTGTAAATTGTATTCGGTGGGAAACCCAGTCTTGGGCAAATCATTCCAGGGAGGGTGAGGAGTGACAAGCTGAACCTTATACGGATATGAAGTATTAGCGAGACGTGTATTCCTAGCATGCACCGCTCTGGAAGGAATTCATCGGGCTACATCCATCGAAAACTTTTCATAAAAATACTTGTAAAATATACTCAAGTCACCAACCATTCTTCAGTGTTTCAAGGAATCAAGATTTCTGGTGAGTTCTGGCGAACAGTTCTCTTCTAAATAGAATCCATAAATCCATAAATGCAGCATGTTTGGGAGCACAGCTCGAAACATGGGAGCAATATTCCATCGTGGGCTAAAGTTGAGCTTTGGACAGAATTAACAATTGTGGAGTGTAAAGCTTTCTAGTTCGAAATAGTATTCCCAGCTTTTGAGAAGCTCTCTTTGCTATGCATGAAACATGTTCATGCTAAAACATATTTACTCCCAAATTGAGTGACGATCGTAGAACGGAGAGTCCTGACATAATTATATACATATATATATATATATATATATATATATATATATATATATATATATATATTATATATATATATAATCTATAAATATATATATATATATATATATATATATATATATATATATATATATATATATATATATATATATATGTCTATACGAGGGAAAATTTTGTTAAGCGGCATCCCTGTTAATGAGCGTAATTCTTGTAACGTTTATGTTCAAAGTTTCAAATAGATGCAGCTCGCTATTGTTGGCAGCTATCGTAAGTGATCGATGTTACAAATTTCGTGTAAATGGATAAAGCCTAATATCGTGCAGTGACAAAACATGTTTCCTTAGAAAAGTGGACTGCCGCCCAGATAGAAACTGAATTGAAGTTCCTGAGGACTCCCACCAGTAGTTAACTTTTTTAGAAAAAAATGCAGCTTCGGTTTTTGTAGCGTTAAATTCTACTTGGTTACGGTCACTCCAAGATAGAATTTTAGATGATTAGCTGATGTGTGAGCGTCCAAAGTGGATGAAGAAATAAGCGTAATGTCATCTGCAAAGCTGTAAATTGGATTTCTGGTCCTCTTTAGCAGATCGTCAATGTAAAAGAGAGTAGGAGACAGTATGGAGCGTTGGGGCATCGATAGTAAAGGTATTAGAAAAAAAACCGTCGACTGCCACTTGTAAAAAATGTTTTCTGAAAAAACGCGAGGGCTATAAACAAAATTTTTCAGACACGCCGTAAGAGCGTAGCCAAACACAGTCGAGTGCCTTGGACATATCAAGTATAACCCCTTGAGATTTTCCAAACTGTTTATTTGCGTCGTTCCAAACATGTATTACGTAAGTTAGATGATTTCCTGTCGATATTTAGTTACTAAAGCCAACAATTAAAGAAAAGAAAACGAAAACAAAAAATAAGCTATAACCTAAATACTCTGCACATAAACATTCCAGTGATCATTTTTTAACGATGCGTATAACCTATAAAACAGCATCGCGGTATGTCAGATTTTCAGCCATTAAAGCCCCAGCAGTATTTATGCCGATTTGTGCCTTAATGGTCACATTTTTTTATTAGGATAACCATTGCTATTTATGCATAAAGATTTAACCTGATGTACTTTTAAAAACATCTTGAATCTTTGAACATACAATATAAAAATCGAAGATCTTTTATTTTATTGCCGTAATATTATTACTATAGAGCAATAAGTACACAATACTGTTATTTAATTAAATTATTTATTATAGAATAATCTAAAAAAAGTGCGACTCAAAAAACAAAACTGACACACAATCTGTCATCAAGAAAACGATAACTGTCAGGTCAAAGATAAAAAATATATTATTTGTGAAAAACCAATTGGCCCAGAACTATTTTAAATTTAATTAATTTTCTTTTTATCAATTACTATCTCATATCCTTTCATATCTGCTATCTCTAAAATCCAAAAATCTCAGTATTCTTTATGATTGGTGGTCGTAACAAAATTGTATATCGTCGGTGTGCATACAAAACTCTTATTCCTTCTATTGAAACTTCTCGCTTATCAAATCAGCGTTGAATAACGCTTTTTTATAGTCAATACAACATAGATGGGCTTTCGGATTACTTATTATGACGCATGGTTTAGTTTTGTACATGTTACGAACAGCTGGTAAACCCTAAAGCCAACCTGAACTAGTAACACATGGCCGGTTTTATTTTCATCAGTTTTACCAATATGCGAACGTTAAATTTGACATTTCTCATCACGGGCAACTGCGCTCCCTCCTAATCTCATCAAAAAAAAAACATTTTTCGGAAAAATGCACGAAGATATGTATGTTTGAAAATTTTTGTATTTAAATATTGGGAGAAAATGTTTGCAAAATGATTTAAGGCTCGTTCCTGGGATTTTGCGACACATAATCTGAAAATACCTTTTGAATGAAGATGTAATATACAATTATGAACTAATGTACTACGTATTAGGTTTTAAATAAGATACCCGTAGAATTATAACGGCGACTTGTCTCAGTCTTTTCAAGTTAGGAAGGGAGTCAGACAGAGCTGTGTCTTGTCACCACTCCTGTTTAACATCTACGGGAAGCAGATTAGGAGAAAAGCCATCGAAGATTGGGATGGTGGAGTATCGTTGGCAGGTAGGAAAAAAAACTTAAGATACGTCGACGACACCACTTTTTTGTCTTCTTCAGAGGAAGAGATGTCACAGTTGCACCAGCACATGGAGAGACTCAATATGGAGGCCGGTTTAAAGCTAAACCGCGTAAAAAGCCAAATAATAGTGGTTGACAGGCAGGGAACAATACCTCGTCCTTTTAATGCCCTACGCAGCATCGAGGAAAAAGAAGACCTAAATTATCTTGGTGTGCGCATCTCTAATAAAGGTGACTGTGAAGGTGAAGTAAAGAAGAGATTCAGCATGGCCAAAACTGCACTATCGAGTCTGACCAGGAGATGGAAGGATCGGCACATCAGAAAACAAACAAAAAGGTTATTGGTCTAAACCCTGATTTTTCCGACCGTTACCTGTGGATCAGAATCCTGGATCATTAACGCTGCATGTCGCCCAAAGAATACAGGCCTTCGAAATGACCTGCTATCGAAGAATATTGAGGATCCCATGGACAGCAAGACGCACAAACAACTCCATTCTGAAGGAATTAGGGATCACAGTAAACGAACCCCTGCTCTCAACCATTCAAAGGCAAATTCTTAATTTTTTTGGTCACCTTGTTAGACTAGACGGCATTGAAAAGCTCGTCATTCAGGGAAAAGTATAGGGCAAACGAAAGAGAGATCGATCACCAAATCGTTACATTGACCAAGTAAAGAATTTAACAAATATATAGCTTAATGACGTCATGCACACAGCAGAGAACCGTGAGGAGTGGAGGAGCGGGGCAAGCACGGTTGCATAAGAGGTCACGACTTTCGGAATCGAACCGCGATCAGGAAGGAAGGAAGAATTAATATGCTAAATGTTTAGAAATTTATGAGATATATAGAATTCGAGTTTCGAATTTTTTTTAATATACAAAATAACATTTATTCCCTAAAAATCACACAAATATTGATGGGTAAACCAGTCGGATATTCTGTTTGTCCCTAAAATAAAAAAAATAACTAAAAAAGACAAATGTGTTTCTAGAACTAGGGGCTTAAAAATTTGTTAAAAGTGTTTCAGCTTAGTTGTTGGCGTCTTACTAAAACATGTGTGCGCATAAAAAAATATTGCTTGATTAGGGCTCTCAAGTTTGTTAGATGTTACTACAGAATATTGTGTGCAACATCTTATACTTAAAACAAAAATTATTTTATTTATAGAAAATAAAAATCATTTGTAGTATAATAAAAATCAGATAATTAGTACAATGCGTATACAAATCACAAGCATTGTAAGGAAAGTAAAAATAAAACTTCAAAATATAAAAATTATTTCTATTGTATTTTCCAAGTGTTTCCGATGTATTTTAAATAATTTCTAAGCATTTCCTAGAAGTTCGAAAGATTATAACCAATATTTGTATGAATGTCTAAGGATTTTTTACTTCTTCCTATAAATCCACACAACAATCTTTAAATTGCATAGGTGGTCCAATAGTTCAGGAAACTAATTTTTTGTTACCATAGTATATCAACGTAATAATATTAGGAATAATGAGGGAGAGACGTCAGTTAACAGCCGCTAGATGTTAACACGCAGGCTGAAAAGTTTTTGGTCTGACACATAGATGTCAACCATTCCAAAAAATCCATATGATTTTTAGGAAGTGCCAACTTTCACGATATTTCGATGATTAGTTTACAAGTACCAGTGGTTTTAGTGACGCTACTCCTGATATTTTCAAAACAATGGAAAAAATCGAATTTCGTGTGTTGATTAAACACTGTTTTTTGATGGGAAAAAATGCCGTTCAAGCAAAGCAATGTCTTGATAAGTGTTACGGGGACTCTGCCCCTGGATAATCACTTATTATTTACTGGTATGCTGAATTTACACGCGTCGTACACATACAAATGATGCTGAACGCTCTGGACGCCCAAATGAGGTGGTTACACCGGAAAACATCAAATCGTTTTCGATGTGTAATTGCGTGAGATAGCTGACACCCTAAAGATATCAAAAAAGCGTGTTGGTCATATTTTGCATGAACATTTGGGCATGAGAAAGCTTTGTTCGAAATGAGTACCGCGTTTGCTCACAGTGGACCAAAAACAACAACGTGTTGATGATTCTGAGCGTTGTTTGGACCTGTTTAAGCGCAATAAAAAGGATTTTTTCATGCGATATATGACAATGGATGAAACATGGATCCACCACTACACACCAGAATCAAATCGGCAGTCAGCTGAGTGGACAGCAGCCAGTGAAAGCCGCCCGAAGCGAGTAAAGACACAACAGTCGGCTGAAAAGGTTTTGACCTCTGTATTTTGGAATGCGCATGGAATAATGGAATATTATATAATGGTATAGGTGCGTTTGAAGGCAAAAATCGCAAAGAAACGGCCCCAAATGAACAAGAAAAAAGTTAATGGTTAAGATGGCACAATTGCATGAATTGAAGTACGAATTGCTTCCTCCCCACCGTATTCTCCAGATTTAGCCCCTAGCGACTATTATCTATATGTTCGCTGAGATTTAGCTCCAGTAAAGAAGTTATCGCCGAAACTGAGGCCTATTTTGAAGGCAACGACAAATGCTTCTACGAAAAAGATATATAAATGTTAGAAAAGCATTGGACTGATTGTATCGTTTTTGAGGGAGACTATGGTGATGAATAAAGTTGAATTTTGCAAAGAAATGTGTTTTAAATAGCTAGACCAGAAACTTTTCAGCCTACGTGTTATATATATATATATATATATATATATATATATATATATATATATATATATATATATATATATATATATATATATATATATATATTTATTTATTTCAAAAAATTGTGTATGGATGATAATGCGACGCGACTTGTGCTCTTGACAATGAACCGTAAACCACGCAGTGACTCACGCAAATTGTTTTTTACTGCTATTACCTTAACCTTGCATATCTACAAGTTTTATGTTTTTACCTTGTTTGTAAAAATCCCACTGAGGTAGAATATTTTAAAATAAATTTTTATAATTAAATTATTGTATGCCTTTGTCTAAAATATAATAAACAATAGTCGAAAACCAACACGTGACTTTTATGTTTTAAGATGTGATTCTTTACATTATAATCAAAGCATATATGGTACACAACTTTAATAAAACTCTTTTACCAAAAAAGCTAGGATTTTGTATATTTTTTTAAATTTTCTGAAAAATTTTTACCAAAAATTGCAAAAAACTGTGTTAGTGTGTAGAATTGTGTATTATTTTTGTGAATTACTTTTGAGAAGTAAACGGAAAAGAAAACTTTCTCTTTTATTTCCAACGGGACCTATAATACCCACATAATATTAAATAACACTAGTTAAGTGCAAGTTTAACACGTGCATTGGGGATTCTGTACATACCTACCATTTTCCGTAACTAATGAGTCCACAATTTTCATAGCACATGTTGTTTTCAAGCTACTACCATTACAAAGTTTTGAAAATAACATGAGTTGTTGCAAAATAATTGCTTACTCACAACTTTGACATGAGCGCACTACGTTTACATAAGAGTCACATCCAAGGTTTTAAAAGGTGACATATCCAAAACAATTTTCTTGGTGCGTCTCTAGGTAAATATGTTATAAATTTTCATGTACACTTGTCCATTAGTTTTGGAACTAAAGAAGATAATATAACTTGAAGCATACTTACATATTCTAAAATATCGAGCTAAAAAATTGTTCTGGAATGTCGAAATTGACTCCTTTAAAACGATACTTCATTTGCTAGGGTCGGATTAACTCAAGTTAGGTACCACATGAACAAATCAAGCTAGTTGGCATTATGTATCTCTAGAAGTTGCAATTTGAACTTCACAAAATATAAAAGCAAGCTGCAAAAAAAACCAAGTACCCCCTTTAAAAAGTAGTAGGAAAGTATTCATCTTGATATCACAAAAATAATTTTATTTTAAGGTCGCCTAATTCCAATTTTCTGTCTCTAAAGCGAAGTGCATGTGCTATCTGCTAACATATCACTTTTATTAGATACTAAATCTATTGAATAAATTAAAACTTATTAAATTTTTCAGAATTATTGAAAAGTAATTACCATAGATATAAAACTGGTATCATTTTACGACGGACTGTCTAGACATTTTGTAAAATTTAAAATATAACATTGTGAATATGCAATAATAATCATAAATCAAGTCTTAACCTATGTAAGGATTATGTATATATATGTGAGCAAAAAATCGACTGAAACGATTTTGCTTCATTTCACACGGATCCTTCAATTTAATTTTCAAACAGTGGTTTTATTTTTGGTATCATTAGAATGCTGATTTTCTACTTTTTCCAATAATACCGAAAGCGTTTTGGATCTCCAAAAAGTTTTACTGATTAAAACGGTTTTACTCAATAAAACCGTTTTTGCTCGCTCAGCAACGTAGTTGTTGCGCGCTATTCACCGCTATAAAAAGACATGCAACTGCATTTTCCTATCATTTCTTTATCGGAACTTGAACCATCAACATCTCTGCTCTACCTGCTCACTAAGTACGTCATCGGAAAATGGATACCACCCCGGAAGAAATGGCACAAGTCACTGCTCTATTGCAAGAACGACACAGCCAAAGTGTAGTCGCTGCGCAACTGTATCTGAGTCAGTTAACTGTCTCCACAGTCTACAGACGTGACCAAGAGAATGGCGGAGACCAGGATCAGGAAGAAGAAGGTGTACCCTCGGAGCGAGACCACCGCCTCATTGTCAACAAAACCCTAAGAAATCGTCACTTGACCGGCGTTGAAGTCCAGCAAGAACTTCGACAAGTTCGTGGTCGGGCCGTCAGTCATTGGACAGTCAGAAGAAGACTTAAAGAAGCTAACCTAACTCTGAAGAGACCAGCCAACGGATCCAAATTGACAGCAGCCCATCGACAAGCGCGACTCAGATTTGCCCGAGAACATATTTACTGAACCTTAGAGCAATGGCGTTCCATTTTATTCTTCGACGAGTTCCTAATGTGTCTACATGGCAATGATAGAAGAAGATAAATCTATGGGAGGCCTGGGGAGCGCTATGGGCAGTGCTGCATTACTCAAATGGTTGCCTACGAAGGAGGCTCTGGCATGGCGCAGGGAGGAATCTTACTGGATGCGACTGATCTCAATCCAATCGAGCTCAAAAGAAGGGTTCGAGACAGAAATTCAGCCCCTGCATCACTGAAGGACTTAAAGGTTGCGATGACGGAAGAGTGGGGAGAATCCCCAGACAGTGGTGAAAAAGCTCACCTGCTCCATGAAAAACTGGTTGGAAGTAGTAATAAGGGTAATACAAAATATTGATTTTGGTTCTTATCAATAAATTTAATTGTTAAAATTTGCTTAATTTTTCCTTTCTCTTGCCCCTATTTTCAATCCTTGTTCTCCTTGTTTCCCCTTTCAATTATTTTAATCAGTAAAAAGCATGAGGTGTGGTATGGAATTTGGTATCACTGGAATTACTAAAATCTGTAAAAATATATGAATACTTTCTAGGATCCGTGCTATATGAAGCCAAATAGTTTGAGTCGATTTTTTTGTTCACCAGTATATATATATATATATATATATATATATATATATATATATATATATATATATATATATATATATAATCAAGTAATTACTCCATGAGTTTATTACACAAAGAAATCTCGGCAGACTTTTTTAGATAAAGCGTACCCATTAATGTTTGTATACCCACACAGTAATAAAATCGTAGAGATAGGTCAGGTTTGCTTATCTGATTCATAATTTTCCTACATCTTTATTATTAGAAAGACTCCACTTCCTGTTAATGTTGGTTTTTACAATTAAGGAAATACAACTGCTTTTAAAACAGATTTAATTTGATGCATACTACAAATTTATTTTTATCTAAACCATTATTTATTTTATACTGATAAATTAATTATTTTGTTTCTCGTCTTTCCAAATTTCCATTGATCTAGGAGAGAAATGTTTTTATTTATTTGTGATTTACTAATAGATTATAGACTTTCATATCTGCAGCTGCATCGTCAGCCGTGACAGATTTAGTCCAGATTTATATCTATAGATAAAAGTAAAACCATATAAACACAAACCACTTTTTATTATTCTCTACTGGAATAACTAATAAGGTATTAGACTTATGTTGTGTATTATATCGAATGATTTTATGTAAATAAAACGTCTGAAAATGGGCAATGCAATGATTGACAACTAATAGGCATTGTATTTTGAATGATTAATGGCTCTAGGAATGACTTTAGGTAGAGTATAATACGATGGGTCATATATGGCACATTTTGTCGCCTTTGGAATAATAAAACAGCTTAAGAAATAATTGATATAAAAATTACTTATTAGGAAAAACGAGACCCCTAGAACAGCCTATATTGAGATTTTACTGTAGAATTGACCTAGTTGTGGAAGTGGAATTCATAACTTATATTTAAAATAAATACGAGTAGATAGAATTTTTTTATAAAGAATGCATAGAAATGTAGAGTAAAAATACGTTCAAGTTTGTAAAAAGCCTATCATAATTTATAATCAAGTCACAGAAAGTAAAGTATTCGTCCACACTGTATGGGTGAATTTCATCAAAAAGATTGAATATTTAATTGTTATAGCCAAAATAGATGTAATTTGTTTTAATAAGATAAAGGAGCATATTAACAACTTTAATTGCTAGTTAATGACATATTTCTTAAATTGATTTCTTTCCCATCAATGAATAAATAACCATACACAAACAAAATAGACAAAGTATCGTTTTCCGCCGAATCAATGATCTCTTAAAAACAGCAATGAGTGTGATAAGGACGAATAGAAAATACTGGACATAATTCTAACGCTGTCCTATGCAAAAAAATACCGTATTCCTGTTTGTGCAGCGCCGCTAAAAACATGAAAGAGCGCACGTGGGCTGGTAGTAAAACTTGTTTGGAATGCGTATCGGTATTGCCACTTATATTTGTTAACTTTAAGTGCAGGTATATAGATTATTAAAGTACAAATTTCAAAAATATACAGCTGTTTCTTATTAATATAATGTTATTTATTTTCATCTCCATTAGCTAAAACTATGCATGATAAGTTTACTTAGATTAGAGTTTTAATAATACGCGAAAGCCAGTGAACCGTTAAACATTTTAGATTTTAGAAATCTGAAACCGGTCTCGGTAGTACGATGAGTATACAGCCCTTCCAAGTGGTCGCTGGTTCGAAGAGGGCACTAGCGACTGGGTGTTGTGACGTCCCAGATTTTAAAAAATATGCAAGCTCGTAGCTAATACGTTAAGATGGTGAGGCCAATAAAATAGAAAAAAAAGAAATCTGACAACGCTTACATTCAACCAAATCGTAACTCATCGCTTCTTGTCGCCATTTCTTGTATGTGAAGCCTTGAATAAATATTCAAAAAATACGGGGCTTTTACAATTTTTGTCGAACAATTATTGTGTAGTATTTTTAGTACATAACATGCAGGACTAAGTTTATTTATTAATATGTAAATCATATTTTATTATTCATATAGAATATATATAGAACGCTGAACAATGTAGTTTTATATGCTGCATCTATACCATACACATTTTTATCCTTACCGATATTAACACGCTCAAAAGGTTTCTGACTATGAGACTACTCAGTATATATTACACCACTTTATTTTTGCAGTCGACGCGCGTCTCGCTAACCATGTTAGGTTCATCAAGAGCGATGATAGTCAATCATTGTTCCTGATGAAGCTTACAAGGCCAGCGAAATCTGTGTCGAGTGCAAAAATAATGTGTATGGTATAGTGGTGTTATATACTTAGTAGTGTCATTGTGAGATTCCAAATTCCCAACACAGTTTTGACCAGGAGATTTGAAAAGACATTATTTTTATAAATGTTAAGATTTAGTTTATTTAAACCCATAATAAAGATATTTCTAATAACTTTTTAATTTCTTCATTCATATTTCCTCAAGTAGTCTTGAAGATTTAGCTGGAGTAATTAGCATAATTATACAATATTAATACTTGGCTAAAAATATTTATGTATGCCACTCCGGATACCATAATGAGATAATTCGCTCAATAAAACACATGGCCGATGATATCAAAAGCCCTAAAGAGATCCACAACAGGCATCACCTGTTGATTCTAAAACATCGCAAGGTATTAAGTAAATTCTTAGAGCGCTGAGATGCTACCTAAACTCACGGTGCGGTGCAGAAACGCTGTTCTTTATTTTGAAAAAACTTAAAATTTTATTAGCAATTACACTTTCTAGATCTTTAGGGAAAGTATATGCGAAATGATTTTTATTTTTTAGTATGTTAATAAAGAGTCTAATAAGCATTCACTAAGTAAGGTACTATTTGTAATATCCAACAGTATAATAACTTTTTAAACATGTATGGTGGGACACCATCATACATATATCAAGCACAACTTTTTTTTATTTATTGTTGGTATATTCGTCAACCCTTTTTCAAACACCTTATATACTGTTGAAAAAGGCTTTTTTATTGAATCGATTATATCAGTTTTTGCAATATTACCATTTTATTACACACTGTCACTCAGAGTGTTACAAGAAAATTTGTTAAAGTCCTCGGCGAACGGCGAGACATTCTTTTTTGTTTTAATCATATGTAGTTTTTTTTTATATACTGGTACCGTCTTTTAATTATTTTTCTTCTTCTAGACCAGTAATATCTATCTGCCTATACACCAAAAAAGTATCTTTAAATTCAACATTCTGTTCAAGGATTGATTCTCCATTTATTTTTACAGTTTTTTTAATCTTAATTTTCATAGGAAAGTGTAACTTAAAACTAAAGATTTCTAGACATAAATCCCATTTATTGATTGTATTATTTGTTTTGTAAATAGGTCTTCATTATTGCAATGTTAGGAAATTGGAACGTCGTATGACGCAATGAAATTATCAAGATATGATCTTGTATTCTTAGTAATCCTGGTTGCACTTTTAATGGAAAATGTTGAGTCTATGAATTGAGACAAATAAAATTTTATTTTTAAAACAATTGGAATTCGAGAGGTAGTTTACCTTTGCCACTAGTGTTCACACTGATTGGATTTAAAGTTAAAATTTCAACAAATTAGATTGTTTAGACTTAATAAATTGTAACAACTAAATTTTTGCATTCTTACAAAATCATGATTCCGTTAAGTAACTACGAATTCTGCGCTAGTTAGACTATATATCAATTCGTACAATATACTTTGAGAAAAGGTCAAATTAATTTATCATTTGGAATAACCTTTCTACACAGATAAAAGTATTCTCTGAAGGTATTTTAATGCAAAATGAACGACGTTATATTGCGTATTAAGGTATTTCGTAAGAGACGGGCATTAAAAAAGTATCGCCCACTAAATTTGGAGGACGTTATAACCAGTCGAACGTGTGCAGGTATGTGAAGTCACCTTAATTTTTCTTCCTTTTGGTGGCACCCTTTCTGTTCATCATACTTTTGAAGGCCAACCGGTTTCCGAAAACCTATTTGTGTTACATGACATTTATTGAGCAATTGAAGCAAGAGATGAGATATATTTACTTATATATATTTTTTAGAGCACCTATTTTTTTTCTAGACAAATTGGAAAGATCATCTCTCTATATTTGCGGTCTTAGCAAATTTCACGATTATTACCTCTACGCTGAATTAAAAAAACGGCAAATTTATTATGAAGGTTAACAGTTGTATATTACTTTAACATTCCAAAATATGTTTACATTTTTTTTTCAGACATCTCATATGGACTTTATTTTATCTTTTAAAGCAACTCAGAGAACAGTATCATACACCTTCAAAAATTTAAAATATAAAAAAGTTTGTGTCACATAATAATATTGTTTTTCTCTTGGCGTTCTGCAAAACAGGATTCTATCAAGTTTAAAACACTTGGGTGAGCCATCTGTCAGTTTCCTTTTTAAACTATGTGTTATTTCGACACTGTCAACACGAACACGTCTAAAATATCGATAGAGATTTAGTGATAAACCTCCTCGACAGGAAATGGATTTACTTGCTTGAGCAATTCTGGAAAATATTAAAAAAAAAATCCAAATTAAAGAAAGAAATCGAAGTCAAGTTCCTATAGTCGCTGGTGTTAAGGAAATTTGTAAAAAAAATCGTGAAATTGGCATACTTATTGATAACCTAATCTATCCTCGTACTTGTCCAGTGCGCACAAACAAAAATATTGCTGCTGTTGCCCAAGGTGTGCGTGAATACCTCAACTAGTTGCAGATCTCAACAACTGAACATCAGTTGCATTTCCTTGAGGAAAATTTTTGCATAAAGATCTCGGATTATGTCCTTACAAGGTCCAACTCACTCAAGAATTAATGACTATTCGCTGTGTTATCGCTTCTCTATGTAGGGTTCAAATGAGTTGAAAAATGACGTCGATTTCGTTCGTAAAATCATCTTTTCGTACGAACCTCACTTTCATCTCGGAGGATAGGTAAACAAGCAAAAATTTGGGATTCTGAAAATCCATACGTAGTCGAAGAAAATCCAATCCATCCTTAAAGAGTAACTGCTTAGTGTGGTTTTTGGAGTAGTGGCATTACTGATCCTTTCTTCTTTGAAGATGAAGCTGGCAATAATGTTTCAGTGAATAGAGTGCATTACAGAGGCATGACAACTGAATTTTGGTGGCCGCAATTAGACGATTTAGAATTGGAGGAGCTTTACTTCAGGTTAGTTCGATAAAAGTGTGATCAGCCGTTTTGGAGATGTGCAATGACCACCGCACAAACGAATATTAACGCCATTAGACTTTTATATGGGGAACTGATAAGGATCGTTGTTAATGCACAAAAAATCCACACACTTAAGGGAAATATTCGCCAAATAGAGCCACAAACCATCAGAAATATGCGGAAAAATTGGGTTGACAGGATGGACTACTGCCAAGCCAGCCGTGGCAGCCCTTTGAATAAAATTGTATTTCCTAATTAATCAGAAGATTTACTTTTTTCAATAAAGGAAAAAACTTTGAAAAATATTAAACGGTTTTTTTGGTATAGCAGTTTTAAAAAGAAACCAACAGATGACCCACCCATTACTTAAGAATATAAATTTCTATCTGTCTTTTCTATTTCATATTTTCCTTAATAAACTTTGATTAAAAACATTTATTCAGTTTAAATCTGTTTTCTATTCGGGTTACTACGTTACACGCCTTGCAGGTGTTTGCAACGTAAATGCCTTTCGTTCCCCCATTGCAAAGTTTGCGTTTCGGTAAAATTGCCTTCATTTATGTATGAGGGCGTAACTTGGTAACCTTATTTATATTAAAGTTTTCATGACGGATACCGGGAAGAAAATTTGAACGTGATACTCAGCGGGACAATTAAGAAAGTTTCTAACTTCAACAGAAATACATAAAGCAGTGAACTGGAAATTGTAGACCGTCTCTGAACTTGTTTTAAAAGAGTTGCGAAAGAAACTTTCTTATTTGAAAGGAAAGTGTTATTTGACAGTTTTTAAGCTTTTAAAGTAACTTAAATAAAGCAAGCTACATACACATCTTTTCAAAATTGTGTCGCTATGAAACATAATTCTGAAATAAATCTTTATACGATGGCAGAAATAAAAAAATTGTATGCGGTTTTTAGATAGAAAAAAAAAGACTATATTTTCTCGGAAACCCATTCATGACCTTTTAGCTAGAGAAAATACCGAGAATAATGTCTCTCTTTGTTGATCAAAAAACGAGTATCCAGATTATTTATCACTCTGAATTTTTCCTCAAAATTGTCGTTGAGGGGTAACAGCGTGATATTAATAAAAGTTATCATAGTTCCTAACCATTCCATCGTGATGCATATATTCAAACGACGAATATCTGCTTAATTATAATACAAACAACAGAGAGGTTAATCTGGAGACCCTAATTATTGAAATTCAGTTAAGTAAGATATGCATAGCGAGTATGCACGGTATAACATAATTTTGGGCCCTGTGATCGCACGAATTTGTTTATCAAATAGCTCTATCACGTCTGGTTCCATATTGAAGTTGCACAGAAAAAACATTTTTTAGGGTAATTTGTGCAATTATTTTAAAATTTTAAAATAAATTGTAATTACAATATAAATTAGACGCAAAATACTCATTATTAAGAAGAATTTGATCAACACCATATTATATGCTTCTACAATTACTTATTTTCAATTTTAGCCACCGGACACTTGGCCGCGTGCATCAACTCCACGTGGCCAGACTGCAGCCTCTGCACGGTTAATAGTTTATAATACCGTGCTAAAATTATTGGCATTTATTTATTAGTTAAATGTCCTGTATCATTAGTAAATTACTAACGTACATTTTTGTACAGCTGCAGACAATTTCACTAGTTAAAAACATTGAAAATAAATAAAAAACGTACACTGAATATTTATTTAAAAACCATAACTCAGTACTGAAATTAATTAGTCTCTCATTTTGCGAGCAAAATTGTAGGACTGCACTCTCGACACAAAGGTGGATGCGCATCGCTAGGTGTATGTCTGTAGTATTAATTAATTGTTTCTTATTATTAGATGATTTATCTCTAATTTGAATGCAATGCTGAGTGCCTTACCTTATTTTAAACCTAGATTGTAATTGCAAAAAAAGCGTCAAAACCATTTTTTTTTTCGAATATCAATCCCGAAAATCTCTAGAACCAGAAGTGAGTGTGCAATGTTACTTCCGTTTTCTGCAGAAAGTGTTATCGTATCACCCTGTGTGATCTCAAAGCCGATACAAAGTAAAAATTTGTTGTACTGTGTTATTAAACAGAGATCTATACAATTTACTACATTAAGAATTTAAAATTATAATTATTTTCTATTTGTAAGTATATCAAATTTCTTAAAATGCTTTTTAAAAATATCTATTTCTAAAGACTAAGACATTAATAATGTAGGAATAAGTTATTGAAAAAGATTGTGGAAGGCTCACTTTTCAGTACAAAAAAGAATAAGTCACCTATCTAACTGACATAGCTGTCCCCAACGACACAAACATCCAAACGAAATACACAGAAAAAAATCTCCAAATACACCCTGCAACAGAAATAAAAATGTTTATGAAAACAAGAAAAAGTCATCATTGTTCCCCTCGTCATATCAGCCACAGGCTTTACACCAACAACCTTCGCACCACACTTAGTGCAATTAGGACTCAACACAAACATACACAGAAACATCCAGAAGTCAGTGATTTTGAAAATATGTAACATTGTCAGGTCATTCCTTAATATACAATGGTAATAGCGTTTGTGTTGTTTTGGCTTAGGCCGGTCAGCCAAACATGGAACCACATTGACTAAATGTGAGAAAGAAGAACAAAAATCTATATATGTATAAAACGCAACGCCTCTCTGTCTGCCTGTTAGTGCGCTTATCACTCGACAACCACCTATCCGATTTACGTGTTTTTTTTTTTTAAATTCATACTTATGTTCTCTGGCCAGGTTATAGGATATATTTTATACATAAGGAATAAGCAGTGACGATAATAGTGAATCACGTCCACGCGAGCGGAGCGGCGGGCACGGCTAGTTGGTTTATAATTTAAATGGTGCAATAAATGTATATAAAATTAGTTACGCTTCCATATTTTACTAGTTAACGTAAACCATAAAAATAATCTCGACACCCTATTATTTACTAACTCATTAATATGTTTTCCTCCGCCACTGATTGCTTTTTAATGCAACCTGCATACACAAGGATACATAGTTAATTTAGTGTATGAGAAAGGGCTCGGAGTTAATTGCACCTTCGCTACTGCGGCGATACAGTTTCTATTAGAGCTATTGTGGCTCTTATAGAACAGTTTTTAATGGAGCGGCTTTGTAACTGTTTGGTAATTTACTTCCTCGTTTTAATGGAAGTGACGATGGGTTTCTTTTTTAACAGTAGGTGACTGTTATCTTTTGAAATTTGTTTTGCTAGCTTCATATTGGGAAATATCGGTGAGGTTGGAAAAATACTGATTAATTTTTTTTGTCTAAGAATAACTAACGTTGATAAATCGCGTAAATATGGTAAATGGTCCAAAGGACACATTTGATTTTGAGCGAGTGAAGTGTAACTTCTTGCATTATTGTGTAACAAGCTGCTCATCAAATGTCTCATTACTGGCAAATAATACTTGCAGTAATTGCTATCCTACAAAAAAGCCATGTTTTGCTTTGTGTTGAGAGTTTTCGCATTTTTTGGTTTGCAGCGTAGATTTAAATATACCTTGATTCTTCAACTGCCTAAAAATTGTGGCTTTGTGACGGATAGGAGTTTTAGAAATATAAACGGTAGGATCGGCGGAAATGTATAGTACATACTTATGGAACAGCGGGTAAAATATTGTATTGATTTTCCCTGTTAGCAGGAAGTATTGTATACGAAATTTTTCTTTTTTTTAGATCTTATGATTTTTCCATCACGATAAACATTTTTTTTATCTTCCAACTTCATGATAAATAATACGAAATATTACAAAAATAATTACACAGGCCAACAAAAAAAATATTTGTAAAAAATTTTTAAACCAATATATCTAACTGTTATGTATTTTTGGGTGCTGAAACCGTATCTGGTATCAGTTTTTTTGTATCGCCCACGGTTCTATCACAATATGACATCGATTAAAATTCAAAATGGGGAAAATTAAATAATTAAATTATAAATAATTAATAAAAAATAAAAAAAATAAATAGATAAACAGATTCCAATAAATGTTTTTCTTTCAGCCTAGAACCATGCAATTTTGCTTTTTCCTTAGTCAAACCCAAATCTCTCACCAAATCATTTAATTCAGCTTGTGTAAACAACTGTGGTTTTAAATTTTCTAGACAATATTGACACTCATTATCATCCGGTCGACTTTTATTAAATTCGGGACTGGACTGTAAAACGTCATCAATAGACAGATGGCTTAGGGACAGGAAGTCCCGGTCCATGTCCTACCGGCCGATTAGCTGAAGTAAAGTTAGGATAGACAATTATTTCCTTATCTTTGGAGTTATATCCAGAAACATCAACGCTGCAAAAATAACAATCATTTGAATGATTTTCTTGCTCTCTCCATACTATGGGTACTGCAAATCTAAAAGCTTTCTTTTCTTTCTTATACCATTTCCTAAGATCCTCGACACATAACATACTTTGTGAGGAGCACAACATTTTTCTTGATTACTGATTTTTACATCAAAATATGCAAAGTATACTTTTTTTACAAAGTCAGTAATGTTTCTTTGATGTTTTTTAACTACAAACTCACCACATATGCAACAAAAAGTGTTGGGAGAGTTTTTACAACCACGATTAGCCATACTTTGAGTGTGAATTAAAGCACATAGGTTAAACACTGCAATGCGAGGTTATATTAACTGGAAGAAAACAAACAGCTGTGACATTTATCGGAACTGCCAACCTAATAACATTTGATTTTTCTGCAATCTTATAAAATTCTGATTTTATTGCCAACCTTCGAATGATAAAAAATAAACTTTTCACATTTTGAACATTAACATGTGAAAAATTGGTGGGTGATGCGACTTTTTTTATTATTATTTTCGGACTCAGCACACCAAAAAACATATGAATCAGGTAAAATTATTAAAAAAGTTTTTTCATCGTTGGCCTGTGTTATCCAATCACATCACAAAAAAGATTTATTCTTTACACATCAAGAGGTCTTTCTTAGCATAACTGACAATGTGGACATTAAATATATTTTTGTTTATTTGAACATTTTTGTTGATGTGATGTAGCAAAATTTAGTATTTACTGTAGGACTGCATGTTTGCAAGGAAAGTACTGGGTAAATCATTTTACAAATTTTTCATTATAAAACTCAGTCGTAATCATCGACAGTCACGTCAATTGTTACACATTTATTCTACACTCTGGATTAATCTAGTATTTTTAGCTATTGTCCGCTATTGATTTTCCGTAGTGACCTAGTTTTATCTTTTGGTTTCTAGATCTATTGTTACTTAATATATATGTTCAATTTTTATGTAAATGCGTATTAGGAAAATAAGATTTTGTCTTAATTAAATAAAATATGTAATTAAGCAAAACAGAAGCCATGTTTGAATATTTATGAGAAAAATTAAAATACAATGACGGTAAACACCTTTTATTCAGTTTCCGCCATTTTATCAATTAATTCGTATTATAATTATTTTTGATGTTTTGCAAAATAATTAGAAAATGACCTTATCTCTGTCAGCCGAATTGTTTATTTGTTATTTTTCCTTGGTTTATTTGAAGATTTTGAGTTCTGTTTTAACTGCTAATCCTAAAATTGCATTTCTTGCAGCGATATTCATCAAAGCATCACCTTCTTGAAGTCATGTTTACCTGTAGCGTACTAAACCATTTAAAATGTAAGAATTGTTTTGTCTCTTTTTATATTTTTCTCATACATTGCATCTTGGATTATTTACCCAGGTCTTTACTCTTAAAAATAACGTTTACTTATTGCATCGCTTGTTTATTTGCACATTTTTTTTTATATATAATTTTACGTAAATTCTTTCTCACCATTATGCCATTCACCAACCGCTACGAAATGTCGTGCTGTAAGTTCATTAACACTTTAAGGATTTGTAATAAGCCGAAGTTTTGTTATTCTTCTTTTTAACAGCTTAACCGTTTGTATGAAATATGAAACTGCGGCCGTTTTGAATAGGTCTTCTTTTGTTCTTAACGCGCCACCAAATCCTTTTATGATTATTGGCTAAAGGTTAAAGTTCAAAAAAGCTCAATTTTTTAAGGATACATGGGCATCTGAATTATGCTGTGTCCCTCGTGGGCAACCGTAGCGAATATTATGAGGACGATACGGCCAAAGCTACAAAGTTAAACACATTTAAATGTCTTATTATATATATATATATATATATATATATATATATATATATATATATATATATATATATATATACTAGGGCTACCTTTTAAGTTTTTACAAAACAATGAAGGAAAAAAATTTTTTTGGTACAAATCGTTTTATTATTTTCTCAAAATATTCGCCTTCAAGATTTATACACTTTTGCATTGCGTTCGAACCAATTCTCGAAACATTTTTCCACTCTGAAGTTGGTACCTCACAAACTTGGTTTCGAATCGCTGTCCACGCATTTTTCTTGACATTTGAGATCAAAAAAAAGTCGTTACGGGATAAATCAGGTGAGTATGGGCAATGAAATATTAATTCGATGTTTTTCTCCGTCAAATATTCAATTGTTTGACGTGCTGGGTAAAAGCTAGCATTGACATGATGAAGAATGATGCGACGTTTTCAGTTGTTTCTCCTGATTTCATCGATGACTTCTGGCAAACAAATTGTCGTATACTATTCAGCATAACCTGTTCTTCGATGCTCTAAAGCAATGGTTGTAACATATCCAGTATGACTAAAGGAACAAGCGGTCATTTTCTTGGAAGTGCTTTGCGAACGAACGACTTTTGTTGGATTCGGTTCATCCTGTAACACCCAAACAGTTGATTGTTGCTTAGTTTCTGGTTCGTACGAATATATCCGTAACTTACGACGTTGTATACGGATTTTGCATGTCCTCGGTCGAATTTTTTGAGTATTTCCTTACACCAATTAACACGACCTTTCCGGTCGAATTATGCGGAATCCATCGAGAACAGATCTTTTTCACAGCCAAATGCTTATGCCAAATCAAATGAACTGCAGTCTTTGATATACCTAAGGATGCCTCTATTTCACGGTAAGTCACATGCCGATCCTCTTTAATCATATTGCGCACAGCAACCGATTTTGGTCGACCTTCACGAAATTCATCGCTAACGCAACTGCAAACCAATTGGAAACAGACTTTTTTGATGGTGATTTATTACCAAATGTTGAACGAAGCGACTCGAGGCATTGTTGTTGAGTTAGACCTTTACTAAAATCGTAAAAAATCATGCAACGAAAACCTTCACGTGAAATTTCGATTTGTTCACAAAACTGTTTTTTTAAACACTCACTGTAAACAAATTACTCAGCCATATTTCTGAGCTGCCACTGTTTTATCAATTACAAATGACAAATTTTATAACGATGGCAATGTCACATCTCAATAGTGCCATCTAGTGGTCGTTTGTAAAAACTTAGAAGAGGGTCCTCGTATATATATGCTACGTTACAGCTTAATTACAAAGCCAAACTTAAGACAAATAGTCAGAATATGTATGTTATGATCATACCAAGTAGTTATACAATTACTTATTTGCAAAATTACGTAGCTCAACTTTTACCGGTATGTAAAGTTTAAATTCGTGCATAGTAATCGAACAAATAAGAGCAGAAAAGCAAAGCAGAAAAATACTATGGAAAATAGACCATTTATTTGTTACTATATACACATAAAGGGAGTTGTAACGCACTAATTAGATGTAGCTGAACAAAGTTGAATTTTGTACATCGACAGTAGCGTAACAGTGTTTTTGCGTAGATAAGTTAAGAAACAATAGATTCACATAATAGTTAATAATTTTAATGCTACTTGCCTTGAAAATTAAGTGAAATTGAACTAGTAGTAATAGAAGAACAAGATAAATCAACTAAAGAATTTGGTAACTTATTAAATCCCTATTTTATGGCCATCTTGATTGACCTGAACCAAGGACATGTTTTATGTAATCCACTAGTATACACTCTCATAAGTCTTAAGACGTTATCAATCTTAAACTTTGCAAAATAGGATAGGTGCTTATATTTGGTACATATTATAAGGAAACGTTTGCTATTGCTATACCAATTTAGAACCCGTACTAACTGTATGAACAATGTATTGAAATATTTCTTGCATGCATGACAAAATGCAGAGTGTACAAAAGCTATATTTGAAAGCTTTAATGACGTCAAGCTTAGAATTTATTAAAGCTTGAAGTCTTATTCCACATCTCGGAAAACAGGAAATTCATCACCAATGTGTGGTAAAATTAATAAATTGTGTAAGTTCATTGTTTGATCAAATTAAGAAACATATTTATATTGTAATCTCAAGAGTGTATGTACATTATTATAAATATTTAATAGAAATAAAAATCACGATTTTGCAAATGCAAAAAGTAGGCAAACTCCAAGATAATTTATAAGTAATTTACACTAAGCATTAATAAACTATTAATGTAAAAGAAAACCAACAGCAAATGTAATTTTAAATCAGATTCAACCCAGTTATATTATATGCTTGAAACCTTGCATAACTGATTTCATTATTGCCGTTTAACTAAAGATTTATAAGAAAATTCTAGTAGATTTACGATGCCGTTCATTAACGAACAAAAAGCATAATGGCGCTACCACTAACAGGTAAATAACTGTATTTAGAAGTAATAATGGCATTATTATGCTTCTTTGAAAAATATGTACAGCAATTAGATTATACACGTTCAGGAAGTTCGTTTTTATTTACGTAATCGTCTAATCTGTAAAAAAAAATTATTATATTATTATATAGCCAATAACATCAGTATAACATCGATTACTAATGAAGGTAACGTCGGAGAAATTTGGAATTTAAGATTTAACATGCAGTTATGAATTTGTTACTATATATGTAATATGTGGCATGGAATACATTCGGAGAAGTTAAAAGTACTTCTCAAGCAACAGACATCTAAAAAATTCTCTTAAGAGACTCAAACTCGGTTGGCCAACTGGAGGGTACACTTCGTCAGGAAAGGACTTCTTGAAGTGCTTCTCCAGGTGCATTTTCTGAGATCGGAAATTCAGCAACCGGAAGTAGCTCAGACACAACTGAACCTTTGTTATAAGGCCAAGAGGGCTGACTACAAACCAAATAGTCAGCTATGACAGAATCAAATTGGCTAAAGGGACTTTTGAACATTCCAAAACGCCAAGACCTGATGGAATCTTCTCAGTACTTCTACAACAAGAGAAAGAGCGCACTTATGCAGAATACATCCAGCATGCCCTGCACTGGGCTATGTCGTCCAGGAATGGAGAACTGCAAATGTAGTCTCCATTCCTAAACCTGGACTGGAATATCGACCAATCAGCCTTTCATCTTTTCCGATAAAAAATTGATGGATGGGTGCGGAAAAAGTTGATAGCTAGGTATATAACAGGGGGAACTTCTAGAAAACCTTCTACATAAACACTGACAGGCCTGTGAATCAGGAAAATCATATAAATACGGCTGTTACGCCCTGTTTACATGATGAGATGCCTATTGAATAAGAACAAATAGGGAATGGAAACAACAACTTGTACAATTTGGGCACAGTTATAGATCTAGTTAACGACAAACTCGTGGCTATGCAATTTGATTATATGAACTATATAGAATTGGGTGCGATCCAAATATATGTATGAAGGTGGAGCCTCTGACGAAGGCCACCAGTCTGATCTGTACAGACGAGACGGATCAAAAATTGCGAGCGGAGTAAGCGCTGGCATATAGATAGAGAAGCCTAAGTGGAGCTTTATCATTCCACTACAAGTGCAACAATATTCCAGACAGAAATTCACGCAATACAAGCATGTGTTCATGAGAATATTAGTTGGGGCTACCGCAACCAAGAAATATATATTATCCCAGATACTCAAGCTGATCTAAAGACTTTAGACGCTTATTAGGCGTTTACACTCCAAGATTATTATGGAGTGTAAACGTGACCTCTTAACACTACCTTCCGGAATCAACAGGGTTAAAACATTGGGGTTCTATGACATTCAGGAATAAAAGATAATGAAAAAACGGACGAATCGGAAAGATTCGGAGCTACAAAACCATACAGGGACCAAGAACCAGCGTTTGGTATACCAAAACAGGTGGTAAAAACGACAATTAATAGATGGTCATATCAGCAACATCTAGATTGTTGGCTAGCAACATCTAGCCAAAGAAATGCGAGGGACGTAATTGGCGGCCCCTTGAAGAAACTAACAACTGACGTCATTTGTTTAACAAGGACCCAGACCAAACTAGTGGTGGGGCTGATCACCGGCCACTGTCATCTGAGGAAACATTTAAAGAAAATGGGTATCCATAATGGTCCCACGGCATAAAGACTATGTGGTGAAAAGGAAGAAACTTCGATGCATCTCCTATATGAATGTGCAGCTTTAACTCCGAACAGACATGAACTGTTTGGAGATTTACATCGTGGCGACAAATTATCACATGAATGACTTGGAAGGAGGCTAATAAACTTAAAAGGGACGACGCGCATGTAACCAAAAGAACGGAGTACAATGAGCCCAGAAGATGTAGTGCACGAACAGGCACAATCGCCTACCCCACCGCCTACAACTAATATGTGGCATTAAACGATACAAAGGTGCTTCTCAGTAGTTATTGTAAAAACAAAAAAAAAACAGTACTTAAGTTTTCAACAATATTTTGCCTGTAAAATATCTCATCAACATAAACATCAAAAAATTAGTTCTCTTTTATCAATCTATTTACTCAACGATTAATTAAAATAATAAATCTCTTTTCACAACTCAACCTGAACTGCAGGTTTTTTTTTGTACCCTCACAGCAACGTATAAATCGTTAATTTGACAATCTTCTTATTATTTCTATCTACTTTATCCAACATTGTTATGCACAGAGGTGTTTTCCTTTATTCTTTATTAAAAGAGCTCTTGGCTTTAGGGATATATTAAAGAAAATTCTTTAATGAAAACCACTCAAAAAATTAATTATACAAAATCAAAAGAAATTAATTTTGGACGTATTAACGTTTTCATGAAAAGTAAATTTATCAATTAAACATAACATAACCAGAAATAAAAATAATTTATGATAATGGCGATCGTCGTGTTTCATAACTAACACCGCACGTGGAAAGATTATAATGAAAAAAAATAGTTATATATCATAACAAAAACCTACGCTTCTTTCGTATACTTGGTCGTATTTTTCCAAGCATCACATCTGGTCGATAATATAATTAATAGCTATTAAATATTAATAAATAGTATACTAACATTAAATACTAAAGCATCGTATACCGTTTTCGATTGTATCAGAATCAGGCATGCATTTACGGTTAACGGAAAGTTTAATAAATTTTCTGTTTTGCTTGTTGTTAGCTATTTTCGATATAAGAATGTAACATGCTAACGTCAAATGTATGTTTATATTTTTTTTATATGCAACAGACTAATAACATCAGAGATAATATTATTTTTAAGTTTTTACAAAAACAATGAAAGAAAAGAAAATTTTGTACAAATCGTTTTATTATTTTTCAACATATTCACCGTTAAGATTTATACACTTTTGCATGCGTTCGAACTAATTCTCGAAACATTTTTTCCACTTTGAAGTTGGAACCTCAAAGACATGGTTTGGGGATTCAACAGCTTCTTGAACTGGTGGAAATCGCTGTCTATGCATTTTTTTGACATTGGGTAACAAAAAGAAGTCGTTAGATCGTTAGAATACGGGCAATGAAACATTAATTCTGTTTTTCTCCGTCAAATAATCAATTGCTTGACGTACTGTGTAAGAGCTGGCATTGTCATGATGAAGAATTATCCTTCGTTTTCGATTGTTTTTCTTAATTTCATCGATGACTTCTGGCAAACCAATTGTTGTATACTATTCAGCATTAACTGTTCTTCGATCCTCTAAAGCAATGGTTGCAACATGTCCAGTATAACCAAAGAAACAAGCAACCATTTTCTTGGAAGTGCAGTCTTCGATATGCCTAAGGATGCGTTTATCTCACAGTAAGTCACATGCCGATCCTCTTCAATCATGTTGCACACAACATCAATGTTTTTTGGAACAACCAATTTTGGTCGACTTTCACGAAATTCATTGCTGACAGAAGCATGACCATGACGAAATTCTGCAAACCAATTGTAAACAATCTTTTCTGATGGTACTTCATTACCAAAAATTGAACGAAGCGATTCGAGGCATTATTGTTGAGTTAGGCCTTTACTAGAATCGTAAAAAATCATCCAACGAAAAAAAATATTCAGTTTTTACTTTGATGCCTATCATAGTTGTTTCTCATAAAATTTTTGAAAAATAACTCTCAGTTCATCACCTCAGTGGTAAACAGAACAAAAGGTTCGCTAAAATTACGGATCTTTTGCAAATGCCTGTAGGTCTCTAATTTACCAAAGAATATGATTTTTTCAGTACCACAGAGGGATATTTTCAATTTAAATTAGTGCTGATATTCAGAATTTTAAATAGGAAAATCAGAACGCAATTTAATTTTTTTTTAAATCAGATTTTTACGTAAAAGAGAATATGGGATAGTTAAATTGTTTAAAATTTGCCAACAAGAAAATCAGATTTATTTAATTTTACATTTATTTAATATTTATCAACAGCAGTCACGAAAACTATTCATCTTTTACAACTATTACCATTTTATATACTTGGTGGCAAACCTCAAATGTTTTAAATTTTATTTGAATTTAATAGTCACTTATTCCGTGCTGATTCAGATTTTGTTCTCATATTTATGATTTACATATTCCTCGAAATTGAAAGAGTAAAAATTTAAAAAAAAAAGGTTTTAATATAATTAAAGAGAAAGTCAGTAAGTTCACTGTTTAATTATTTTGATAAATCCGTTATGAGTAAGTATATTTTGCGACAAAAAATTTTAATGTTCGACAATAAAAACTTAAACTCCGACCACAAATGACGAGTCAAAAATTTTTGTTTTACAAAAATATCAATAAAAATAAGTTACTTATTTGTTCGTTTTTAAAATTAAATACAATACGAACCGAATTTCATTGAGACTGTTGGGTGTCCCCAAATTTAAAGAAGCAACTTGGTGTATTTTTGTATAAATTAAAAAAAAAACTTCCGGTTTCCTAGTCTTTTCCTAAGTGTTTCTTACCTCTGTAGCCCTACTTAAAACGGGAATGATAAGGCATAAGGGGAAGGTTTGACCTATTACCTAAAACTTAAATAAACATCTTGTTTTATGATTTACTAGCCTAAGGGTGTATTCTTGTATTTTGTGGCCAAAGTTAACGAGAATTAATGAACTTTGGAATTTAATTAAGCATAAACATAATGAGAAACAAGAAAGTTTAATGAAGCTTTAAACTTAGGGTAAAACAAATTATTAAGTATATATATCGTTAACGAGTTTAAATTTATACACATTATTTTATTCAACGTTACATAGTAAATTTCTACTTGGATCTTAACAATGTGTGAGAATTCAGAACTAGTAAATTTATTATTATTTTTAGTGTCCCCTACGGAACACTTATGAGATCATTTCGGTGTCCGTCTGTCCATCTGTTTGTCACACCCGATTTTCCCCGAAACTATTTAACATAGAAAGTTGAAATTTGGCACAAATATAGAAATTGATGGTCCAATCAGAGGCGTACAGTTTTGAAAGTTAAATTTTGACCTAAGGGCTTAGTTTTTGGGGGTGAAATTGGAAGTGCACACACTTTTCTTTGTATTATTTTTTTTAAAAATGCCACAAATCGATGTTCACCCCCTCCTTATCTCGACAAGTACTGATCAAAAAATTTTGAAAAAATCCTGGTATATTCCCCATAAAGCGTAGATTGAATGAAAATTATCACGAATTGATAATTTATCTGGTATATAAAAAACAAATTTTTCAAGGTCATCAGTTTTCAACAAAGATCGGAAACAAATTTTGTTGAAAACTCATTTAGGGTGTATTTTGTGAAGTCATTGATCTTTTTATACCTCTGTAACAAAATTTTTTATTTTAAAAGCAATCAACGTACGGAACACTAATTACGTAAGTCCAACTTGCACTTGGCCGTTTATTTTTTTTTTATTTTCGGAAGTAGTGACTGAATCATTATTAATGGAATTTAAGAGAAATAATTCAATAAAATAATATGATTAATATTATTTTTTTAACAAATTCGTAAACTAGGAAAATTTGCTATATAGAAATCCGAAGAACTCATGATTCGTGAACAAAAATTATATTATTAAAAGATATTCCAAAAAAATATGCATTTTTTTGAAATATCTATAAAGGAAAATGTGATTTTCTTAAAGAGTAAGTGAAGTCTTTGGTTTGTTACTTCAAAATAACATAATAAGAAATTACACAATGACACTAAGTTGGTATAAATAAATGTTTTTTGGACGTCGTGTTTCCATACGTATGCTTTTTCTTCATATATATAAGAAATTATTGTTTGATGTTTCTAGAATGTTGGTGGCTTTTAGTTTTCAAATCATTTTTTTTCTAATAATAGCTCCCAAATAAAAAACTCACCTTTTACCTTTCATTTATTGACGAATTAGCTAGTTACAAAAAATTATAACTAACATACAATGAGTAGAGTAAGCATGATTACAATTTAGATCCTTAGATATATAGATGCCAGGGACCTAACTAACTTAGCCGAGGTATTGACAAATTTAATTAAATCTTAAGCTAATCTGGAGGCATAGGGTCGCTGGGTCTTTGCAGACAGCGGTGAGCATGGCGTGGAGGCGGGCGGTAGGCGGTCCTGACTGTAGGGTTGGGGTGGAGGGTGGCTTTGTCCAGGAATTTCAGCTGTGTGCTGCTGATGAATTTCCGGATTGTAGGCATCTGGAGATCTCTGTGGAGCTGAGTGTTGCGAACAAACCATGGGGCGTTGGTGATAATACGGAGGGCCTTATTCTGGATGGTCTGGAGGGTAGCCCTGCGGGTGCGTGACATATGACACCACGCAGGGCGGGGGAGTAGGTAATTCCAGCTCGGATGATCGTCTTGTAGATTGTCAACTTGTTGCGCGTTGACAATTTTCTGGACTTGAGAAGGGGGAAAAGGTTGCCGAGGAGTTGGTTGGCTTTCTGGGCGGAGGCGCTGTTAAGATTTTATTATATGTATTATATGTCATAAGTTGTCGTTGTTGTTTAGAGACCAGAGCGCGTCGACTATTGTGGTCGTTGTTGTTCAGGGGCCAGAGCGCGTCGACTATTGTGGTCATTTGGCGCCCCATTTAAAAATTTGTATTTAAATATCATATTGTTACTTTCATATCATTTAGATAATTGTAGATGTTGTTTTTGATTGTACTGAATTGATTAATGGTTTATATAATCGATTGAGGGATGTTGTGTTTTATTCTCAGCTCGGAGGAGTGATCATCCTCGAAGATATGCTTAACTGAGAGGATGGCACTGCAGGTTACGCACCTCGGTACTGGTTACTTTTTCATAGACTCAGTTAATTCGTTCTACTCTAAAAATATTACGTCTAAGAAATTTGTTAAACAGAATCAAAAACTTTTGTAAGACAATTGAAATCTGGTAAAAAAGCAAAAAAACACGGTGAGATTGTGATATTTTGAGAATATTTACATAAATTTAGCAGTATTAAATCCTTCATAAGGGCTTGAGTCGAATTTTGTACCTTCTTTTCTGGCTGGACTTAAGGACGTAATAGAAGCTGACAATTGTGTATGTAGATGGAATAGTATCGGGTAGCTCGCAACAGCCTCTAACTCTATTCCCACAATTTTTCAGGAAAAGGAACAAACGAAACATTCTTTTTTCCTCAAAATTAGGTACTTCATCAAAACTACCTGTCTGACAATATGCCGTAATTTACTTTGAAAATCCTGTCAAAGTAAACTTAGTTATTCTTGGTCGTACACATATTTTTATGTGTTATCTTGGTCGTACACATATATTTATTTATTTTAACTGCTAAAAAAACTATTAGGTAAAGCCTATATTTAGATTTTCTGTAAAGCTGAAATATTTTTTTCTTGGGCCACTATATCCTGGCAGCACATAAATCCTGTTTTGGTACTTTCAAAGAATGGTCTACGATTACGTCATAATGGTAATTTACATGGATCTGGGGGAACTACAAGGTTTATATTATTATGTATATGACAACAAGGTGTCATTCGATTTAAATCACGACATGGTTTAAATTGAAACAAATGAAATAATTGAAGATCATTGTTAGCAGAAATATGCCTACATGACCAAGCAATAAACAGCTTTTTTTCAGAGATTACTGGAACATAATATGCTTGTATCAAAAAGTTTACTGATCCAGTTGCTTTATTTCGGACTAAAAAAACATTTTTGTTGCAATATATGGTATCTTTAGCTCGCGAAAGCGTAAAATTTAAAAGCATACCTGCCCTCAATCGGGGTTGTCTACGGCCACAGATCGACAGAGGAATTGCCCAGCCAGTTTTCAACAACTACCGCTAGGCAGCGCGACCGTTAGGGTTCCACCCTACGTATACTAAAATCAACGTCAACTACTAAACCATAAACGTAAAAAAAGTTTATGTTTCAGCAGTTACCTAGTGTTTTCCTATTATGCCTTTAAATCCTTATTTATATTATATTATATCTTATTATTAAATTTAAATATTTCCTTTCTGCTGGAAATGCGCTACAGTTCAACCGATACCCAAAAAAGGTAAGAAGAACTTGCCAAATAACTACCGACCAGTCGCACTGCTTTCGGTAATACCAAAAGTGATAGAGGCTGTCAGTGCGTTTTCTAAAATATCTTGAAGGATTGAATATTATTAGCTACCATGAATATGGTTTTCCTAAGTAAAGATATACAGGAGATCTTTTAATTTATATAACACATGTTTGGAACAACACATTTGAATACTTTGGAGAATTTCGAGCGGTTGGATGTTGGATACGCTACGCTCTTATGGTATGTCTGAAAAGTTCTGTTTATGGCTCTCGTATTTCCTCAGAGAGCTTTCTTTACGAGTGAGAGTCGACGGATATCCTTCTAACACCTTCACTATCAACGCCATACCAACAAGAAGTTATTCAACTTAACAAAGACCTGGAAAAGTTCTGTCTTGGGGTGACAGTAACCAAGTAGAATTTAACGCTACAAAAACCCAGACGGCAGTTTTTCTAAAAAAGTTAACGTTGCTGAACATGCTATTGTTGTCGGGGCACTCCATTACTTTAGCATTGTTAATATGTCTTAGCATGAACATGTTGCAAGCATAGCAAAGAGAGCTTTTCAAAAGTTGGGAATATTATTTTTAGAAAGTTTTACACTCCACAACAACTGTTAATCCTGTACGAAGCTCAAATAACGACCAACGATGGAATTCTGCTCCCATGTTTGGGGTTCTGCTCCCAAACATACACTGCATTTATTAGATTTTATTCAGAAGAGAACTGTACGCCTGTCTGGAGACGCAGAACTGACCAGTAACAATTCCTTGGAACATCGAAGAACGGCGACTTGAGTCTATTCTACAAATATTTTCATGGAAAGTGTTCGATGAATGTATCCTGCTTATTTCCTCTCAAAGCGGTGCATGCCAGGAATAGGAAGGTCAGATTGTCACTCCCTGTACAACTCTTTTCAAGTAGTCTTCTATATGCAGAACCTCATGCCTTTGGGCTCATTTGCTCAGGACTGTGTTTCTCACCGAGTACTATTTACAGTGATTCAAGAGCAACGTGAATTGCTTTTTCCGCACACGCGCCACTCCTGTAGAGCTTTAGGGATTTCCCTGCAACACGTATGCTATACATATAAAAAAAATTAGGCTTACAGCAGCCAGAAATATTATATGTTATGTATATTACTGCGATGGTGGTATTAAAATTAATAATACAATTTTTTTTGTCATGACTAAATATTTCCAGAACATTCCAGTTGTTAATATTGCTTATTATTTGTACAATAAAAATATGCAAGGAAACCCTTTGATTTTAGCGATTTTACATTCAAAACTTTAATCAGATTTCTGTCTTGTACTACATTTTTTGCTTGGTACTGTGCTTCAAAGCCTATTTCTAACAAAAATCCCATTTGTGTGCATGTAGCTTAGTTTATAGGGCACTTTTTGTCGGCCCCCAGGTCGTTTAGCTACCCTGCGGGGGTCTTCGGAATCATCGGCGACTACCTGAAGCGATCCGCTGAATTACTAGACCCCAGACGACCGTAAAAACAGCAGGGACCGTATACTTTCTATTTTGATTGATTTTTCCGAAAGGGAACAATAGAAAGCAAAAGTATTGTTGCACATATTGTGATGGTGAATGGCAGGTGATATTTTTTTCTGTTCTTTGACGCGCTCTTTTTACATCTGGTTAATTTTTTATAACTCGTATATAATACAAATATAATTTCAGCCCTACTTTTAAAGTCTAAAAACAGACGTATTCCCCGAATAGATGTATTTTACCATTTTACCAAGCATGTGATTAATTTTTAGTGTTCCGTACGGGACACTTATAAGATCACTTCGGTGTCTGTCTGTTCATCTATCAAACCCGATTGCCGCCGAAACTATGCGACATAGAAAGTTGAAATTTGGCACTAATATAGCAATTAATGGCCTCATTAGATTGATTGATTGATTGATTTTATAGGTGTCTGGCGCTTCGACTGCAATGGTCATTTTGCGCCACATATAGAAATGTATTAAATCATGTTATACATGTTAATTTCCTTGAGGAATGAGATGATTTTGTTGATGTTGACACTGATTTGATTTGGTGAAAGTAATAGGCATAGTTGGTGAGGAATGTCATGATTAGTTCTGATTTGATGATAGTCTGGAGATTCAAATATGTGCTTGATGGAGAGCTGATTGTTGCAGATGTGGCACTGGGGGGGGGGGGAGGGTCTCCCTTCAATAAGTGGATATGAGTGAGATAAGTGTGTCCCACAGCAAGTCTTCTCCAGACTGTGTTTTCCTTTCTAGTCATTTCAAAATTGTGGAATGGGGGAAATACGTGCATTACCTTTAATAATTTATCTGGTATACAAAAAAAAACCAAAAATTTCAAGGTTATCAGTTTTGTGAAGATCGGAAAAAACTTTGTTGAAAACTCATTTGGGGTGTGTTTTGTGAAGTCACTGATCATTTTATACTTCCATACAAAAATTTTTATTTTAAAGGCCATCAACACTAATTGCGCAAGTCCGACTTGCACTGGGCCGGTTATTATTTGAGGAAACGAAACTCGATTAAGTACCAATCTCTAGCGACGTGTTTCAAGCTATTTGGTTTGTATTATTCCATTTTATTTAAATCCATTTAGTTATCGGTGGGCAAGAATCAGGTTTTCTCATCGTTTTAGAGAGGTTTCTTTTTAAGTTATTTTTTTTATCGTGTTGCAAAGTGGCTTACATAAATAAACTAATATGAGGTTTGATTACCTGGCGAAGTGATTTTTTTCATATGTTATGCTAACATAGGTACTTGATAATTTCATCCTTTATAGTAATGCAGCGCGCCCATATAATTTCCACTAATTTATTATTTAAATTTGCAATTCTACAAACTAATAGTATAATAAATAATAAAAAAAAATTAAACTTTATTTACATAATTTCATTAACTTATAACGTGAACATGACGATTAGAAATATGTAAGCATTAATTTTAGATTGACATACAAATTTATATTTATAAAATTTTTATCACATGACTGAAGTGACGACGAATGTTTTAAAATTCAACCATCGGATCAAGACAAATAAAATTTCATTTGTTCAATTTTTAATACAAATTTTGATTTACCACTTACTACGAGGGTCGTCCAGAAAGTAAAGAACAAGTGGGTATATCTCAACAAAAACAAAAGATATCAAAACAAAACTGTATTTACAACAAATAGTAAACCTGACACTACTTTTCTACATAATCGCCATTGTTATTTAGGCACTTATCATAACCAGGCACAAGTTTTTTCAATGTGGATGTTATACTATCTGCCGCCAATGAGCGCTTCATCACTTTGGAAGTGTATACCCCTGAAAAACGCCTTCATTTGCAAGTGAGAAATGCTTCACCATTTCTCTCATATCCATAATCCAAAGCTGCTCCCATTCGTTTTGTCTTGCGAATTTCTGTCAACTGTTTGGGAACCCAACGAGCACACATTTTTTGTATCCTAGATAATCTTTGACCACATCATGTAGGAGAGATCTCGACATTTCTGGAAAAGCTTCGTGTAATGGGTCCAAGGTAAAGCGGCTGTTCTCCTGATTTTTTTTTGTTAAACTTTTCCTTTCAAGTAGTTCGTAACGAATGATGGCCGGTCGCCGCGATCTTCATCGTGCACATTTGTTCTTCTTTCGTTGAACATGATACACCATTATCTAAGAGAAGACTCATTCACTGCATTTTCACCATACACCTGTTTGATTTGCCCATAAAACACACTTCTAAAGTGATAAAGCACTTAAAGAGGCAGTAACTTCATGGCTTTAGTCATTGGTGGCAGATAGGTATAACATCGGCATTGAAAAACTTTTGTCTCATTACGATAAGTGCCTAAATAACAATGGCGATTATGTAGAAAAGTTGCGTTAGGTTAAGTTTTGTTGTAAATAAAGTTTTGTTTTGATATCTTTTGTTTTCGTTGACATATGTATACCCAATCGTTATTTACTTTCTGAACGTCCCTCGTATATTTAGTTTAAGTGATCTGTACTGCAAGTTTGGCCACCGAAATTACTCAAGTTGCATTATCTTGACATTACATAAAGCAATTTTAATTGACTTTGTAGGTCTAAACTATGAAAACTAATCATCAAGGAACATAGACAAACTAAATATCTCTGCCCTATTAAACTTTAAATTCTCATGCAAACAACCGCCAGCGATGTGTCGCAGTAAATTTGTCGCTTGACGCGACTTGATGTCGATTCAACATTGCAGACAGCATTTTAATTAGGTCTGATGAAAATGGGCCTTCTGTTCTTAGCAAATTCACAGTAAATGTTATTGTACTGTGGAGAGATTAAAAGATAAAAAAGTAAAATGTAAAAATAGTGATTTATTGATCAAATGTCATACTGTTTGAACAACTATACTTGAAGGGAACATAAATTTATCAAACAGCATAACGGTAGCTGATGAACTGCCACAAATACATTTTTGATCGAGGCTAGTTATACAGATCATACTTGAAGAAATTTCAAACAAAATCATTTCATAATTTATGCAAAATGTGTTTATTTGTGTGTAATTAGAATGATTCACTGCATCCGTTCATAGGTTATTGTTTTTCCATAAATTTAAACTTTAATAGCGCAAAAATACAAATTTGGCTATGGTTTTTATTAATAGTTAAAACGTAGGTCAGGCGGACTTCCTTTTATAATTATACTTAAAGAAGAAATCGAAACTTAATTCGTCATTCTGCCCCGCACTTTAGTTTAAATGTTAATGGATCTAATCATTAATTATTCAGTCTGACAGATAGTCCCTGCTTTTTTTATTCGATAAACGTGTTGGATGGATATTTAGATTCAAAAAATCGACATTTATATACATACATACATACATACATATATATATACATATATATATATATATATATATATATATATATATATATATATATATATATATATATATATAATATTTGTTTTATAGCGTCGTACTAGTTTCTGACCTCTTGGTTTTTGTCAATTCCCTGGCTGTAGGTTTTGTTCAGACATTGCTCTTCGTATTACTTCTATCTACGTTGGTTTTGGTCTTCCTTTTTTTTCTGTTTTCTACCGGTGTCCATTTCAAAATTTGCTTGGAAATACATCATTTGTCCACCCTTTTAACATGGCCATACCACTTTAGTTGCTGTCTTTGTAACGGAATGGGCCTATAATTGAACAAGAATACAACGCTGTATACCCTTTATTTGCCCTGAACACTGTTTAGACATTATGAAGAATGGGGCCTATCGGTCAACAGAACAAAAATCCAGTATCTATGTATTGGAAGAAAGATAACAGAGGATCTTCATGTAGACAAACAGAATGTAATTAATTCAAGTACGGAGTACACCTACTTAGGAATGAAAATGGAATGTAAAGGTCGCATAGAAAAAGAGATAGAACATCGTATTATGAAAGGAAAATAGATATTTGGCTGCTTGAACTCTATCCTTTGGTCTAATGAAATCTCCTAAGAGCAAAAACACCTGATATACCACACGGTTTTCGTAAGCATGGTTCTCTGTGGGTGTGAAACATGGCAAACAAACAGAGCGCCGTCTATTAGCGCTAGAAATGGACTTCTGGCGAAAAGCTGCTGGTAAATCAAGACTGGAAAAAATGCGAAATGAACGAATAAGAGATCATGAAGGTCGATAAAACAATAATCAATGAAATACAAGGACGGTAACTAAAATGGTATGGCTACATTGAAAGGACGGATGAAGAACGTATTCTCAAGCAAATTTTGAAATGGATACCAGCAGAAAGAAGCAATGTTTGAATGGAACCTACAACTGAGGAAAAGCGAAGAGGCTGGAAACTAGTACAACGCTATATACGGATTTTTTCTTTATATAGTGAAAAACTTTCTATAGTGAAATTTCGGTCAACATTTTGGTCTTTCATTATATAGTGTCGACTGTATATATATATATATATATATATATATATATATATATATATATATATATATATATATATATATATATATATATATATATATGTATATATATATGTATATATATGTATATATATGTATATATATATGTATATATATGTATATATATATATATATATATATATATATATATATATATATATGTATATATATATATATATATATATATATATATATATATATATATATATATATATTAACATATATTCTATGCTAGCCTTATATTGGGGCAATATGTTTAACAGGTTATCGTACTAACTAAAATAAGTTATTTGCCAAATATAAAATTTTAATTTTCGACTTGTGCATTAAGATTTTTCCCATTATGATCTTAACGATTCGATATATATTTATATTTTATAAATCAGATTACGAAGATATTTGTTAAAACCATTCTCATAAGTATTTAAAGATATTTAGGAAGAAGAAGATTGTAGAAACCTCTTTATTAATTATAATATTTTGACTTGCTATGGAATATATATATTTTGCAGCGTTGTGTATGTTAAAAGATATATTGAAAAATTCACGGTCCGTAGTAATATTCATTCTTACAACACTCGGCAAGCAGACGAACTTCACAAGCCGCCCCTATGTAGGTTGTCAGCTACTAATAATGGTCCGCAGGGTATGTTGATTCGGATATACAACAAACTTCCGAAAAAACTAACGGCAATCTCATCTCATATAAATTTAAATCAGAGCTAAGACGATACTTGGTACCTAAAGCACATTACTCATTGAATGAGTTCTTTATATAGGTTAAGATTGTTGGTACCCAGATGTTAATAATGTAATGATTACTATTTTTTATGTTTATATGTTACATGCATTTTTAATTGTTTTTGACCTAGCCTATACTATGTCTTTGTGCTGTATCGTGCAGTCGAAAAAAGGAAATAAATGTTTATTTATTTATTTATTTTTATTTGCTATACATTTGATATACAGATATAGGAGATAACAATTTTGCTTTTACATTTATCCTGGGAACAGTTCTTTGGATCGGTCGTTGACAACAGCCAATTTTCGAGTTCGATCTCCCTATGGCGAAGAGAAAAAAGTGTTTGGTGGTGGTGATTAAAGTGCACTTTTTTCATAATGACTTGCCTGGGTTGCTAGGAAACGCACCATTAAATGTTAGACGAGCAATTTAGTTTCTCAATGATTGTGTACCTTCACCTTATCTACATACCAACTTTCCCAATAGATGTATTTGGCGGAAATACCAATTTATTGGCCTTCAAGATTACCAGACTGCGTTTCTTGTGATTTTAACTTCTGTAAAGTTTAATACAACTCAACGAAAATTACATTAGAAGAACTATGCGAACGTATAGAAAATGCTACAAACACAATTCGAGGAGATCCTTCCCTTTTATCTACATATCTTGAGTACGAACACCAAGATTTTATGCAGAGTGACAGCAACGGAATAAATCCATTGGTTAAGTGGCTTTTTACCAATAGCTATATTTCAAATCACTTTCGGTTATATTTGGCGAAAAAGACTTAAGCGAGTACTATAACCAAGTAAAAAATAATACCTCAACTTAAAAAAAACATATTGTATGCCAAAATGATATTCGTTTTTTTAAAAACTTAAAATCTTCCATCTTTTGACGCTAATCCTTCCCCAATGACTAAATTAAAATCTTGAATTTTCCCTCCCACTCATTACTTTACTTTATTACTTTTCAAATTTTTGATAGGATAAACTTAAGTTTTATTTCCTCTTTTGAATAGACCACAATTACACGCTGTGGCATAACCAAGGGAAGCGGGTAAATTTCCGCCTCCTTCCCCTCCCACTATCTGCTCTCGAAAAGACAAGTATGATTATGATTGAGGTCTAGGGTCGCCGTTCTGCAAGAAGCATCACCTAAAATATCTCAAATTATCTCTAACTGTTGACAAAACGAAAGATGCCACCACCACAATTCTATTTAATTTAAGTTTATTTTAGTGGTACAGTAGGTTCGGTCTAAAAGATAATTAGAATGGCTTATCTTAAAGTGGGACTCTACTTTAATTAAGGAATGTACTTCAAAATAAATCGAAATATACTTACCGCAAGTGATAGATCAGTTAGGAGGATTTTACTTATTTTAAAATATGTTTATTAATTCCCATTTACAATTACGATGGCAATTACCTATTTCCATCATATGTATCGATGTTTTGAACAACTTGATGTCCCCTTCTCCCCTCTAACAGCCAGATAGTTCGAAAGGTTTTATTAATGAAACTTAAAACTTCTGATCGCCCAATTGGCTTTTGTTTTTGACACTATTGTAAATTGTATTGTAAATCGGACCAAAAAAACATATTTAGAAGAGAGACTTGCGCAATTAGTGTTTCGTTCGGTGTTTTCGATCTTTGTTGAAAACTGATGACCATGAAATTTTTGGTTTTTTTTTTATATACCAGATAAATTACTCGTGAAAATTTTCGTTCAATCTAGCCTTGTGAAGAATATTCCAGAATTTTTTTCAAAATTTTTTGATCAGTATTTTTCGAGATAAAGGGGGGACAGAGATTTTTGGCAAGAAAAGTGGGGGCAAGTATTACATCATATATATTCTTGAACTCGTGTTTTACAAGCATTCATTTGACACTCCACTCGATGACCTGTTAATTCTTTTTCATTTCTGATTTCACCCCCCAAAATTAACCATTTAAGTCAACATTTAACTTTCAAAACTACACGGTTCTGATGGGGCCATCAGTTCCTATATTAGTGCTAAAGTTCAACTTTCTGTGTCAAGTAGTTTCGGAGAAAATCAGGTGTGACAGATGGACAGATACCGAAGTCATCCTATAAGGTTTCCATGCGGAACACTAAAATCAGGTAATATGTTAAAACCTAAGATCAGGTAGGAAAGGTACTACTAATTTGTGGAATCTTGAACAAAATTGCATTCATATACGTTTAAAATCCATAAACAAATATAAATTTTATAGGTTTGTGCTGTACACTATCATAAGTTTAGATGACTTATTGATGCTCTTCTCAATTTAATCCTCTAATTGTTAAAGTAGGTCCAGTTTTGAAAGTTAAAACTTTTGAATGAATGAAGCAATGAATATTTAAGGAAAATTTAAAATTTGTGTGCTCGAAGGGTTCAGGTTTTTTTTAATATTGTTTAATTAACGCAAAAATTTAAAATTCAGGTTTCAGTACGTTGTATAACTTCGCTTCTGCCTATTTGTGTTTAAAAAATAGATATGATTATCTTGTGCTTTATTTTAGTAATAAATAATATTTTATTACAACTTTATCGTTAGAAGAATTGCGAAACCCTTGTTAATACTGGCAGGTATAGATTTTGTAAGATCTTTCTATCACATTCTCCATTCACCCTCGAGCGGGTATGGTGACTGTGCTCAATAAATGGATTGAACTATGTCACTATGCCACTGTTCTCGGTTTTGTGCATGCTGTGATGCATCATGCAATGACTTCCTGATTAACTGTTTCATCTGATCCACCCAACGTGAAGGTGATCTACCCCTGCAGCGCTTGCCTTCAACCTTTCCCTGTATGACCAGTGATTCCAGTTCATATCTTCTGCTGAGGAGGCCGAAATACCTCAAGTATGTCTGGTTTATAAGCGAGTTCAGTCTTTAGTAATTTTTAGTTCTTGTAAAATAGACTGGTTAGTTCGATGTTCCACCCACGATATCTTGAGAATTCAACGATACACCCACGGCTTAAATGCAACAATTTTATTTCTATTAACTATCTTTATCGTCCATGTTTCCGATGCATATGTTGCAATCGGAAATAAAAGCGTTCTTGCGAGCCTTAACTTAGTCGCGAGATGCTCGAGTCTTTCCATATTCTGACTAATTTTGTGGTTGCAGAATAAGCAATTGAGAGTCTCCTCGTATTTCTGAGTGACATTGGCCGGTATTGATAATTAGATACCCAAGGTATTGGGAGGTAACTACGATTTCATACCCTAGTAGATGTTGAGGTTGATTATCATTCGTTCTACTAATGATCATTATTTTTATTTTGTTGTTGTTTACTTACAGTCCGTAGCTCTTACTGATCCTTGTCAGTCTTTGGATAATGACCTCTAATTCACTTTCATTAGCGGCTATAACTAAGGTGTCATCTGCATAGCGTATTCCTCCAACGGCGATACCACCATTCCAATTATTGAAAACTTCGCGCATTATGTATTCCGTATAAATGTTGAACAATAGTGGTGAAAGAATGCATCCTTGCCGAATACCAGTTTTCGTAGTGAAGCTTTCTGTATACATCTGTTATTAATATGCACTTTGGCTATGTTGCATTCGTAAAGCGTTTGTATTAGCTTTAATAAGAGTGGCATATAAAATAGTAGATATATCTAATGCCTATATGGTATGAGATATTAGTTCAAGTTTATATTGCGTTTTCATGTATATCCAATAAACCTTTTAATACTCTTTTGATAAAAATACTATCATAGTTATCACTGATAGAATGTTTAGAACTATCCTTTATATAAATAGATTATTCCCATTCTAATTTTTACTTAATTCTGACAGCCTCCGACATACTTTAGCATCTCCGTTAAATGTAGGCGCCGGTGTAATATCATTCACAAAACATAGAAAAGGGTATAAAGCTGTGTTGCTGCCTTGTTTTATATAGGTTCCTTTTGTATCAAAGACAAAGGGATTGATTGGGATTAGGCCAAATTACGCTGAAGTAGATACCTCAGATCAGTTTCAGCCTGAATGGGTTGGCTTTTTGTTACAGAGAACGGAACTTAAAAGACTTTGTGTTATTAAGGTTATAAGGAAGTTATAAGCGTAAATCAGGTAAAGTTTTTTTTAATGTATAAATAAATTTTTAAGATAATGATGATTTAGATATTCAGTTGTCAAATAAACACCACATACACAACGATGATTAAAACTTAAAGCCGACGAAATGGTTAATTAAACTTCAAATTATTAGCATTGCTCTGACTGATCGGATAGTGTATTTTAGAAACGAGTTTTCAATGCAAATGTGGCTATTAGTATACATATATATATATATATATATATATATATATATATATATATATATATATATATATATATATATATATATCAGTTGAGCAAATAAGTTTAGATTCGAAAAGTTTATTATTTATTAATTCTTCATTCTAGGCTTTATTCTAGGAATATTCATGTCATAAAATTTATGTATTTATATATTTTATATATATATATATATATATATATATATATATATAAATTCAAATGTATACTGCAGGATTGTTATATGTAATTAACAAAACTGATATTTTGGTTTACGGCGGAATGCTGATTTTTAAACTAGTAATAATTATTCGCAATTTTTTTTTTCTAAAAGGATTTTACTGACGAATATTAACTAAGAAGTAAAACACTTTAAATCAAACTTACTATTTCTGGGCTTGCTAGTTGAACTTGTCAACATAGACTTGGTTGTTTTATACTTAATAGAACGTGTGAAGCATATTAAGTAATTTTGTGACAAAATAAGTCTCCAGAGAATATAGCAACTGAAAAAATTTGATTTAAAGTGTTTTATTGGTAATCTGACATTATTTACTTTATAACCATAAATTAAAATTCCTTATGTTCTTAGGTATGTGCCAATAATTCTGCACCATATGGGAACACGATTTGTTTGTAATTTCTTAAAAAATATATAATCTGGATTAGCTTCTGTAACACAGTAGCAAATTGTTTGTTTAAATATACAGAATGCCTAAAAAAAAATGAAAAATATCAGTTTGCAAAACATAAAATTTTGGTATCTGATGGTTTGGCCAAATTAAAGAGGATAACAAATTATGTAGAAAGGGTTATCAAAGTTTCATATGACATGTTCGGAGGAATTAAATCTTATACAATGAAAAATGCAATTATTTGTATTTATTTATTCGGAAACCATAGTTGACATAGCCTGGGGTCTCAGAATTTTTGTTAAGAAAAAATGCGATTCTTTTGCTCACCCTGAATATTTAAGCAAGACTGCCGTCGAAAATTTATTCGGAATTAAATTTTTTCGCCTATACTATTTAGAATTTCCGTGCTGAAAAGTTGGTAGTTAGTTATTACTTTTTCCCAAACATACTTCACAAATGCGAGCACGGAAATTTTAGAACAGATTTTTCTATCTATAGCATCAAAAAACGGCCCTTTTTTATGCAATTCACACTATTTCAATTAATATGGCAGTGTTTTTCTAGAAACTGACCTTATAATTTGGCTAACTACTGATGTCGACGTGAATAATACGAACGTTTATAATTATTTTTCTAGAACAAATGGAAATTTTAAAAGACTAGACCTGAAATATTTTACCACTAATGTTATTTTAGTTTCTTAGTTTTGGGTCAGTTTTGCGCGAAAATATTAAACTTTTCCAAAAAGGAGATACTGTATTATGATTATAATAATTTCCATACTAATATACTTGTAAATATTGAATTGAATAAAATATATTTATTACCTTCAGGCAATAATGTGAATGGGGCTCGTTTAAATTATACACGTATACGCATTTATGATTTTTTTTGTTTTTGTAAATCCCAAAAGACAATAATTTACCAAATAGGTACGAGGGTTGTATGATAAGGACCTGGCCCTGACAAAAAAAAAAACATTTTTACGTGTAAATTTATTTTATTTTTCAACATAGTCTCCTTTTAGCTCGGTACACTTAATCCAACGTTTTTTTATCTTTTTTAACTCATCTAAAAAATACGATTTCTCCAACTCTTCAAAATAGACATTTTTTCAGCAATCACCTCATGTTTGAGCCAATTTTTTTTCCGCCGAGCCATTTTTTTATATTCGGAAATCATTTTTGGGGGCTAAATCTGGCGAATATGGTGGATGCGGAAGCAATTCGTATCCTAACTCGTGGAATTTTGCCAAAGCGATGACCCAAGTGTGCACGCGTGCATTGTCTTGATGAAAGAGAATTTTTTTCTTTGCCAAATGCGGACTTTTTCTTTCACAGCACGATCCAATAAGTTGACATAATACCATTAATCGTTTTGTCCTTTTCAAGGTAATCGATGTGGAATATGCCGCGTTCATTCCAAAATACCGTGCCAGGGTTTTGTGGGTTGATAAAGTCACCTTGGCCTTCTTTGGAAGGGGAAGACCCACTATTTGGACTGTTCTTTGGTCTCTGGTGTGCTGTGATGAATCCATGTTCGTCAACAGTTATAAGTCGGCGCCAAAAATTTTTCCGATTGTGCTTTAACATCGCCAAACATTCTTTTGCAGTTGACACAGGTGCGTGTTTCTTGTCAATTGTGAGCAATCGCGGCACCTATTTTGCGGAAAACTTTCTCATATCTACATTCTACACCCGTTCAATTGAAATGCCCACAGTCTCAGCAATCTCACGCACTTTCACTCTCCGATTATTTATCACTATATCGTGGGTTTTCTGAATCATTTCTGATGTGGTGCCCCCATTTGGATGACCTGGACGTTCTTCATTAAAAATGCTTGTACGGCCGCGTTGCAGAGTCCCCATAAACTTCGCTGAGTTCCGCTTTTATCTTATCATTGATTTTCTTTTTCAAAAATAAATATTTTATCACCGATATTCCATATTTTCCATTCTGTAAAATCGCAAAAGTTGCTCTATTTAAATGGTTGCCACTCACAAAGTAAATCACGTAGTGATTTGAAAATTTGACAGAATCTTTGTGAAAGGCTAGTTTACGAAACATATATATTTTTTTTAATAGTAGTAGAGCCATCTCTGGCCGAGGCCAAGTATTTATCACACAACCATCCTATAAAATATTTTCGTTTAAAACAATGAGCAAAAAAATTAATAAATACACCTATACGGCCGGAGAATTAAAATTTAACTTTTATTAGGATACGAAAATTAATTGAACCCTAAAAGTTTTTTTTATTGACAATCTACTAAAACTAATTTTAAAATCAAATAAAAATATAGGGAGCGGAGCGCGAGAATGACAGCCTTGTCGCTGCTTAGACTAAGACACCCGCCGTAAAAATATTTTAAGAGTGTTTTCATGAACCGACTCCTACTTACGTCGTTCTTTCTCCTAATTACAATGCCTTGGCAAGAATTTTCTTTAATACATATTAGCGAGATCGATAAAACCAAAAATAGTATGAAATAATGTCACATTGGTTTTTTTTCTTCAAATTTAGATGCAATGCGTTGTTTGCACAGACAGGAAAACTGTAATATTTTATTCTTTAACAAGTTTATGTATAGTCTGTTCTGAAAACAGCATAGTAGGCTATCAACCAGAGTCATAGTCGCGTTATTGCTGGTCGCTCAAGCCAGAAAATAGGCCTTTCGATACACAGTTTAAATGGCTAAAACTTACCCCACCCTGGCCATTTTCGACAAAAAATGTCTGCTGCTTTTTTGAAGTGGAAAAGCCGTCCGCGTTTACGGTAGATAAGATTTTTATTCGTATTTTATTGTGGTGATTTTCTCCCTAATGCGTTGTACAATATAACCTAATGAAGGAAATTTGTGGGGAGTTGGTGAAGATTGGGATGGTTTTTATGGTTTATTATGTGGAAATATAATTTATGAAAAGATGCTTTCGTAGAATTAGTTCATCAGTTATTACTTTACTTCAACATCCACCATCGGGAATACAAATCTCCGTAGTTAAGTAGTATAGGTAGAGCGAGTTATTCATGATTAAAAAATAAAATTGCTTCATCATAATCTATATAAATGTTAAATACTAAACTCTAATACACACACATTATTGAACACTTTATAAAAGGTAATTAGTTTTTTTGCTCTTAATAATAATTTTATAATACCAGCAAGATGATCTAGAAAAAATTTTGGTTTAATTTTTAGCCAATATTTAAATTTTGATGTATACTCAAAAAACCTAATAAAAAAGCAATTTTCAGAATTAGGAATTTTATATAATTCTAAAGACTACTTAAATACCGAAGCAATATGTAAAATTATAAATTTTATTGTATTAAATTGACTAAATTATTGTCATATTATTTATAACTGCAAATTCCGCGATTATATATCACCAGTGTTTAATAAACACAACTTAATAATACTGACAAGGTAATTTTAATACAGAGATATGACTACTTATTTTTACTATATGCATAATCTTCACACAAGGAATAATGATGATTTAGAAGTACTTATGCATTAAACTGAGAAATACAAATCTTAATTTAAATACATTTATCCAATAATTTGTGACAGTATATCATTTGATCTAAGAAACTGAGGTTTTAGTATTTTCAAAAATAAAAGTTTATGCGTGGAGTTAAATTGGAAGAATGATTAATTAAAAGCATAATAATTTGTGTCGACTTGTATGTTACTGTCCTCTTTCAGTTTCTCCTGAATGTGTTAATATAATAATAATATAACCGATCAAGTGCAAATTGAACTTGCCCAATTAGTGTTCCGTATGTTGATTGCTTTTAAAATAAAAAAAAAATTGTTACGGAGGTATAAAATGATCAGTGACTTCACAAAACACACCCTAAATGAGTTTTCAACAAAGTTTTTTCCGATCTTCACTGAAAACTGATGTCCTTGAAATTTTTGTTTTTTTATATACCAGATAAATTATTAAAGGTAATGCAGGTAATTTTTTAATCAGTATTTTTCGAGAAAAGGGGGGGACAGCGATTTTTCGCGATTTTTTAAAAACAATACAAAGAAAAGTGTGCGCAAGTATTACATTATATACATATATATTTTTTACTCGTGTTTTCACAAGCTTTCATTTGACACCACATAGGATGACCTAGTAAAAAAATTTTTTTTTCACTTCCGATTTCCCCCCCCCCCCCCCAAAACTAACCCCTTAAGTCAAAATTTAACTTTCAAAACTACATGGCTCTGATGAGGCCATCAATTCCTATATTATTACCAAATTTCAACTTTCTATGACAAATAGTTTCGGAGAAAATCGGGTGAGACAGACAGCCAGACACCGAAGCAATCTTATAAGTGTTCCGTACGGAACGCTAATAATAATAATAACCGAAACGTAATAAAAATTGTTTTATTTGGGCCAAATCCAAGATAAACAATACAATATGTATATATATATATATATATATATATATATATATATATATATATATATATATATATATATCTATATATATATATCTATATATATATATATATATATATATATATATATATATATATATATATATATATATATATATAATATATATATATATATATATATATATATGTATGTATATATTGAAATGGGTGATTTGACAATCATTTGGAGACACACCTATTTTTATTATTGAAATGTGAACATTATTCAAAATTTTATAAATCACTGGACAATGTAATTTAAAAAGTAATGCACTGCCAGTGGCACAGCTGAGATGAGTGTTGGAATTCCTGAATAAAAGAGCGCGGGAGTTTTAAAAGTGAATTGAAGGGAGACGACAGACACCTATCGATGTCAAAGGCGTCTTACATATTTCTGTTCGGAAATGTTTTGCAAAAATAAATATTTTTGCCCTAAGTGGCACTGGCTGTAAGATTAATATCTTTAAATACACCATTTTTAACTTACAGCCATTTCTCACCAAAAAGTGGCTAAAATCTGACCATAATGGGGAAACGATATCCTAATATCAACAAGGTATATAAAAATTCGAAGTCAGCTAGTCAAATAACATAAGAAAACTGTACCTGGACATTAATTTTGACTAAAAAATATAAAATGGGCAAAAAAGGCCATTCTATAAAAGAGGGAAAACGTTATCAGGATTCACGATGAATAATTTCAATAAATCACATGGATAAACTTATATATATATATATATATATATATATATATATATATATATATATATATATATATGTATATATATATATATATATATATATATATATATATATATATATATGTATATGTATATATATATATATATATATATATATATATATATATATATATATATATACATACTGATTTTGGACACTTTTTACTGTAATTTAGCGAGTTTTTTCATTTTTTTTTTTCCGCAAAAATTTGCATATTGAGTAGTAAAAAAAAGTCGTGTTCAGCGGGGAATAGTTGTTTCTGGGAGTCCACGGAACGATTCAAATCGAGTCTCATGAGTGGCCACCTTCAAAAAAAAAAATTCTTTTTTTTTGAACCGCTAACATATATATATGAATATATATCATGTAATTTAAACTATCCTCAAAACTTATTTATAATTGCTGAGTCCTATTTACTTTTCTGTTAATAACTCTCAACTATTATTATGAAATATTATAAATAACTACCAAGCGAAAACAATAAACGCTACACACAAAATGGAAATAAAGAAAATACATTTTTAAAATAATTCTTGATCGGATTGGCATTATATACCTGTTTCAAAAAAAATATTATTTATATATTAATTAAAGTGTTCCCTATGTTTTGTGAAATAAAAATTTCGTATGGGATCTCATCAGATACCTAAAGAATTTTCTGCAGAACTCTTTTTTGTGTAAAACATATTATTATTATTTTAAATAGAATATCGACCACATAACTCACCAAGTGGAAACTTGTTTTATTGTGACAAATCCCAATAATAATATATCACCGAAATATAGTCCAGACTGTCCACACTGTCATAATTAAATAATCTTATTATCCATGGAATTATGCCTTGGGGAAAGGGGAACTTGTGCACAACGACATGAATCGCGTGTGACCAACCGTATGACAGAATGGGGGACGAGGATTATATATTTCAATATTGCCTACCTGCAATTTAGCTTTAGGATATAGAGGGTGGCCATAGATTGGCATCAGAGCTGTCGCCAATTATTTTTATTACGATTACCAATTATTTTCAGTAATTTGAAAATAAAAAGTTCAATTATCGAGTAATGTAAAGTAAATTTAATTCATTCCACTATGAATTACTGTAGTCGAATTAACTCTTGTTATTATTCAATGATATTACGATAATTCAATCCTTTTACTTTTTATAATAATATAATTGTAATCATCATTCAATGTAATTACATTCCTAGTAATTCTACCTTACCTTCCATATTATTTCAAATAGTTTCATAGTAATTCAGTTACATTCACAGTAATTAAAATACAGCTTATAATAATTCCAGTACTTTGACAGTAAATTAATTATTATGGAAGTAAATCAATTGCCGCGCTAGTAATTCAGTTCATCATCATCATCATCAGCTATGCACTCCATCGTCGGACATAAGCCTCCCCTAAGTCTTCTTCAGTTTTAGGCCGTCATCTACTTCTTTTCTCATTCCAGGGTCTCCAATTGATTAGTTTATGGGTCCATCGATTATCAGAGGGTTTTGCGATATGATCCACCCATCTCCACTTTGACCTGCTTACCCTTTCAGCTACATCAGTTATCTTGGACCTTCCCCGAATTTCTTCAGTCAGCCTATCCCTCAACGATATTCCCAACATCCTCCTTTCCATCGCTCTTTGAGCTACTTATAGGCGATTTATAATTTCTTGATTAAAAGCCTACGTTTCCGTTCCGTATGTCAATACTGGCAACACGCATTTATGAAAAGTGTTCGCTTTTAGTGTATTTAGGACACTGGCAAGGAAGATGTTCCGTAATCTGCCAAACGTCGACCAAGCCAATGATATTCTCCTTGATAAATCCGGTTTCAAGTTTTCTTTGGATATTACTATTTTTGTCCAAGATATACATGAATCCGCTCTTGTGATTTTCGCATTTTCAATGTTCAGTACTGCTTCTTTATCATAGTCGTCATTTGTCATGAAAATGGTTCGTTCAGCATTTCTTCCAAGTCCTCTTTGTTGTTAGATATAAGCACAGTATCATCTGCGAATCGCAAATGATTGAGTTGCTATCCTCCTATATTATTATTATTATATTCAGTTACTGCAAGCGTAATTCAATAACTAAGAAAGTAATTGAATTATAGTCAAAGTAATTTATTCAGAAATAATTATCGATCATAAACTGATTGAATTTGAAGTGTTTTTTAAAACATTTTACAATTATCCTTTAAAGATCGTAATTCAATTTAAAAAATACCTCATGTAAGCGCTACCTATGATTATTCCGTACTTTTTGACAGAAAGCCATAAAATATGCCATCTCTGGCCGAGGCCAAGTATTTATCACACAACCATCCTATAAAATATTTTCGTTTAAAACAATGAGCAAAAAAATTAATAAATACACCTATACGGCCGGAGAATTAAAATTTAACTTTTATTAGGATACGAAAATTAATTGAACCCTAAAAGTTTTTTTTATTGACAATCTACTAAAACTAATTTTAAAATCAAATAAAAATATAGGGAGCGGAGCGCGAGAATGACAGCCTTGTCGCTGCTTAGACTAAGACACCCGCCGTAAAAATATTTTAAGAGTGTTTTCATGAACCGACTCCTACTTACGTCGTTCTTTCTCCTAATTACAATGCCTTGGCAAGAATTTTCTTTAATACATATTAGCGAGATCGATAAAACCAAAAATAGTATGAAATAATGTCACATTGGTTTTTTTTTTCTTCAAATTTAGATGCAATGCGTTGTTTGCACAGACAGGAAAACTGTAATATTTTATTCTTTAACAAGTTTATGTATAGTCTGTTCTGAAAACAGCATAGTAGGCTATCAACCAGAGTCATAGTCGCGTTATTGCTGGTCGCTCAAGCCAGAAAATAGGCCTTTCGATACACAGTTTAAATGGCTAAAACTTACCCCACCCTGGCCATTTTCGACAAAAAATGTCTGCTGCTTTTTTGAAGTGGAAAAGCCGTCCGCGTTTACGGTAGATAAATTTTTATTCGTATTTTATTGTGGTGATTTTTCTCCCTAATGCGTTGTACAATATAACCTAATGAAGGAAATTTGTGGGGAGTTGGTGAAGATTGGGATGGTTTTTATGGTTTATTATGTGGAAATATAATTTATGAAAAGATGCTTTCGTAGAATTAGTTCATCAGTTATTACTTTACTTCAACATCCACCATCGGGAATACAAATCTCCGTAGTTAAGTAGTATAGGTAGAGCGAGTTATTCATGATTAAAAAATAAAATTGCTTCATCATAATCTATATAAATGTTAAATACTAAACTCTAATACACACACATTATTGAACACTTTATAAAAGGTAATTAGTTTTTTTGCTCTTAATAATAATTTTATAATACCAGCAAGATGATCTAGAAAAAATTTTGGTTTAATTTTTAGCCAATATTTAAATTTTGATGTATACTCAAAAAACCTAATAAAAAAGCAATTTTCAGAATTAGGAATTTTATATAATTCTAAAGACTACTTAAATACCGAAGCAATATGTAAAATTATAAATTTTATTGTATTAAATTGACTAAATTATTGTCATATTATTTATAACTGCAAATTCCGCGATTATATATCACCAGTGTTTAATAAACACAACTTAATAATACTGACAAGGTAATTTTAATACAGAGATATGACTACTTATTTTTACTATATGCATAATCTTCACACAAGGAATAATGATGATTTAGAAGTACTTATGCATTAAACTGAGAAATACAAATCTTAATTTAAATACATTTATCCAATAATTTGTGACAGTATATCATTTGATCTAAGAAACTGAGGTTTTAGTATTTTCAAAAATAAAAGTTTATGCGTGGAGTTAAATTGGAAGAATGATTAATTAAAAGCATAATAATTTGTGTCGACTTGTATGTTACTGTCCTCTTTCAGTTTCTCCTGAATGTGTTAATATAATAATAAATATAACCGATCAAGTGCAAATTGAACTTGCCCAATTAGTGTTCCGTATGTTGATTGCTTTTAAAATAAAAAAAAATTGTTACGGAGGTATAAAATGATCAGTGACTTCACAAAACACACCCTAAATGAGTTTTCAACAAAGTTTTTTCCGATCTTCACTGAAAACTGATGTCCTTGAAATTTTTGTTTTTTTATATACCAGATAAATTATTAAAGGTAATGCAGGTAATTTTTTAATCAGTATTTTTCGAGAAAAGGGGGGGACAGCGATTTTTCGCGATTTTTTTAAAAACAATACAAAGAAAAGTGTGCGCAAGTATTACATTATATACATATATATTTTTTACTCGTGTTTTCACAAGCTTTCATTTGACACCACATAGGATGACCTAGTAAAAAAATTTTTTTTTTCACTTCCGATTTCACCCCCCCCCCCCCCCCCCCCCCCAAAACTAACCCCTTAAGTCAAAATTTAACTTTCAAAACTACATGGCTCTGATGAGGCCATCAATTCCTATATTATTACCAAATTTCAACTTTCTATGACAAATAGTTTCGGAGAAAATCGGGTGAGACAGACAGCCAGACACCGAAGCAATCTTATAAGTGTTCCGTACGGAACGCTAATAATAATAATAACCGAAACGTAATAAAAATTGTTTTATTTGGGCCAAATCCAAGATAAACAATACAATATGTATATATATATATATATATATATATATATATATATATATATATATATATATATATATCTATATATATATATCTATATATATATATATATATATATATATATATATATATATATATATATATATATATATATATATATATATATATATATGTATGTATATATTGAAATGGGTGATTTGACAATCATTTGGAGACACACCTATTTTTATTATTGAAATGTGAACATTATTCAAAATTTTATAAATCACTGGACAATGTAATTTAAAAAGTAATGCACTGCCAGTGGCACAGCTGAGATGAGTGTTGGAATTCCTGAATAAAAGAGCGCGGGAGTTTTAAAAGTGAATTGAAGGGAGACGACAGACACCTATCGATGTCAAAGGCGTCTTACATATTTCTGTTCGGAAATGTTTTGCAAAAATAAATATTTTTGCCCTAAGTGGCACTGGCTGTAAGATTAATATCTTTAAATACACCATTTTTAACTTACAGCCATTTCTCACCAAAAAGTGGCTAAAATCTGACCATAATGGGGAAACGATATCCTAATATCAACAAGGTATATAAAAATTCGAAGTCAGCTAGTCAAATAACATAAGAAAACTGTACCTGGACATTAATTTTGACTAAAAAATATAAAATGGGCAAAAAAGGCCATTCTATAAAAGAGGAAAACGTTATCAGGATTCACGATGAATAATTTCAATAAATCACATGGATAAACTTATATATATATATATATATATATATATATATATATATATATATATATATATATATATATATATATATGTATATATATATATATATATATATATATATATATATATATATATATATGTATATGTATATATATATATATATATATATATATATATATATATATATATATATATATATATATATATATATATATATATACATACTGATTTTGGACACTTTTTACTGTAATTTAGCGAGTTTTTTCATTTTTTCCGCAAAAATTTGCATATTGAGTAGTAAAAAAAAGTCGTGTTCAGCGGGGAATAGTTGTTTCTGGGAGTCCACGGAACGATTCAAATCGAGTCTCATGAGTGGCCACCTTCAAAAAAAAAAATTCTTTTTTTTTGAACCGCTAACATATATATATGAATATATATCATGTAATTTAAACTATCCTCAAAACTTATTTATAATTGCTGAGTCCTATTTACTTTTCTGTTAATAACTCTCAACTATTATTATGAAATATTATAAATAACTACCAAGCGAAAACAATAAACGCTACACACAAAATGGAAATAAAGAAAATACATTTTTAAAATAATTCTTGATCGGATTGGCATTATATACCTGTTTCAAAAAATATTATTTATATATTAATTAAAGTGTTCCCCTATGTTTTGTGAAATAAAAATTTCGTATGGGATCTCATCAGATACCTAAAGAATTTTCTGCAGAACTCTTTTTTGTGTAAAACATATTATTATTATTTTAAATAGAATATCGACCACATAACTCACCAAGTGGAAACTTGTTTTATTGTGACAAATCCCAATAATAATATATCACCGAAATATAGTCCAGACTGTCCACACTGTCATAATTAAATAATCTTATTATCCATGGAATTATGCCTTGGGGAAAGGGGAACTTGTGCACAACGACATGAATCGCGTGTGACCAACCGTATGACAGAATGGGGACGAGGATTATATATTTCAATATTGCCTACCTGCAATTTAGCTTTAGGATATAGAGGGTGGCCATAGATTGGCATCAGAGCTGTCGCCAATTATTTTTATTACGATTACCAATTATTTTCAGTAATTTGAAAATAAAAAGTTCAATTATCGAGTAATGTAAAGTAAATTTAATTCATTCCACTATGAATTACTGTAGTCGAATTAACTCTTGTTATTATTCAATGATATTACGATAATTCAATCCTTTTACTTTTTATAATAATATAATTGTAATCATCATTCAATGTAATTACATTCCTAGTAATTCTACCTTACCTTCCATATTATTTCAAATAGTTTCATAGTAATTCAGTTACATTCACAGTAATTAAAATACAGCTTATAATAATTCCAGTACTTTGACAGTAAATTAATTATTATGGAAGTAAATCAATTGCCGCGCTAGTAATTCAGTTCATCATCATCATCATCAGCTATGCACTCCATCGTCGGACATAAGCCTCCCCTAAGTCTTCTTCAGTTTTAGGCCGTCATCTACTTCTTTTCTCATTCCAGGGTCTCCAATTGATTAGTTTATGGGTCCATCGATTATCAGAGGGTTTTGCGATATGATCCACCCATCTCCACTTTGACCTGCTTACCCTTTCAGCTACATCAGTTATCTTGGACCTTCCCCGAATTTCTTCAGTCAGCCTATCCCTCAACGATATTCCCAACATCCTCCTTTCCATCGCTCTTTGAGCTACTTATAGGCGATTTATAATTTCTTGATTAAAAGCCTACGTTTCCGTTCCGTATGTCAATACTGGCAACACGCATTTATGAAAAGTGTTCGCTTTTAGTGTATTTAGGACACTGGCAAGGAAGATGTTCCGTAATCTGCCAAACGTCGACCAAGCCAATGATATTCTCCTTGATAAATCCGGTTTCAAGTTTTCTTTGGATATTACTATTTTTTGTCCAAGATATACATGAATCCGCTCTTGTGATTTTCGCATTTTCAATGTTCAGTACTGCTTCTTTATCATAGTCGTCATTTGTCATGAAAATGGTTCGTTCAGCATTTCTTCCAAGTCCTCTTTTGTTGTTAGATATAAGCACAGTATCATCTGCGAATCGCAAATGATTGAGTTACTATCCTCCTATATTATTATTATTATATTCAGTTACTGCAAGCGTAATTCAATAACTAAGAAAGTAATTGAATTATAGTCAAAGTAATTTATTCAGAAATAATTATCGATCATAAACTGATTGAATTTGAAGTGTTTTTAAAACATTTTACAATTATCCTTTAAAGATCGTAATTCAATTTAAAAAATACCTCATGTAAGCGCTACCTATGATTATTCCGTACTTTTTGACAGAAAGCCATAAAATATGCAGAAAAATTATGTATAGTGTTGACCATTATTCGGAAAAAAAAACAACATAAAAAAGTAGCGATCCCTATTTAAAACACATTACATTGCGCAGTTAGTGGGCGTATGTAGCAAGTAGTCGATAGTAGCAAATCTTAAAATCTCGGCACATAAGTTTTATTGTTTCGTGTCGACTTAACGGATGAGAATATAATTTGACGAGTATTTACTTTGACACAACGATTAGCAAATAAAAGTACTGTGTGTGCACTTACACGATCTGTCTTAATTAAAAATAACAATTAGGCGCACATTTATTACTAGAATTAAATAAAAGGTTTTTAAATAACAAACTGCAATGTAAATTGATATGGAAAATAATACTTATTTTTTATTCTGCAACATAAAAATACTTATAAATGTATTTTACCATTATTTTTCTTTATACAGTAAGATCTTTTAAGAAATACCATTTTTTCAGTCAGAATAATCGTGAGATTTGAAACTGGATAGAGACTTTATATAAAATCAGTAAAATAATACTTGTGACTTATAAGTCAGTTTTGGGACTTAATTGCGTAGAACGTTCTATTCGACGTAGAACACTCTATGACAACTATTTACCTCCCCTTTATAATTTTGTAGTATATGATTTTTTTGAATTTTAAAAATTTAATTTGTTCAAAGTGTGAACTTGAGCGATTCTCCATATAAGGGCTGAGGTGTAACATTTGATTCACTATAAATCACCGTGTATTTCACTTGCTCTTTTATGTTTTTTTTTTCCGATATTTTGTGTCAGTTCTCCGTATTTAATTATGTATCTCGATATAAAAAATGTTTCCTTCACTAGGTTTCTTGCAAGTTAGATACGTCTTATATCTCTCTAACACTTGTCCCCTCGAATATTCCATACGTCATAACTCACCGCAACAGCCACAAAAACAATTATCAAGGGGAAAACTTCAAGGTAACTCCATATACAATCTTGTAGAGATTAATCTTTCAGATAAAGTTCTAGATATAGTAGGCCCTAGACAGTTTCAGACCAATAAGGGCGGGAAAATTTTGCCGGGCCACGTGTGTTTTCGTACAGTTGCAACAACTGTAGGGGGTTGGCATGGCAACTAGCTATTTCGTATATACCCCTGACCCCCGATTAAAGTCGTGTTGTACCGGGTGACACAGGTTTTAGAAAAATTAGTTTCTTAAGATGTTATTAAATCAAATTAAAAACTTTCTTAAACTAAGTTTACAACAGAGATTAAATGAAACTCAAAAATTATTTTATGATATTTAAATTGGAAAAAAAAAAGTTTTTTTGCAATATAGTTTAATTTGAGAGACAAAATGGTTCAATATTATCTGATATATCTAGTAGTTCCGCTCTTATTTCAAAATGAGACCAAGAATAAAGCAATTAATACAATTACCAATTATTTTCAAAAGCGAATTGAAAAAGGAATTGCCATTTTTCAGTAATTTAAAAAAAAAAGTTCAACAACCAGTAATGTAAAGTAAATTTAAGTCATTTTACTATGAATTACTGTAGTCGAATTAACTCTTATTACTATTCAATTATATCACGATAATCCAATCCTTGAATTCAGTTACTTTTTATAATAATCTAATTATCGGGACCCTTCAATGTAATTACTTTCTCAGTAATTCAATTACATTCTATAGTAATTTAAATAGTTTCATAGTAATTCAGTTACATTCACAGTAATTAGAATACAGTGTAGAGTAACTCAATCATTTTTAAAGTAATTTAATTGCTGTGAAAGTAATTTCATTACTCTGGCAGTATATCAATTATTTTAGAAGTAAATCAATTACAGCTCTAGTAATTTAATTACTGCAAGTGTAATTCACAGAAAGTAACTGAATTATTGTAAAAGTAATTTATTCAGCAATAATTACCGATCACCCACAAAATTGTTCTCGATATTATCTGATACATTGAGTAGTCCCTCTCTTATTTCAAAATGAGAAAAAAAAGAATAAAGAATTAGTACCTTTTTCACTATACACGTGGTTCGTCGGCAATTGAAAACTTTCTAGTTATTGAAATTCAATAATTAATTTTAACGCGACCCAGTAACGACAATAAAAAATTTCTATAAAAGCGGTATACCGTGACCTACTTTAATCACTAATAACTAAATTGTTGGCCATGCTTTTGTGGAAATATCTTTCCACAAAAGCATGGTCTCGCTTTTGTGGAAAGACGGAAGCACAGAAAATATAGCTATCGCTTCAGAAAAGCAAAACGTCGCCCCAACACGAAGCCGGCTGGCTACTACCAGAACGTTAAAATGTGCTTCGTCGTGTCCTTCAGAGATGTCGCGCATATTTTCCCCTATTATTGTTACGTACAAAACAATTTCTACTTGCGCAGAAGCTGAGAAACTCGACGAGGTAACTTAATGATCTCTCGATAGCTAGCCGGCGTAATTTTCTTCCACTTGGTTGTCTTTTTGTAGCAGCAGTTGTATTTTCTGTGACGGAAGGTTAAAAATATACAGAATAATACTGTCTTTCCAAGATGTTAATGGTCTACGATAACAGAGTTCGTTTGATAAAATTTTATATATAGAATTATTTTGTAATATCTGTTTGTCTGTCTGTATTTTGGCGTGTAACTTGAAGATAAATGATTTTCATGCAGTTTTTGTGAGGTGCCCATATGCTATTATATTAAGTTTCGATTCATGCAACATTTAAAATTGGTTCAGTAGTTTCGAAGGAACATCAGTTTATCTACGCCTGTGATATGCACTTTAGGTGTGGAGGCTAAATAGAAGCAGGCTAATAATATAAAAATTGTTGATGAGTTTTCTATATTAATGACGCTCCGTTAGCTAAATAGATATCGCTCTAATTCGTTTTTATTTACAATTGTATTCATAATTTTAATAATAACATTCGACTATATAAAAGATTTAAAAAACCAAGATTTCTTTTAAACTAAGATAAATAGCATGAGATTAATACAACATTATTAACTTTTGCGGTTAAATAAAAAGAATACTATATGCGCCAAGGAAATATAAATTAATTGCAAATCTTGATAGAGATGCTTTAAAGCAAAGCGGTACTTTTAAGGTATGATGATATTTAATTTTATAATTGTTCATTGTTCATTTAGCATAAGGAATCTTAACGGAATAATTCTAATAGTCTATAGTTTAATGTTACGTTAATTGATGGTAATATTTTGCTTTTATTGCTTTTGAGTGGTAAATTTACTTGAAATTTATTAGCAATATCCACAATTATTTTATTTTAAAAGAACATTAGATATTGTAATAATTTTCACGTCGGTTATTTTTATAACCATTAATGACGTCAATTTTTCTTATATAAGATATATAATCATAATACATCATAAATTAGGCATAAAAATCATGAAGAGGGGACTAATTATTTGATTTTCACCTATATCTATTGTTTGGAATACTAAAAATCGATCAGCAAGTCAGGTAGTCAGTTATATACGGGGATACTTTTTTAAGTTATCTACCTGGCTATTAAGAAAAAACTATCAGGACAGAAAAAAAAAAAATTTCTACATAATTACCGTCTACATTAATACACTTAGTCTAGCGTTTCTCGAGTTGTTTTATTCCAACCAAAGACATTCTTTTATTTGGGTGTCAAAAAATGACGCTACAAGGACTTTAACTCATCATCTGAGGAAAATCTCAGGGCTATAGAGTGGCGTAACTGTAGTTGTGCAACCACAAAGTTTGGGTTTTCCATAAATTTGGATATTTTCCCCTAATACTTTTTGATAGTCCTTCATTCATAGTACTTCAATTAATTTTATAGTAATTCAAATACATTTCTAGCAGTTATAAATTGTTTATAGAAATTCAATTATTTTTTATTACATTCATTCAATTACTGTTAAAGTTATTATATTACTCTAGCAGTAATTCAATGGAAGTAAATGAACCGCTCTAGTAATTTAATTACTTGAAAAGTAATTCAATTACTGGCAAAATAGTCCAATTACTGGAAAAGTAATTCAGTTACTATGAAAGTTGGCTTTTATTCGAAAAAAAAAAACATATGAAAGTAGCAATTCATTACCATTTAAAATACATTAGATTGCACAGTTAGCGGGATTATTGTAATAAGTAGTCAATTAGTAGATCTTAGAAACTCAACACATAAAGTTTTATTTTCTCGTGGCGACTTAACGGAAAAGCATTTAATCTAGCCAGTATTTATTTTGACATAATGTTTAGCAAATAAAAGTGCTGTATATGCATCTCCACAATCTGTCTTCATTTTCAATAACAAGTAGGCACATTTTTTACTAGCATTAACTAAGAGGTTTTTAAATAACAAACTGCAATGTAAATTGATATTGAAAATAATACTGACATATTTTTTATTATACCAAATAAAAATACTTATAAATGTATTTTAAATTTATTTTTCTTTATGCAGTAACAGCTTTTGACACCAATACAAGATACCATTTGGGTCAGAATATTCGTGAGATTTGAATTTGCAGAGCAGGACTTAAGAAAAATATTTTTCTACATAACTACACTTAATCTAGCGTTTCTCCAGTTGTTTTATTCCACCTAAAAAAATTATTTTGTTCGGGTCTTCAAAAGTTACGCTACAGCGGCTTACAACTCATCATTTGAGGAAAATTTTAGGATTTTAGGGTTGATATTGTAGTTGCAGTTATCGTAAATTTTTGGTTCTCCATGAACTCGGACATTTTCCTCTAATAGCCCGCTTTAATTTTTGTATTATTCTTCCGTAAACCCGCCCATTGATTATGGGCTGGTTCTTTTTTCAAATATTTAATAAGCAAAATTCCTTCGCAGTCCCCAAAAGCAGTCGCCTTCAACTTTTCAGACGACGTATAATTTTCGCCTTCTTTGGAGATGAAGAGCCCTTTTGAACCCTTTGCATCAAGTCCTGCTTCGTGGGAGAATCTCAATAGAACGCTTGTCTCGTCACCTCCAAAAAATTACTCTCATCGTTCTCTAAGGTGGCTAAATATTCTTTAGAAATTTCTTTCCTCGCCAGTATCTGCTGGTAAAAGAAGTTTAAGAATCCATCTTGTAGAAATTTTTTTCATTCAAGCTAAGTCTCCGTGCAACATCTTGCTTCTGTTGCAAGCACTGGAATCTTCATTCGTCCATCTGACACAGTAAATCCCCAACCTGATGGTTTTTCTGTTCGTGAGTTGAGTCTCGGACCCTTTTGGTTCATTTTTCTCTATAGTGAGAAATCATATAAATACCTACAATCATTTCCATTGATTCTTGTGCCAATTTAAGTGGTGGTTTAAAGACCACGATAATAGATGGAGTCACGTCCTTGGCCATTAAATTGCATAGTTTAAGGTAGGCTGAAATTGGCCAAGCCCTGTTTAAGTATCCTTAATGCGAGAAAATTAAAGTAATCAAAAGTTGTTTATAACGTCGATCGTTACTTGATGAAAATCCATAGTCAAAGCTTGTAAAAAAAAACACTGAGTTGTTAGATTTTTACTTTCTTGATGCTGACTGTATGTTAGCAATCACATGACATGTTTCGTAGCTTTGCTATTTCATCACATCATAAGGATGAAGTAGCAAAGCTACCAAACATATCATGGGATTGCTAACATACGGTCAACATCAATAAAGTGAAAATCTAAAAACTAAGTGGTTTTTTTATAAGTTTTAACCAAAAGTTCATCGATCCATAATGCGCAACGTATGAAATTAATTTATAAGTCAAATTGTAAACTAAAATATCTTTACTTATAAAAAAATTACAGGTTAGGGATCTTAAAAGTATTCAGATTCTACATAATAAATGGTATCTATCACATGAGAGACAGGTAGTATAGTTTTTAAGCATCTGAAAAATCTAGGTAAATTTAAGTCATGGAGAAACTTTATCAGTGCCCAATGCTCTAAATTACAAAGTTTCCAATTTATTGTATGACTTCATAGCTGATTAGATAACCTAAAAAACACCCTAGTGTCAATTATGGAAAAATCAAGTAATTTGCCAGGATTACAGTGCATATACAACTAAAATTTATATCAGAATACTTTAATTTTTAATCGAGTTTGGATGAAGGACCAGTTCCCGTAAATTGAACCTGTGAATAGCTTTACTATCAACTAACAGTAATGCATAATCAATCTTTACATGGAAGAATCCAAGTGAAGGAATTTATGAGCTCTCCCTTTTGTCAGATTTAAATTAAGCCCAAATTGTCCATTTATTAAGTAATTATTTAAAGGTGTGTTATATTTTTTTAAGGCAGTACCATACTAATTTTTTTCCACTTAATACAATATAACGATGCATAATTCGTCCCACGTTTATTGTTCGCAACTCTGTATGATTTATTTTAAACCAAAGATGCACGACAATTGCAAAGTTTGTGTCACGTATGTTAATTTCGTCTTGACTACAAGAGACGGGTGGGTGTATGACTGTTTTATTAAATAACGGTTTCATGGGATGAAGAGGTTAAATATTACACAAGAAGAAGAAGACTTTTTTGAATAAAAGGTGATCCACAGTAAGTTATAAACGAAGTCGATATAACATTTGATAGAGTGAGTATAAAAAAATACATTATTTAAGATCTTATTGGAGTGTTTGAGCGTTTCTAAGGGACTACACATACCTCGAATTTTCAAAAATTCAATTTTTTACGGATTTTTATTCTTTATACTTCTAAGAATTATTCAAAAAAAAAAAAATAAGAAAACTCCATTCCATTACAAAGTTATAGCACTAAATGTAACCTGGCGTCGGATTGGGGCCGCTACCTGTTTTCAGACCCTGTCTCCAATATTACTCAGTCAATTTTTAATATATTTTAACTCTTTTTTAGTTTTTAATCTTTATAATTACTTTTTCTACAAAATGTCGAGAGGTTTTTAAATTTTTCTAATAGACAATTTTTTTATAAATAATTGAAACATAAATTTTTTGGTCGAAAATTGCATACTAAAGTTTGAAACATCGTAAATTTTTTATTTATGAAAAAAAAACTTTTTTTCTATTATATTATTTTACAAGATTAATTTTTATTTTTGCACACTGGATTATTTTTATGAAGTTATCCTGCAGACAAGGAGGCGCCATAATTTTCATCAATGGTCCATTTAACCCGATAAAAAATAATGTTAACATTTAAAACATATTTAACAAAAAAATTCGTATAATTTAAAGTACAATAAAAATATATAATTGCCATTCTTTTGTATGACCTTTAAAATATTTTTTTAGGATATACATACTTTTTGCAGCGCCCAGGTGTATGTAGCCCCTTAAGCGACTTAAAAAAAATAAAAAAAAATAAAATTTTCTGAAAACATACGTTTTTTATAAAAAGATTATCATGGAATGGTGTAATGTAGAAATTATTACAGAAGTATTAAATAGGCTCTGAAGCCTTCTTCTTAATAAGTGTATACTGTGGGTTCCTTATCAATTGTTTTCAATTTTCTGTACTAATTTGGACTTGTTTCTTATATTTTAAATTTATGTAATCTGACCAGGAGTGCTTAACCATTTGTCAATAAAAAACAATATTTATTAACAATAATAAATTTGTATCTTTAACATCAGCCGAACATCATAATATCATCTTCCTATTGAAGAACAATTGTATGGTGTTTACAAACTAAGAGTCTCCAAGTTATAAAAAAAAAATTAAATTGCCTCAATATCTTGCAGAAGTGGTCAGGCAATAAAGCATTATTATATCCCACAGATTTTGGTTAAACTAAAACAAAGCACTAATATAAAAATCGACCAAGTGTAAGTCGGACTTGCACAATTAGTGTTCCGTACGGTGACTGTTATTAAAATAAAATAAAATGCTTACCTAGGCTTAATTGAATTATGTCCCATCTTAAGATCCAATATGTATTCTCACGTTTTTTCTTAGTCAATAATGTATAATAGTTAGAGTCGTTTTTAGAGTTATTGAACTCGGAAAAACCACCGTTTTTGGCTGGAAAAAGCGGGTCCAGTTTCGTCCTCTGGTATCGGCGGCGTCTGCCTTTTGCAGGTTCCCTCTTAATTTGTCAAGAACAAACTAAATTTATTGATTTTATATGGTTAAATGATTTTTAGATCGACGCCGACGTTCTCTGGGCCCTAAAGCTGGGTCCGGTCTCGGCGGCGTCTGCCCTTTGGGGCGCTCGACTTTTTTTAGTGCCAACAAATGTTATGGTACTTGATTCAAGTGGTTAAACGACAGTCCATTTTTGATGTAGCATTTTGGCATTCAAGGACAAGGGGGCCGCAAAATCAACGTTAAAGGCTTCTATTCGACTCGCCCGATAGAATGAACAACAAGGCAGACGGTGAATCGACAGGTCAAAATTTTGGTCTATAAAGCAATAATCGAGAGAAAATTATTGTTTAAAAAATATTAAAAAATCTAATTCAAAGATAACAATATGGAAAAATTATATATGTTAAATGGTATCCATAATTTTTTCCGGAAATAAAATTTTTCTAGAGCGTGAAGCTCGTATTGATGTTGATTCAAAGTTAAGCAAAACCCTTAAATAGCATTAGCCACTAGACCAGAGCCCTAAAAAATATTTTACTTTTAATCAGTATTTAAAGTAATTACCGACAGCTTGTTACCTACGGACAGTAAATCTATTTATTTAGCATTTAAAATACATTAATGTTTATGGGTTTTAAATTAAGTGGTAATTAGACGTTTGTAAGCAATATCAGATTTTACACTTAAGATCATTTTAAAGGTATAATAAAATAAGATGTAAAGTGATGTATATCTTTTTTGCTTTGAGTAAAAAAGAGCCCAGATTAGTTACATCTTAATAAATCAATATTTCTAAATCGCGAGTGCTCCATACTATACAGGGCCTGGTTTATGTAGGAATTTTGTTTGACAACTTAGTGAATTTACTGCAATAAATTACTTTGTCAAATACAACCTATATAAACATTAAAAAAAACTGTCACATCTTAAAATTGCACTTCGTTCGGCTATTTAAAATATCACCGGATATAGAAAAATTTGTATCGAAAAAGGCTAATCTGAATCATATATCAGGAATGGAGGTAGTATATTGAAATGTTACAAGTCCGAAATAAATTTTCTAAAACCCTCCAAACGCCATATTTTCATCATTAACACGTAGGCTGGAAAGTTTTTGGTTTGACATATAGATGTCGCCCTTTTCAAAAAATGTATATGATTTTTGGCAAGTACCAACCTTTAAAAAAAATTTCATGACATTTCGACGATTAGTTTACACGTTACAGTGGTTTTAGTGAGACTACATTTGATATTTTCAAAATAATGGAAAAAATCGAATTTCGTTTGTTAATTAAACACTGTTATTTGATGGGAAAAAATACCGTTCAAGCAAAGCAATTGCTTGATAAGTGTTGCGGGGACTTTGCCCCTGGAAAATCACTCATCATTTACTGGTATGCTGAATTTAAACACGGTCGTACACACAAATGATGCTGAATGCTCTGAACGCCCAAATGAGGTGGTTACACCGGAAAATATCAAAAAACTCCACATAGCTGACACCCTAAAGATATCAAAAGAACGTGCTGGTCATATTTTGCATGAATATTTGGGCATGAGAAAGCTCTGTTCGAAATGGGTACCGCGTTTGCTCACAGTGGACCAAAAACAACGTGTTGATAATTTTGAGCGCTGTTTGGACCTGTTTAATCGCAATAAAAAGGATTTTTTCATGCGATACGTCACAATGAATGAAACATGGATCCACCGGAATCAAATCGGCAGTCAGCTGAGTGGACAGCAGACGGTGAAAGCCGTCCAAAGCGACCAAAGACACAATAGTCGGCTGGGAAGGATTTGGCCTCTGTATTTTGGAATGCGCATAGACTAATTTCCATCGACTATGCTGAGAAGGGAAAAAAAAAAAAAAAAAAAACCATCAATAGCGAATATTATATAAAGTTATCGGTGTGTTTGAAGGCTGAAATCGTAAAGAAACGGCGCCAAATGAACGAGAAAAAGTGCTCTTTTATCAAGACAACGCACCGTGTCACAAATTAAGGGTTACGATGGCAAAATTGCATGAATTGAAGTTCGAATTGGTTCCTCATCCACCGTATTCTACAGATTTGGCCCCCAGCGACTATTATCTATTCGTAGACCTCAAAAAAATGCTCGCGGGAAAGAGATTTGGCTCCAATAAAGCAAGCGATTATCGCCGAAACTGAGGCCTATTTTGAAGGCAAAGACACATACAAGAAAGGTATAGAAATGTTAAAAAAGCGTTGGACTGATTGTATCGCTCTTGAAGGAGACTATGTTGACGAATAAAGTCAAATTTTGTAAAGAAATGTGTTTTAAGTAGCTTTTCAGCCTACATGTTATTTAACTTTTGTATAGAATATATCCCGTGAATTGATTTATTTTAATAACTATTACAACCTGGTAAAAAATGTTCCGATTCAGAATACATTTTATGTATGCAACGTGTCTACATTATTAATAATTTCTATTATGTTTTAGTGTTTAGTTATATTTATTATTAACATTTTTAATTATATAAACGTGTTAGTATGTCGAGAACCTTACTGAGAGAGATCAAATGAATTTGTCTTTGAATGTGTCTTTGGTTACCTCTGCTTGCATCTTGATATAAATGAGTTAGGAGTCATCTATAAGGGAATAACATTAATATTGATAGTTACATTTTTAATTTCGAAAAAAATTTGCAATTTCTTCAACCTAACTCACATATATTCCCTAAACAAGTTATTAGACTGTATTTTGGTACCTAATTTAGTATATGAATTAAAAAAAATTAAAAATATATATTTTTAAATATGTTATCTACCGAAAATAAAAACAAAAAAATATTATTTTAACTTAAAATCATATAATTACTTATTGTTTTAAGATTCAATACCTCCAATTTGTGTGCAGTAGTATATAATTATTGACTAACACCTGGACTTGGTTTCAGATCATGATTTCTTTTTTAAAGTAAGAATCTTTAATGTAGTTTTTACAAAAAAAAGAGGCGATACAGTTACATTACAAATACAATTGAATAGCAAAAGAACAAACAAAGAGTACATAAAGAAATTGAAGCGTGACTAATGTAGCTTAATTGAAAATCGTATTTATTATCTCAGTAACTGATAGAATGCGTCCATCATTTCATGTTTTATTAATAGCCGTTATAAATTCATTCTTTGAGAATTAAATTGGTATATTTAAAAGTAGTAATCTGAGTATTAGAGCCTTACAAAAGATTTAAATGCCTATGAATATTATAATTTTCAACAATTATTAAGTACTTGACACTAAATATATATTCGTGACGGCTCTTAATTATTCTTAATTAGTATTCATTGCTTCTATAAATACAGTTTATTTTCTTTAGTAAAATAAACATAAATATACTTCCGAAGTCTTAAATAAACTATAGTTTTTAAGTGGAAATTCGATATAATCGAAACCTGGACTATCTTTATTCATAAATTACAACGAGGAGAAAACTGTTTAAATAGCTTTAAGAAGCTTTTGCGATTATTTTACAAAGTTTTGTAAAAGGGTATCTAGAAACACACACAAACGCAGAAGAAGACTAAATCCAAGGACTATGCCATTCTCGGCATCCCCATTGATATAAAAATCTCAGAAATAATTTTATATTTTTACCTTATTTTGGCTGATAAGTTTGTATGCGATCATTATAGGCCTACAGTCAACAAACAGCTTACAGACGCGTCATAAAAGTAAAAAATTTTGAGCTTTAAGAAATGTTGTCAATTCTGAAAAATACGTATTTACCGTTTCCAGTCCTAAAAAAAACGGGTCAGGTGCAAGTAAGACTTGCGCAATTAGTGTTCCGTACCGTGATTGCTTTTAAAATAAAATAAAATCCTTACCTTGTCTAAGTTAACTAGGTCCCTGATACCTTAAGATCCAATATGTATCTTCACGTTTTTTCTTAGTCAATAAAGTATAATAGTTATAGTAGATCTTAGCTACCTACTAGCCAATAAATCACTCTAGCTCAATCTAGAATCTAGTAATAAAAGTGTAAAACAAATATTTACTACTTAAATATATATATATATATATATATATATATATATATATATATATATATATATATATATATATATATATATATATATATAAACAAATAAAATAAAATTATGTCTCGGTATAGGACCGACGCGGGACGTTAATGCACTTAAAAGTATATTTAAAGAACATCCACATCAAGGTACTTAGTGCTCATAGTTTTTTTTTATGCTAGAGAAATTATCATACGTAATTTTTGCTCATCTTTCTAGATTCTAGAATATTTCTAGAATTTTTTCAAAATATTTTGTTCAGTACTTTTCGAGATAGCGGAGGGGAGACAGCAAATTTTTTAAAAATAATGTAATGAAAAGTGTGCGCAAGGATTACATCATATATATTTTTGAACTCGTGTATTCACAAGCTTTCATTTGACACTCTACTCGATAACCTGGTAAAAACTAACTCCTTAAGTTAAAATTTAACTTTCAAAACTACACGGCTCTGACTGAGCCACCAATTCCTATTTTTGTGCCAAATTTTAACTTTCGATGTCAAGTAGTTTCGATGAAAATCGGGTGTGACAGACGAACAGATGGACACCGAAGTGATCCCATAAGTGTTCCGTACGGAACACTAAAAAACCCAACACCTGGATATTATTGCGACTTTTTAAATTGATATAAAGTAACATTTAATTAATGCATAATTAAATATAAGTTAACTGTGTTCAGGTTGTATGTAAATATAGACTAAAACTTTATAACTTTCGTAATTTTTTAAAAATTCAACGTTTGATATATATATATATATATATATATATATATATATATATATATATATATATATGTTTATATATGTATATATATGTATATATGTATATATATGTATATATATGTATATATGTATATATATATATATATATATATATATATATATATATATATAACATATATATTATATATATATATATATATATATATATATATATATATAGTTTCACCTAGCCTTGCAGACCGTTATAGTGGATACATCTTATTTACACTACTAAAAAGCTAAAAAACGACAATCGTAATATTAACTGAAAAACCTTAGCCAATTTAATATATATAACTATATCTGAGGTTATGTTTTTCGACTGGTTTACTGATTTCAAAAAAGTATATATGTTGTTGACTCTACTTCAGAAATTAGTAAAATATAAGCAAGAGCCCAGACCAGAATAAATAGAAATAAATGGAAATAAACTAACTTACTTTGCTAAATTTTTGATATGATGTAGTTTAGGTCATCCTGGTCAAACGGTTAGTCCCCGATAGCTGATTTTCAAGTGTTTGCTTGCAAAAATTTAATTTTTTTACCTATATACATAAAAATCATATTTTAGCCGAATGGAAGTTAATAATACTTATTAACTTGTTAGTTTTTTTAGCTCATCTCAGTGAGTAGCATAATATATAAATTATTTTCTTGAAATATTTAGCAGATTCTTCAAAATAGGATATAACTGTGATCAAAAAATAGTAAGACTTTTGAAATAAAACGCAAAAGGGTTATTTATTTTTCCAAATTTATTCGTCCCCTTCAAAGTAATCCACCTTGGATACAATGTATTTATGCCAACGTTTTTTCCAGTCTTTGAAATAGTTGTTGAATTTGATTTTTGGAATGGCCTTTAAAGCCTTCTTCGATTCGGTTTTAATCTCCTTAACCGATTCAAAACGATGTCCTCGAAGCGGTTTTTTGAGTTTAGGGAATAGCCAGAAGTCCGACGGAGCTAAATCAGGCGAATAGGGCAATTGCGGAATGATACGAGTTGAATTTTTGATGAAAAAGTCGCGAAGAACCAATGCTGTGTGAGAAGGCGCTTTATCGTGATGAAGAGAACCAAGAGTTATCGGCCCATAATTCCGGCCTCTTGAGACAAATTCGAACGTTTGGGAAGCCGAAAAAACCATTTTTAAAACAAAATTTAATGCAACTTCTTTGCTGAATTTTTTCACTCATGTTAAAAATCGAAAAACGCACTTTTGTTGTTGAACGAATGCAAGCGAATCTTATTAACTACTGACGCTATGGTCTTAAAATTTGACACAGATGGCAGTTGAGGTCCTACCAACCTAACGAAACAAAAATAAAAAATCTGATTTGGAAATGCCCAGGCGATTTAAATTTAAAAGTCTTACTATTTTTTGATCACAGTAGTATAAACATAATTTAAAAATTTTGTTAATAGACATTTAAGCTTCGAACTAATATCCCAACGCTAACTGATGGAAAATTTAAAGTTGTTATGTTATAAACGGTAAAACACAATAAGTAGTAAAATCGCAGTGTAACAACCTGCTACACATGGCTGCATTAACAGTAATTAATAGTCGGAAAACCGCAGGGCATAAAATTAAAAAATGGAAAACGCTTCTACAGACGTGTGCATCCAGGCTTGCGAAAAATTTAAAGTTTTAATATACTCTACAGAGTTGTAATAAATTTTGTTTTCATAAACTTTATTTTTGGAAGAAATTCTATGACCCTGTTTCCAAAATATAAATAAAACATTTAAGCTATAAAGTCTGTTCCAAAAAATCGTCCCGTATTAGTATAACGTAAATGGAAATAATAAAATCTTATAGTGTGGGCAAAAACAATTTGAATTTTTCGATTTCACATTTTGGATACCATCCGGGAATACTGTTAAATGTTAGTAAATCCGATAAACTAATTATGCCATTATTCACTTTTAAACTATAATTATTTGGTTTGGTTTCGTTTTTTTACTTTTAGGATGCCATAAATGATGCAAAAGAGAAAGATAACCACAAGATTTATTTCAAGGTATTGTTGTTGAAGAAACAATTCACTGACGTTTATCATGACTATGATATTTTAGATGAAATTATCTCTGAATTACGATCTTAAAAAAAAATAGAATTCGGTTTATCTTGGAGAGGAATAACAAGTTTAACAAATCGGCAAAAGTTACCTAAACATAAAATAACCGTACACTAGCCAAAACTTTGACGAAATCGAATATCTGGTGAATTAATAGTGAACTTTATAGTTATGCAACATGGCCAACTGTTGGTCACTGAACCAGGTAATTTTGGTACTGCTATTCCGCATTTTCGTATATCATACAGGATGGGTCTACAATAGTCTTTAGAAGCAAACGGTGAACAGCCAGAAGAGCTAAATGTTTTGATTTTTAAAGAATCTTGTCTAACAGTTAACAATCGTAATCAGATTTATTATTTGTCGAAGGGGAGTTCAACGTTGCTAAGTGTGCTGTTATTTTAAGTAACTCTAATGAAAATAATCCACTGTTATTGGACATTGCTTCATCAGCATTAAGCACCCGGTCCTATAGTCTAAATATTTATCCAAAAATAAATAAAAATACAAATAGACATAGTTAGTAGCCGCTTGTATTGTGGTATTGTCACTGCTGGTCTTACGGGGTCTGCAGATACACCGTAAAGATAGACATTGGCGCAGCACTTCACCTTATTCACATAAAAAACAGAAAGAAGTTCAATTATTAAAAACCGGCCTAAGTGCAAGTCGGACTTGCGCAATTACTATGCCGTCGTTGATTGCTTCTGAAATAAAAAAATTTGTTACGGAGGTATAAAATGATCAATGACTGCACAAAGCACACTCCAAATGAGTTTTCAACAAAGTTTTTTGCTAATCGTTACTGAAAACTTGATTTTTTTTATATACCAGATAAATTATTAAAGCAATAATTTTTGTTCAATCTACACACCTGTGAAAAATATGGTAGAATTTTTTCAAAATTTTTTGATTGGTACTTTTCGAGATAAAAGGAGGGGACAGCGATTTTCGCAATTTTTTAAAAATAATATAACGAAAAATGTGCGCAAGTATTACATTATATATATTTTTGTATTCGTGTTTTTACAATCTCTCATTTGACACTTCAGTCGATGACCTGATAAAAAAATTTTTGTTTTACTTCCGATTTCACCCCCAAAACTAACCCCCTTAAGTCAAAATTTAACTTTCAAAACTATAACTAACTAAAACTAAATTTCAACTTTCTATGTCAAATAGTTTTGGAGAAAATCGGATGTGACAGACGGACAGACAGATACCGAAGTGTTCTTATAAGTGTCCTGTACGGAACATTTAAGATGAAAACCGACGAGTTATATTGTTAATAGACTTTCTTCCATGGAAAACCGGCTTTCACAATATCATTACAAATCTAAGTTATATATAACTATGTATTATCAGCTATTAAAATTAAGCAGTATAAGTGGCAACACCGTTGCGGAAGCTAAAGTGATTTGTAGTAGAAAACAGCTGAATATTCAGGTGTTTTTTTTGCGGTGTTGAATTTATGCAGAATAAAGTAACCTTTGTGCATATTATTATGCGGCGTTGAAGATCGCACAAGTTTGCAATTTAGTTCACTGTTTTCTACTTGCCTTTACCACACTCATTGGAATTTAAAAACAATTTTATGAATGACGTACTTAGTCTATGTATTAAACAGACTCAACACTTTGGTTTAGCTGTTTCTAGGTATTATTTTTCTTACTGAACAAAAAAATCTAAGTTGTTTGTCATTGAGTGCGGAAATAACCCAAGACTGCGGAACATTTGATAACCTGGTACGATGATACGCGATTTTAATTTTATTACAGTTAATTCGTTTTCATGTTTGGCGGTTCAGTTAAAAATTAATTTATTCATATTTAAGAAAGTATGTAGTTAAATAGAAAACATTACTAATGTGATTTTAATTGTTTCTGAGATGAGCGATTTGGCTACAGAAATACAAAAAACGTTTTCAGGAGAATTGTTACTTTTGTTTCTTAATCGCGATATATATATATATATATATATATATATATATATATATATATATATATATATAATATATATATATATATACATACAATTTAGAAGTAAGCCAAATATTCATAGTCGGTCATACACCATTATTCATTGCTTCTCAAATTTAAATTGTAAATAAGACAAATTCCTACTTGGTCAAAAGTCCTACAATTTTAATTTATGTTTCTTTTTTAGAATATCATTCTGTCCTTTATTTAAGTAAAAATAGTAAAAAGGGGAATTAACCACCACACCACAATATAAGAATTAGGTCGTCAATATAGAACGTTGACTTTCATTCGGGCATATTTTTATATGTCGGGACAAACAAAAGACTTATGGATAGGCACAATTTTTTTTTATTTCTTCTGTGTCAATTGACAAAGTGATGCTGACGGTTCATCGGTCATTCTGCCGGCTTCTTCAAAGCTTGTGCCAAGAATTAACATTTTCGGAATTTAGCACAAAATTGCTAAATTCCAAATGATAGATGACCGGCGACAAGTCAGCATCACTTTGTCAATTGACACAGGATAAATCCAGAAGAACTGCAACTATAACCTCTGTAATCTGTGGAAGTTTCCTATCAAAATTAAGATTTATGGATATTTATATTTTTTAAACATTTAACTAAAAACGATCCTGGTCTTTACCTTGTAATAAATACAAGGTCGGGCAATTATAAACCTCCGGCTACTTTACTATAATACTACCTTAAGTAAATAAGAGAAATGATGATTATTACTTTTATGGGGGCTAAATAAGCGTCCACACTTTGTCGGCTAAACTCTAAAGATCAGACAGTATTTCAGTATTCAATTGTTGGGACAAGAAACACCATATAAAAAGATAATATCCGACTGTAATAATAGTTTAATCGATTGTAAATAAGTAATGTAGTAAATTACACAACGCCTAATTTTGTAGTATCGTCAAAAATAAAATGAGACAGCTTTCTTAGCAATTTTTTATCACGAAAATAGGAATAACGACTTCTATGTACACAGGGTTTTCTTTATGTTGGGACTTTTTTTTTGCTAGAGTATAGTATTTACTAAAACAAACTATTTCAATAAATAACTTCCATACGAAAATTATATAACAAAGAAATGACTTTTGAACTTTTTAAAATTTTTAATTTAGAGTCTTTAATGCTTTATGCTTATAAATCACTTTGTATCATATATATATATATATATATATATATATTATATATATATATATATATATATAATATATATATATATATATATACATATATATATATATATATATATATATATATATATATATATATATATATATATATATATATATATATAATATGATATGATAGAAATATTTTTGAACCATGTGTTTTTACAAGCTTTCATTCGACACCCCACTCGATGACTTGGTAAAATTTGTTTTTTTTTTTCACTTTCGATTTCACTCCCCAAAACTAACCCCTTAAGTCAAATTGGAGCTGTCAAACCTACACGGCTCTGATGAGGCCATCAATTCGTATATTAGGGCCAAATTTCAACTTTCTATGTCAAATAGTCTCGGAAAAAATCGGGTGTGACACATGGACAGACAGATACCGAAGTGATTTTGTAAGGGTTCCGTACGGAACACTAAAAATATGTAATTTTTCATTCTGAAGTTACGAAAAATCGGCTGGGGCAACTACGTTGATAATAAATTTATCGGGTCAAAATACGTTCTTTTTCTATAAGTACGTCATAGTGGTAATTTATATTGATGTGAGAGCAACATATAGATCTGGTTATTTACGTAGGTTACAATCAACGTGACAGCCAGGGTTTTCTTATATCGGCAGTTCCTGTCATTCGATTTAATTTACATGATGTATCTCTAATATGAAAACTCATATCATAATCTTTATATAATATATTGCATAATAGAATTAAAGAATTATGAATAAATTACCTTTTAGGATCTTTGGGAACTCCTTTGGAGATATCACATATATTTTTACAAGCACTAACCTCACAACAAAAACTTCCTCTTGTCATCTTTTTTATAATTATTTTCACTTATAACGTCAAACGAGTCATTTACGTATTGGAAAATTATTAATAATGGATTTAGGAGACGTTATAAAAAGATTCTCCTTGAAATCCAGCTGTAAACACAACCCGCGACCGCGCTTGCAACCATGTTGTTGATATGATAGGGGATGCATGCGTGATAAAAAAACAGGACCTGAAAATTTTCTTGATTGTCGCTACTGTGTTTTATGTTTACTGTGATATTATCATGCAGCGTTGAAGATCGCACAGGTTTGGGTTGGGTTTTAGTTCACTATTTTTCTACTACTCTAATACAAATTTCTTACGTTACGCATTAAATTATGATATTTTTACATATTTTTTGTAACATAACATGTAAATTTTCATTTTGAAGTTGCGAAACATCGGTTATAATACGTACTTTTTCTCTAATTATGTCATAGTGGTAATTTATATTTATCTGAGAGAAACATATAGATCTCGTTATTTACGTAGGTTACAATCAACGTGATAGCCAGAGTTTTCGTATATCTGCAGTTCCTGTCATTCGATTTAATTTACATGATATAAATAAAATTAAAAAGTATGTAAAGATGTAATTGTAATTCACTCGTAGAATGGCATAGGCTATTTTGATCGCGATTTGTTTGCGCGCTTGTATAATTGTTTATAGACCAAGAGGGCGCACCGAAATTTTGACCTGTCGACTAACCGTCTGCCTAGTTGTTCATTCTATCGGGTGAATCGAATAAAAAAGCCTTTGAGGTTGATTTTTTGGCCCCCGTGCCCTGGAATCCCCCAAAATGCTACATCCAAATTACTCTCGTTTAACACTTGAATCAAGTACCATAACATTTCAAGTTGGAAAACTCGAAAAAAATGACCGTTTTTGACTAGAAAAAAGCGGATCCAACTTCGTCCTTCGGTATTGGCGGCGTCTGCCTTTTGCAGGCTCCCTCTTATTTTATCAAGAACAAACTAAATTTATTGATTTTATATGGATAAATGACAGTCCATTTTTGAATCGACGTTTATTGGGCCCTACAGCTGGGTCCGGTCTCGGCGGCGTCTGCCCTTTGTGACGCTCGATTTTTTTAGTGTCAACAAATGTTATGTATGGTACTCGATTCAAGTGGTTAACCGACAATCCATTTTTGGATGTAGCATTTTGGGCCTTATCTGGGCCAGGGCACGGGGGCCCCAAAATCAACGTTAAAGGATTTTATTCGATTCGCCCGATACAATGAACAATTAGGCAGACGGTTAGTCGACAGGTCAAAATTTCGGGTCGTCCTCCTGGTCTATTATAATAATTAAAAAGTGGTGACTTTACACTTGTTTAACAAGGAAAAAAAATGTGCTGCAGTTAGGATATTCAACTTACATACAAAGTTTCGTAATTGGAAATTTATAGGTTCTCTAACCTCCTTTGTAAAGACTGATTTGAATTTTAACGTTATTAGCACGTCAAAGATATTCTTGAAAAAGGTATGGTAAATATATATTTATAAAATCTGGTATTAATATACTAGACTTACGTAGCTTTGTGTACATGCAGTGATTATAAAGAATATAATAAGCCGACGATAAAATAGGAATGTTTGCAACTTACTCAAAATATGTATTGTGTAATGTGCCTAGCATTTGAAAGATAAATGCCTTGACCCCAAAAACTGAGGTCCATCGATCTTCGTAAAATAATCTGTTGAATGTTTTTTTCTCTTGTCAATATCACATAATATTCTTGGAATTTAATTTTATACTGAAACTGCAAGAAAGATTTGTACACATAAAAAAATACCGTTAAAAAATACACAATTATTACATGGCTTCTTCATTTACTTGCTTATTTATTTAACAATTTTTCACACAACTTGAATCCGTTATTGTTTTTAAAGGTCATAACACCCAGACTGGAACAAGTTGTTATTTAAAGGTTAAGTTAAAGGTTAAAACGGACTGTGAAAATAAAAATAAACCATAAAATTCTGAAATGTTACCCAACGAAGAGCACTAACCCGTGTATATTACAATTTAAGGCCAAGGTTTTTAGGAAATAAAACCAGGTTAAATTAAATTTTAAATCACAATATTCACTCCCTTGGTTTCAGGGTCCTAGATAAACATAATTTCCGATTTTCGTCGGTATGTCTGTCGCTTTGTTGGCAAAATAAATGTCGAATGACATGAGATATTAATTTACCAAATTTACAATAAATTGTGTGTGAAAGTCGAAAGTATTATGGGATTTTTTTTCTGGTTTTTGGTAGGATAATAAGCAAATTGTAATCCTAAAAATTTATAGTCAAACATTAAAGGGTGAGGGAGGAAATTACAAGAGTGGGTTCATATATATCGTGCTTGTAAATCCTTTTCAGGGTTCTTTGAGTCGAGAAATCTAAAACTCTGCTAAGTTTTCGGATCACTGTAGTTATTTAATTATTATTTTACGAAATAACCTGTTACATATATAATACTTGAGGTAAAAAACGAACTTATGGTTTTTTAAGCAATATCGCTTAAGGACGATAGCGTACAAGTTGGCGGGAGGTCCTTAAATTTTGTATAATTTATGACAACTTTTCTTAGCTTTTAGTTGAAATAGTATACAAAATTAGTAAACATATTTATTTATAGTCTAACCTATAATAGGTTAAAAGAGGAGGGGGTTGAAAAACTTCGAAATCGTATTGTATGGCTTTTCCAGCATTCTTGAAGTCGAGGAATCTGAAAATTATGTTATTTGCTCATTACTTTCAATTGTAACATAAATAGTATGTAGAGGGAAATGTCAGGTTGCAGTTTTTTTTATGGGTCTAGCACACGTGCTACAGGGAAGTCCCTAAAGCACTCCAGGGGCGGCAGGCATGCGGAAAAAAAGCGATTCACGTTGTTCTTGAATCGCTGTAAATTGTACTCGGTGAGAAAACACAGCCCTGGGCAAATTATTCCAAAGGGATGATGTTCTCCACATAAAAGACTGCTTGAAAAGCGTTGTACGCGGAATAACAAGCTGAACCTCATATGGATGTGAAGTATCAGCGCGACGTGTGTTCCTAACATGCACCGCTCTGGGAGGAATTAAGCGGGCTACATCCTTCGAACACTTTCCATGAAAATACTTGTAGAACAGACTCAAGTCGCCAACCGTTTTTCGATGTTCCAGCGAATCAAGGCCGCCGGTCAGTTCCGGGTCTCCAATCAGACGAACAGCTCTTCTCTGAACAGAATCCAACAAATGCAGTGTGTGTTTGGAACACACAAACATGGGAGCAGTATTCCATAGTTGGTCGAATTTGAGCTTTGTAAAGAATTAACAGTTGTTGTGGAATGTAAAGCTTTCTGGTTCGAAATAATATTCCCAACTTTTGAGAAGCTCTCCTTGCTATGCCTGCAACATGTTCATGCCAGGACATATTTGCTCCCAAATTAAAGTGCAACAAATTGAGTGACGATGGTAGAGGAATGGAGTGCCCCGACATAACTATGTCGGGTTCGGCAACGTTTACTTTTTTAGAAAAGAACTGTTGTATTGTATGGCTTTTCCAGCATTCTTGAAGTCGAGAAATCTGAAAATTATGTTATTTGCTCATTACTTTCAATTGTAACAGAAATAGTATGTAGAGGGAAATGTCAGGTTGTAGTTGCCAATATCTGCTTATTTTTTAAATAGCTCACCATAGAGTGCCCATCATTTAAAATATCGAGTTGTAAGACTCGTTGTATTACGTTATTCTTGTGTGGGACAAAATTCAGTTTTTGAACGGCGCGTTTGCGATGGCAATAAGGAGAAATGTAAATTACTTTACCGGTTTCTGAAATAAATTGCTGAAATATATTTTTTAATAAAAATTAATAATAAAATTGAATAAATAAACTATTTCAAAAGAAATTAAAAATGTTATTTAAAAACAACATACTAGTGAGCTGAGATTATAAGGACTAAAGGAGACGTAATATTTCTTTAAGGAAGTTTTTCTTTATTATTAATAAGTCACGGATTTTTTTCCGCAGCATAAAATAATAAAAACCAAAAACTTGAACTAAATAAAACGATACAATACCAAGGAGGTCATGTAAATTAGTCAGTTACGGTCCTTGAAACTACTGATGACTGTTATGTGATTGTATAATTTTTTTTATCATATTTTTTTATAATGATTTTTTAAATCAGATATTTCCGGTTATTTTCCATTTTCATATACCCACCATTAATTAATTTTTTTTTATGTAATTTTTTTTTTACTCTGTAAATTGGTTGCGAGTGCTAATCTATCATCTTTAATTGTAATATATCCTATAATATTCTTGTAACACGAAGAAAAAATATATAAGTTTCAACTATATGGTTTAATTATACGTGTAATGACAATAGATTAAGTTTAGTGTTTTATGATTATTAATTTATTTCAGAAGAAAACCAACAAGTGCATGTAGATTAAAGTCTATGCAAGGCGAATTTTCTCAAGATGACCTTACGGCAGACTGGACTATTCTGGTATTTTATTTTTTTCGGCTAACGTCAATATAGTAAAAACTGAACTTGTCATTTTAAATATTTGTTCAGTGACAAAGTTAAACTACAGAAAAAAACAGTTATTTTTGTTTTCTTTATAAAATACAAAAAAAACTTATATTTAGTAATATTTTAATCTATAATATATATAAAATGCAACGTCTCTCTGTCTGTCTGTCTGTCTGTCTGTCCGTTAGTGACCTTATCACTGGAGAACCACTTATCCGATTTACGTACTTTTTTTTTTAAAACATACTTATGTTCTCTGGCCAGGTTATAGGCTATATTTTATTACGATAGGTAGCATAAGGAATGAGCAGTGACAATAATAGTGAGTGCAGTCGGAAAAAAGTTTGTTGCTAGCGCGTTCCCTTGCAATATACAGCCTAAACCATTAAATATGGAACAATATTATGTAGCAGAGAATATCTTTAATCTATAATCTATAATATATATAACATGCAATGTCTCTCTGCCGGTCTGTCTGTCCATTAGTGCGTTTATCACGCGAGAACCACTTATCCAATTTATGTGTCTTTTTTAAATTCATACATATATTCTTTGGCCAGGTTATATAATAATAATAATAATCTATAAATATATATAAAATGCAGCGTCTCTCTGTCTGTCTGTCTGTCCGTTAGTGCGCTTATCATTGGAGAACCACTTATCTGATTTACGTGCTTTTTTTTTTAAACATTCATATGTTCTCTGGCCAGGTTATCTATATATCTATAATATATATAAAATGCAACGTATCTCTGTCTGTCTGTCTGTCTGTTCGTTAGTGCGCTTATCACTGGAGAACCACTTATCCGATTTTCGTACTTTTTTTTTAAAAAACATGCATATGTTCTCTGGCCAGATTATAGGCTATATTTTATTATGATAGGTAGCATAAGGAATAAGCAGTGGCGATAATAGCTAATGAAATCAGAAAAAAAGTTTGCCGCTAGCGCGTTCTCTTGCAATACACTGCCTAAACCACTAAATATGGAACAATATCATGTAGCAAAGGATATCTATAATATATATAAAATGCAATGTCTCTCTGTCTGTCCGTTTATGCGCTTATCACTGGAGAACCACTTATCCGATTTACGTGCTTTTTTTTAAACATGCTAAACCATTAAATATGGAACAATATCATGGAGCAAAGAATATCTATAATATATATAAAATGCAACGTCTCTCTGTCTGTCTGTCTGTCCGTTAGTGCGCTTATCACCGGAGAAACCACTTATCCGATTTACGTGCTTTTTTTTAAACATACGTATGTTCTCTGGCCAGGTTATATGATATATTAGGATTAGGTGACATAAGGAATAAGCAGTGAATCAAGTCGGAGAAAAGTTTGCCGCTAGCGCGTTCTCTTGCAATACACTGCCTAAAGCATTAAATATGGAACAATATCATGTAGCAAAGAATATAATATATATAAAATGTAAGGTCTCTCTGTCTGTCTGTCTGCCCGTTAGTGCGCTTATCACTCGAGAACCACTTATCTGATTTACGTGTTTTTATAAATTTATACATATATATAATTCGATATAAGCCTAGATAATGGGAGATAAGGTGAGATAATGGGAGATAAGGAGAAATAATGGGAGATAAGCAGAGATAAGTCTAGGTAATGGGGAGTTATGGTGAGATAATGGGAGATAAGGAGAAATAGTGGGAGATGAGGAGAAATATTGCGAGATGAGTCGAGATAAGCCTAGATAATGAGAAATAACGTGAGATAAGGAGAAATAATGGGAGATAAGGAGAAATAATGGGAGATGAGCAGAGATAAGCCTAGATAATGGAAATTATGTAGAGATAATGGGAGATAAGGAGAAATATTGGGAGATAAGGGGAAATAATGGGAGATATTTTATTACGTTAGGTAACATAAGGAATAAGCAGTGACGATAATAGTGAACCAAGTCCACGCGAGCGGAGCCGCGGGCCCGGCTAGTATATATATATATATATATATATATATATATATATATATATATATATATATATATATATATAATATAAATTCTATTTACATATATTATTATACCTTTAAATCTAAAAATAATCAATATATTACAGCCAACGGACAAATGCTATTTTTTGTATCATAGCTTTCTGATTAGCTCGCGATTAGGTCGCTTGGAGATCGTCAATAGCAGTTATTAGTAACGTATGTAAACCCGCAGTTACTAGTAGCAAAACAATCTGCACATTTATTCACGGGATCGCGCGACTATCCGATTTGAAGATTGTTCAGCATTGTCAGCCATGAATTCTGATGAGGCTGCATTTCTGCTTGCTTTGCTCATGAAAACGAAACTGTTGTGAAAGTTTTGTGAGGTGATTTCTCTCCTGCGCGTCCAAAAGAAAAATACTGGGGAAGTATATACCAGGTGTACAAATATGAAATGCGGATTTCAGACACTGGTGCACCAATGCAGATTTGTTTTGTTGTGTCATCAACAAGTGTCAGACGCGCACGAGTGATAAATTGGAAATACCGATTACTTCGAGAAGCTTATGGTGAACATGCTCCATCGCAAGATACGTGTGAACGATGGTTTCGGCGTTACGAAGCTGGTGACTTCGATGTTGCAGACAAGGAACGTGGAAAACCGCCAAAAAAATACGAAGATGTGGAATTGCAAGCATTGTTGAACGAAGATGATTCGCAAATACAAAAACAACTCGCCGAGCAATTAGGCGTTAGTCAACAAGCTGTTTCCAATCGGCTATGAGAGATGGGAAAGATTCAGAAGACCGGTAGATGGGTACCACATGAGTTGAACGACAGGCAATTGGAAAAGCGCAAAAACACGTGTGACATTTTGCTCGCTCGGTACAAAAGGAAGTCGTTTTTGCATCGTATAGTTACAGGGGATGAAAAGTGGATTTATTTTGAGAATTCCAAGCGCAAAAAATCATGGGTAGACCCAGGCGCACCATCCACATCGACCGCAAGACCGAATCGCTTTGGCAGAAAGACGATGCTCTGTGTTTGGTGGGACCAGAGGGGCGTGGTCTATTATGAGCTGTTAAAACCGGGGGGAAACGGTTAAAACTAAACGTTATCAACAACAATTGACTGATTTGAACCGTTCGCTGCATGAAAAAGGTCAGAATACCGAAAGAGGCAACACAAAGTCATTTTTCTTCATAACAATGCCCCATCACTTACGGCAAAACCAGTTCGCAACACGTTGGAAGCGCTCAGCTGGGAAGTTCTACCCCATACGGCTTACTCACTAGACTTGGCTCCTTCCGATTACCACTTGTTTGCATCGATGGGTCACGCACTTGTTGGCAGCGCTTTGGTTCGTACGAAGATGTGAAAAAATGGCTCGATGAATGGTTCGCAGCAAAAGGGGAAGATTTTTTCTGGCGTGGTATTCACAAATTGCCCGAAAGATGAGAAAAATGTATAACAAGCGATGGAGCATACTTTGAATAAAGCACTTTTTATCATTCTTCCGAATTTCATACTTGTACACCTGGTAGCATAAAAATTTATTTATTTTCACCTGTCTAAAAGTATCTCTTCCCTCAAGTCTATTTCTAATTGTAGGAAAATAATAGAAGATAAACAGTAACTAATTTTTGCTTAATTTACATAGAAAAACACACACATGAACCAGGATAAAGATAAAAAAGATCCTAAGAAATTCATTGTAATTTTTTAAATTTGTTTAAAAGACTCTGGCCCAAGCACGATATAAACGCTTCAGTTCTAAAATTCAGAAAAATTGCTACTGACTTTTATGCAGTTACCAAATCGAAAAATTTTGAGTAATCTTCAAAACAGGATGAATACCTTTAAAAATGGAGGATTAAAAGATTCCCGCACATAAAAATAACCAAATACAACAGTCTCAGCAACCATACTTTGTTTACTTGTCTTAAACAGAAAGATCCAATACTTTATAATACGAATGTTGTCTATAGGTTGTCATGTCTTGCTATGTCGGACAGACATCACAATGGCTGAAGCAGACATTAATACAACATAAAAGTGATTGCCAGTTGGGAAAGAGATCATGTGCCGTAGTGGATCACCATTTAAAAACGGGACATCAATTTGATTTTGTAAATGTAAAAATATGTATTAGAAAAAGAAAATGATTATAGGGATCGGTTGTTTCTTGAAATGTGTCACATTAACAAACATAAAGACTGTGTTAATTTCAAGTCGGACACCAATAGTTTAAGCAACATCTATTGTAATATTTTCGACATATAAAAAAATTTTACTAATACTCCAAACCACTATATACATGGTTTCGTTGCCTGTTTTTTTAAAATTTGTTTCATTTATAGTAGTTAGAAGTTTAAGGAAAGTCAGTGTTGTCCGGTTGATTGTTCGTAAAATGTCGGTATTGTTTTCTTGCTTTACATGTTCCCCTTTGATTTTCATGAAATGTGAGTGTGGCAGTGTTTCTAGTATTGTACAGCTAAATGACTAATTCTGGGCTGGTAAGCCGTATACATATTAAATTTTGAATCTACTGACATATTGTTTTGTAATTTATAGTGCTCCTGATGAAGTTGCAATATAGCAGCGAAATATTGAGTCAACAGCAATTGAGTTTTAATTGGTGACAGACCGCATACCTGATATACCAGGTGTACAAGTATGAAATGTCAAATTCGGAAGAATAATAATAAAAGTACTTTATTTAAAGTATGCTCCATCGCTTGTTATACATTTTTCCAATCTTTCGGGCAATTTGTGAATACCACGCCAGTAAAAATCTTCCCCTTTTGCTGCGAACTATTGATCGAGCCATTTTTTCACATCGTGACCCATCGATGCAAACAAGTGATAATCGGAAGGAGCCAAGTCTGGTGAATAAGCCGCATGTGGTTAGAACTTCCCAGCTGAGTGCTTCCAACGTGTCGCGAACTGGTTTTGCCGTATGTGATGGAGCACTGTCATGAAGAAAAATGACTTTGTGTTGCCTTCTTTCGGTATTCTGGCCTTTTTTCAAGCAGCGAACGGTTCAAATCGGTCAATTGTTGTTGGTAACGTTTAGTATTAACCGTTTTTCCAGGTTTTAACGGTTCATAATAGACCACACCCGTCTGGTCCCACCAAACACAGAGCATCGTTTTTCTGCCAAAGCGATTCGGTCTTGCGGTCGATGTGGATGGTGCGCCTGAGTCTACCCATGATTTTTTGCGCTAGGGATTCTCAAAATAAATCCACTTTTCATCCCCTGTAACTATACGATGTAAAAAAAAACGACTTCCTTTTCTACCGAGCGAGCAAAATGTCAAACGTGTTTTTTGCGCTTTTCCATTTGCCTGTCGTTCAACTCATGTGGTACCCATCTACCGGACTTCTGAATCTTTCCCATCTCTCGTAGACGATTGGAAACGGCTTTTTGACTAACGCCCAATTTCTCGGCGAGTTGTTTTTGTGTTTGCGAATCATCTTCGTCCAACAATGCTTGCAATTCCACATCTTCGTATTTTTTTGGCGGTTTTTCACGTTCCTTGTCTGCAACATCGAAGTCACCACTTTTGAAACGCCGAAACCATCGTTCACCCGTATCTTGCAATGGAGCATGTTCACCATAAGCATCTCGAAGTAATCGGTATGATTCAACAGCAGTTTTCTTCAAATGAAAACAAAAAATTAATGCTGTCCGCGAATGCTCTTTGTTCGGTATAAATTTCGACCTATTGAACACAACAACACAACACTATGCACACACTTTTTGCAATTTATCACTCGTGCGCGTCTGACACTTGTTGATGACACAACAAAATGGCGCAGTGTCAAATCTTTATAGCACAAACTGCATTGATGCACCATCTGTTGTCTGAAATCCGCATTTCATACTTGGACACCTGGTATATTCCCAATTCCTTATAGAGTACGATTGAGAAATCTACTATCGTATTTATATATATATATATATATATATATATATATTAATATATATATATATATATATATATATATAATTTAAAAAATCATAATCTAATATTTTTTACTGGCTAATTAGCCTTACATTGCTCTTAACTAACGTAATTCACCAAAAGGTTTTATTAAATATTTTTCACAAAGGATGATATGAGGAAATTTCGTAATTAGTATGCAAGCTGATCGGTTTGTCTTTTTAAATTGTCAGATGACAATATTGCAATGTTAGATATTTAGACAATAAATAATAAAATATAAAAACTTTCATGCAACTTGTCCCCCTAACGATATATAAGATTTACAGTTAGATTAAGAATTAAAGAATATATTTTACTAATATCAATTATTCTATGGCACGACAACAGTGTACAGGAGGAACTAGGATAATGCAACGTCCAGAATTTAGAAAACAGACTGGAAAATCTAACAATCATGTCACAGTACTAGAAAAACAACTGCCTAAAGCCTAATCCTAATAAAACCCAAGTAAGGGCTTTTCACTTAAACAAGCTTGACACTAAAAAACCTGCTAGTTATGTGGGAGGGCAGAAATCTGGAATTCACAAACACTCCTAAATACCTCGGAGTAATACAGGAGGGTAGCAGATGTACATTCGATGATCTTTGGACGACTGGTATTAATTCACTCGACGTGGCCCGTTACTGGGCTGAAATATTATAATTATGATTCGGACTCGCAAATGTACAGTACTAAGATAAAATGGAGTAAATGTATGTATATCTGTTGAGCAAGTTTCTCAATAGTACACATAAGTTTTAGCAAAGTCGTTTCGTATGAAAAAAAAAATCCGTTTTTTTCTTATTCTCGTGTTCTGCGATACACACTGTCTTATCTAAATATCGGTGTGTAAAGCATCCTACGTAAATTCATAGACTGTCTAATGAAAATAATTTCATGTTGCCTTAACCGAGTTTCATGGAAATTGTTTCCTCGGTATATTTTACACTTAGCATAATGTCTATCACACAATTCACAAATCGTGACACAAAAACGATCAGACTTTTTTTTTGTTTATTAAACTATAGTTAATAATATGTTTATAGTTTCAGTTTTCTTGAAAACAAAATTTACCGTTATAATTACAGAGACAAACAATAATACAACTAGTAAACAAATTGTTACATACGAATAATATAATGATATGTTTCTGTTTTGTCCTATTTATATCATTTCAATCTCATTAAAATTCTTTATTTGAAGTAGCATTAATTACTGTCTCTAATGCAGTATAAATATGCCACTACGACGAAAAAATGAAACATAAAAGGATTTAAGGCAAAAAGTGAAATGGAAATAAAACGCGATAATAACTTATTACATGTAGAGATAAGAAGAGCGCCATGTTGAGACAAGAAATCATTCATCGTTGTTACGATTGATTGAATAAATAATTACTGATTATATTGTTTCTTAATGAGAAAGGCAGTAAGTAATTCTGACACGGAATATTGATTAAAGGATTGAATCGAATATGCATGTACTATTAAGGTAAGGTGCTTCCCTTGCAAATAAGTTGTAAAATCAATTTATATGTATATATATATATATATATATATATATATATATATATATATATATACATATATATATATATATATATATATATATATATATATACTTATATATATATATATATATATATATATATATATATATATATATATACATATATATATATATATATATATATATATATATATATCTATAATATATATATATATATATATATATATATATATATATATATATATATATATATATATATATATATATATATATATACATATATATATATATATATATATATATATATATATATATATATATATATATATATATATATATATATATATATATATATATATATACATATATATATATATATATATATATATATATATATATATATATATATATATATATATATATATCTATAATATATATATATATATATATATATATATATATATATATATATATATTATATATATATATATATATAATATATATATATATATATATATATATATATATATATATATATATATTATATATATATATATATATATATATATATATATATATATATATATATATATATATATATATATATATATATATATATATATATATATATATATATATATATATATATATATATATATATATATATATATATATATATATATATATATATATATATATATATATATATATATATATATATATATATATATATATATATATATAATACATTTTAATTCCTTGTTTCAATCCGTTCATCTAACAATGAATTTACACGACGTTTCGCCAAAATCTCATTTGGCATTTTCCAGTGCCCTTGTTGTTGCTGCAGCACTCGATACTGTAATCTTGCTGCTGCTCGAAGCCAATTGAGAAACTGAAGGGCGGCATCTACGCAGATGGTAGGTGAGAAGATCGGAAGTGTTCGTCCGGGCATCGGTGTTTGTCGGCTGGTGTTCAGTGGTAATTACGGGTTCCGGCGCCATGCTGACTGTTGCGTTCTCAATGTTTTGGTTATATTCCTTGGTTTGGCTAGTAGACCCTTCAATGTAGTGGAGATATTAATTTCGTTTATTTAGCTGTCCGTTCTTTTCGATTTCCAAGGCTTCTCTGACCATGTTTGTTTTATAATGTGAAATGGGGGCTATTTGTTTAGATCTCTCAAAATTGATGTTGTGACCAGTATCATAATGATACTGAAAAAGAGCTGAAGTTGTTTCTTTTTAATACTTATTTTTTGTTCTTGGATCCGGGTGGAGATTCTTCTGGTTGTTTGCCCCGTGTACAGTTTATGATATTCTCCGCATGAGATGCTGTACACTCCATAGTCCTGATACGGGCACCCAGCCGATAAACACGAACACTCTCGATCCCCCTACCTAAAATCTGCGTAGACGCCGACCTAACAAAGACGGCAACCGCACTTCGGTTTCTCAGTTAGATTGAGCGGTAGTAGCAGCAAGATCACAGTGTCGAATAGCAGTAACAGCAAGAGCACTTGAAAATGCCAAATGAGATTTTGGCGAAACGTTCTGCAAATTCATTGTTAGACAAACGGATTTTAATGCATGTATGTATGTATGTATATATATATATATGTTATATATATATATATATATATATATATATTATATATATATATATATAGTGTCATTCTATAAATACATCCCTTTTGTTAAGATTGGAAATAACGAAAAAATAACATCACTTTAAGTTTCTTCGTCTTCGAGAGGGATAAATAATATAATATATAAGTTTGAGTATAAATAATATTGCTTACAGTTCGTTCATTATTTGAATCACAAACCGGATAGAATTCGCGTAAAACTACTTCCACCCTTTTCCCATAGAGCGATATCACTAAAAAAATTGCAGGTATAATTAGTACTCCGAATGTATTCATTAAATTAAAGTCTATATTTCGTTCAAGAGTTATCGTGCCCACAGATCGACGATCGTGATCTAAATACTATACTTCCTTTAGCAAAGGAAAGAAACGAATTAAACACAAAACCGTTAGTCAAATTTAAATTTGGATTTTCGTAGGTAGATTAGTATTAAAATATGTTTTAGTAAAACCAAAAATATATAAGTATGATAAAAATATTAGAATCCTAAATAATATGTTTAATATCACAATAAAGAATTAAAGTAAATGATGTCACATAGCAAACAATTTCCAAAATCTCTGATTTAAACCTTAAAAGCATATAGAAAAATGCCATTTATTTTTCTTTATATCTGGCAAAAATGGCTGTTATGTTTATATCACTTAAAATTGACAAATGCAATAAAAGAGTATATGTAAATTTGTTTAAAAGCAATTAATACTAAATTTATGTAGCAGAATAATGTTTGCCTTATACACCGCATAATATAACATCAATACTCTAAGCGAATTAATAGAATACATGTTAACTTCTCGTCACAAGTTCTACAACTAACAATACTTTTTTTAAGATAATTTTTTACTGGTAAATACGAAGTTAGTATAGCTCCTCCCCTCTGAACGAAAAAAAAAAAAACGGTTGAAACTTTTGTCGAGGCGTCATATTTTATTAAATACTAGCTGACCTGACAGACGTTGTCCTGTCCAAATTTCAATAAATTTGTTTGTGATCGTTTTGTGAATTTGTGAAAAGTCTAAACAAAGTAAAAATGAGAAAAAAAATGTATTTCTGAGTGATCATTGTATCTATTAAGGATTGTGGTCATGAATATTCAATTTGAGAAGGAGTACATTCAGAAGTACGCCAATGGGAAATTTTACATGCGAGATGAATTCTATTAGCAGTACACCGCTGAAATGCTGGAAATGTGTGATGTGCCTGAAATGTGATCGACTTGGAACCTCGTTTGGTTTGTAGCATTGCGAGTTCTGTGATCTAAATTGCTCCGTCTTATTGGCGGCATTGCAATGCGATTAAATTGTGTCAATTCAATTGACACAATTGCATTTTTTGGTTGAGATTTTTTTTCATGTCAGATCTTCCAGATTTTTTTTTTTAATTGAAAACAATCATTCAATTGAGTTAAATATCCATTCCGGGAGCAATACGAATCCACCAAATCTTCCATGTCGTTATTTCCTCCCGGGAGCATCGTCAGTTATAATCGAGAGTGTATACAAAAATTATGATTTTTGCAGTTTGTCTGAATTTTCCGACTCTAGTTTGTAATTGTCTCGAATTTTCTAGCACCATAACGAACAAAACAAAAAAAAAATTACGCATATTCATCGTTTGAATCGTGAGTTATGGTCTTAAGTTCATACAAAAATCCCAGAGAAAAAAAACACTTTCAGTTTTTCAGAATTTTCCAATTTTCCGGGCAACTTTTCCAATTTTTTTCCCCTAAAAACCTTATTCGGGCTATTACAAACTCTTTTTAAAAAAAAATTAGCCAAATCGGTCGAGCGCTTACCAACGAACAGCATTTAATTTTTATTTATATAGATATTCAGAAAATATAAAACTTATATAGATATTCAGAAAATATAAAACTCTGTATATATATTTTAGAAAAACTATAGTAAATATTTTGATGAAATCCCAAATCTTAGTATCATCCTCTTAAAGGTATAGCAAGAAATTTACGTATTTATGTATAATATTTAATCTTCACTTAATATTCCGACACCACAGAAAAAATAGCTTAGCGGAACCATAAAATAGACCTTCTACTATGGTGGAACTATTTATTTTGTGCCGACACTAATGCTTTCAATGTTAAAAATATCAAAGAAATAACCCATTAATCTTCAACAAAACCTCGTAGTAATTTTTTTAAAAAAATAATCGCTATGACTTCAGCAAGGAAATAATTAATACTGTAAACTGGGACGTATGGGTACTTACGGGTAATTTGTGGTTGCATCATTGCAATAATGCATTCAACCTTGGCGAAAAAATATTTGCACGTTCAGTTAAGAAAATAGAACGGAAATCGACATTGCTCTTGGTCTTGAGATGTAATTAATCGATATTAATGAACTTTCCTGTTTGTGATGTGGCGCCAGCTGATTTCTATGCAGGTATAAAATTGGGAATGTGCATTTTAATACATATTTAGTTTTAAGTTTAATATTCATTTTTGAATAGATTTGTTTTAATTTTGGCTTGCATCGAAGGGAAATTGGAGCTAGTTATTTCTTTATTTTGTACATACATTTAATTATTTAGAGTACTTCATGAACATATGATATCACTGGTCAACATGATTTTTTTCCCAAGGAAACTGAATAGAGACCCCTAGTTCAGTTTTTTATGCTGAATTCAAATATGTTATCAGATTTCTTCTATCAGGCATAGTTTTCTTGTGACAGTCATTTTTTGTGGGCCAATCGCGGGCGTTTTTCTTGTGTAATATACTTCTCTATATTAGGATTTCACTGTTATAATTCTTGTAAATATAGGTAGTGGGAATTTGTATTCAGAATAATTTGGCACTAGGCAGACTTATTCATGTTGAAACATATTTTAACTCTGTCCAGGCTTAATGATGTTCAAACCTGGCCTATCTTGTACAAATATTGCACTTTTTTAGCAAGCAGAGGGCCCGTAGCCAGTATTGTAATTGTAGTGAGTCTGAAATTTGGTGTGCGTTCATTCAAGAGTAACACGTGTACCTACTTATTTTTGTGCTGTTTATTGTTTTTATTTGTAAGTTTTTTTTTAGTGATAAACGTTTCAAAATGCCAAGAAAGTGTGTAAATCAACAAAATAATTTCTGCTACGTGGGTGGTGAACTGACCTTCAAGTTTCAGAGGTGAAATTTTACACCGCTTGTGAAAAAATGTTATGTGCTTCATTTTGGGTGTAAAGCTGGTGATTTTGATAAAGACTGAGCCCAGAATTTATGCTGTGTATCATGTGTTAGGCTTCTCACTGGTTGAAAAAATGGTACTCATCATATGCCGTTTTCAGTCCCTATGATTTGGAGGGAACAGAAGGACCATTTAACTGATTGTTATTTCTGCTTAATGAACATTAAAGGAATTACGTCCAAAACAAAATGTACAGTTAAGTACCCCAATTTAGCATCTGCGATTAGACTAAGTACTAATTATTTTAAAACTTTAAATACGTGCCACAAAAAAAACCCTGCCTGATGAATAAAATCTGAGAACATATTTAAACTCAGCATGGAAAAGATTGACAGAGAGAGATTCCGTTGATTTAGCCCTTGTGGAAGAAAATAAAATTTTTTTGTAGACCAGTGTTTTATTTGCTTATTGCTGAACTTAGTTGGTTATGTGGTTTATCCAAGATATTTTCAGTAGCATTTTTATGATTTGCATTTCAAATAACTCTATTCTATTGAGAGACTTGACTTGTAACTGTAATATTCACTAAAAAGGTGTAACTTTAAAACTAGTCTAATTTGACAATTAAGGGTTTCAATTTGCAAAAACACCAGTAAGCCCACTAAAGTTATTATGCAGTGTATTTATTATAAAACGGTTAAAAATGGAATATTATTTTACAGTAAAAGCTACTTTTGATAACTCTCCTACTTGATCCACAGTGTTTTTTCTCGATTTTTATTTTCAATTTTTTGTTAAAAATTTTTTTAGGGATAACATGTACATAAAATATAACAGGGTCAAAAGTCAACTGGACCACTAAAAGTCCAACTTTTAAACCCTTTTAGTGAATGTGGCTGTAAATAGCCAGATGTCTGTTCCATAGAGTAATATTAACCAGATGTAAATTTTAATTATCGAAGTTTTAATTTCCTCGTTGCTGTTCCATTTATTGTTCAGCGTTGTCCCCGATAATTTTTTTACTCGTTCAATTTGTTCGTCATCAATGAAGAGTTGTACGTTGGCAAAAGTTTGCCCGCCTACTATCATTGGTCATTGGTTTTGCTTATATTAATACTGAGGGCCATATTCTTTTTCTGCCCCATTGGTGCCATTTATGGTTTCTCGTTAACTATGGATATTCTCAGTCAGTATTGTTATATAATCAGCGTCCCGTAGGCGATTAATGGTCCTTATAACACGTAGGCTGAAAAGTTTTTGGTCTAGCTACTTAGACACATTTTTTTTTTTTGCAAAATTCGACTTTATTCATCAACATAATATCTTTCAAGAGCGATACAATCAGTCCAACGGTTTTCTAACATTTCTATACCTTTCTTGTAGAAGGATTTGTTTTCGACTTCAAAATAGGCCTCAGTTTCAGCGATAACTTCTTCATTGAAGCCAAATCTCTTTCCCCCGAAGGTCTGCGAATAGATAATACTCGCTGGGGGCCAAATCTGGAGAATACAGGTGGACGAGGAAGCAATTCGAACTTCAATTCATGGAACTTTGCCATCGTAACCATTGACTTATGACTCGGTTCATTGTCTTAATGAAAGAGCACTTTTTTCTTGTTCATTTGGGGCCGTTTCTTTGCGATTTCTGCCTTCAAACGCATTAATAACTTTATATAATATTCGCTATTGATGGTTTTTTTCCTTCTCAGCATAGCCGATGAAAAATTCCATGTGCCTCCCAAAATACAGAGGTCAAAACCTTTCCAGCCGACTGTTGTTGTCTTTGGTCCCTTCGGGCGGCTTTCGCTGACTGCTGTCCACTCAGCTGACTGCCGATTTGATTCCAGTGTATAGTGGTGGATCCATGTTTCATCCATTGTCACATATCATATGAAAAAATCTTTTTTATTGCGCTTAAATAGCTTCAAACAGCGCTCAGAATCATCAACACGTTGTTGTTTTTGGTTCACCGTGAGCAAACGCGGTACCCATTTCGAACAGAGCTTTCTCATGCCCCAATGTTCATGCAAAATATGACCAACACGTTCGTTTGATATCTGTAGGGTGTCAGCTATCTCACGCAATGTCAATTTACGGTCATCCAAAACAATTTTGTGGATTTTTTTTTATGTTTTCCAGTGTAACCAGCTCATTTGGGCGTCCAGAGCGTTCAGCATCATTTGGATCTGTACGACCACGTTTAAATTCAGTATACCACTAAATGATGAGTGATTTTCCAGGGGTCGAGATTATCAAGCCATTGCTTTGCTTGAACGGTATTTTTTCTTATCAAAAAACAGTGTTTAATCAACACACGAAACTCGATTTTTTTCCATTGTTTTGAATATATAAAGTAGTGTGACCGAAACCACTGTAACTTATGAACTAATCGTCGAAAGGTCATGAAATTTTGACATGTATCGTTTGAAGGTTGGTACGTCCTAAAAATTATATTATATTATTTTTTGAAAAGGGCGACATCTATGTGTCAGACCGAAAACTTTTCAGCCTTCGTGTTATTTTATGCGTTTTGCTTCCTTTTCCAAAGTCAGCTGAAATATCTAGCATTGTGCAAATATAGGTTTTAAAACTACTTTGTAATTGACATTTTAACTATTTTAAACATCTTGTTCACCACAGTTTTTTCAGAACAGAGTACTCTAATTTCCAAAAAAAAATGCAGTTAAGGTAATTGATTTTTGTTGTAATTGTTAAAGTTAGGTAACAAAATTTACATTATTTGGATATTTTAATCAGCAGTTTATTATTAAACTGTCTTACTAATATAGATTATTGTTAATCGTATTTTTTTTTTCAGTGTAAATACGCCATTAAAATTTGCTTTTCACCTCAGAGCTAGTCTCATATAAGAGCAAACCAAATTAATCATTATTCTCGACGTTCACTTACTTAATTAAAAAGAAAACAGCATGCGAAGAAGCATAAATAAAACAAAAGCCTTTTCGTCTTAGAAAAATTCGTTTAATTGAAAATATGAAGAAAAAATATTGCCAGGAATCCAGACGCTAACCCTTCTTTCTGTAGAGCATTTTCTGTTGACGATGTAGATACGAAAGGTCTGTCCAGAAATATTGTGACATGACACGGACATCATTCTGATAAGTGGCATTGCAATTGTTTCTCAATCAATAAGTAGAAACTTTATTAGACTTTAAACAATGCGACAGTCGCCTTGAAATGTCTGCATGATGACATTTCATATATAACTTGTTTTCGTAATAGCTAAGCTGGTAAGAAATTATTATTGTAAAATGACGTACACGATTTTAGAAAGGAATTGCATCATTTTAACTTATTAATTTTAAATCTGCAATTAACAGATGATTATTAATATTATTAATTACTCCACTTCGGTTTTTGCGGTAGTCGATGCCGAAAATAATTTTCGATATTTAGCATTCATTTTTACCATATTGTAGTACATGCAACTTCGGAGAATTTGGTTTTATAATATTAGAACACTGGTAATTGAAACACATACTCGTATACGTATTATTGATTTACAAATATCATTAAAATTTAAAATTTTCATTTTGAAACCTTTACTGGGATAAGTAATTATATTATTATCAATAATATTACGTAAGAAAACAAGTTTAATCTAATATTTTCATGCTCACAAATTACGTAATATTAGTGAACTATTACTTTGGTAAAACTCAAATTAAGTTAATTTCTGGAACTAAACGGAAGCTCACTTTGACCGAAAATAAGATGGCTAACCAGATTTAAATGTTAATTAAAGTATCAAATTAAAATAATTAGGGCCTTTTTCTATTATTTGACGGATCTAACCTGAACTAATCTTAAAAATATTTAAAAACTCAAAGTCTCTCTATATTACTTTAGAAACTCGGATGATAGACTTTGCTTCCGTCGCGTCGGAAAGTGTCGCTCCGATCGAGGTTATAAATACTTTTATATCGATTTACTATTTACTATTGACTAATCTGTTTTTAAATTAATTATAATACAGCAGAGAAAAACAATTTAAAAAAAAAGATGCTGTTGACATTTCTTTCTCTTTTCGTTTTTTTATCTCTGTGTCGTTTGTCATTTCAATTCGATTGTATTTCTATCATGCAAATTATACTTTTATCCGATATAGTCGGAACCGTATATAATCAATTCTAACAGACATAACTGCATTCTGAAAATTTTTCCACGGTTTCGCTTTCTCGTCGTCAGTGTCGTGGTAATTTTCAGAGCGTATTCGTAAATCATTATACAAACGAAGAGGTCACACATCGTATGATGAAGTCACGAGAGTTCCGTGTGGTAGTAGTCGTAGGAGAAAATCTGTTAGACATCACGCTCGTCAGCAGCAGGCTGAAACACGAACGGACTACTAATACTTTTTCTTGTATCCTTGATAAACTTCTTTTTGTTAGTGTTCCATACGGAACACTTATAGGATCACTTCTGTCCGTTTGTTTGTCACATCCGAGTTTTTCCGAAACTATTCGACACAGAAAGTTCAAATTTGTCACAAATATAGGAATTGATGGCTTAATCAGAGCCGTGTAGTTTTAAAAGTTAAATTTTGACTTACGGGGTTAGTTTGGGGGGTTTGGAAGATTATCGAGCGGGGTGTCAAATGAAAGCTTGTGATAACATGAGCTCAAATATATATATATATATATATATATATATATATATATATATATATATATATATATATATGTAATACTTGCGCAAACTGTCAATAGTGAAAAAAAAACTTGTGATAACATCGCTGTCCGCTCAATCTCGAAAGTACTGATCAAAAAACTTTAAAAAAATAAATATTCTTCATAAGGTATGGATTATACGAGTACATTATCTTTGATCGTTTATTCGGGTATATATATATATATATATATATATATATATATATATATATATATATATATATATATATATTTTTGCTTGAAAATATAATGGAGATTTATTTCGTGGAAAGTTATGAATTTAACCGGGACTAATCGCTGTAAAATATCAATACGTACACATTTTCTATTCGGTCCAATCAGTAATATACTCATATACTTATATACTTCTCGATACATTACTGTTTTAAGCATTTGGCCAATCATATATAAATTAAATTTGCATGATGACTGATGACCAACGAATAGGTACCGAGACAACATAATTTTATTTTATTTGTTTATAATTAAACCTAATATTTAGGTAGAAATTATTTATTTTAAATTTTTACTACAAAGATGTCTCGCTTTTTATATATTGTTGGTAATTCTTATATTGTGTGAGTGAATTTTATAGAAAACTTCAGCAATCACAGTCGCACTTAAAATTTTAAATAACACCAAATGCTAAATCCCATTTATTGTTCAACTTTTATAGAAGCTATATATGGTGAAGTAACTCTTTTCGGTGGCTAGCATAATGTCCTAAAATGTAAACACGATTTTGGGATATATAATGGAAAAATAAATAAAAAATTTGCTTCAAATATGATCAAAATATGCTGAATAACACACATGCAACACAGCAAGTGCATTATGTAATTGTAATAAATTTTGGTTTACATTTGGGTTATACAATGCTTATATAGAAGTAACTAACTAAGTTGGAAATTATTTAATTGGAGAAGTGGGTACACGGTCATATATCATTCATAACTTAATCAAACAAAAAATGCAATCTGTGTAACCGCATAATAGTAAATTGATGTGAATGGTTTTACTAAAATAGGGTATAGTACTCACAATTACAGTTAACCTTGTACGATTTAAAATCATATAAGGAAATCATAATTGTTGCTAATTTTAAAGTAAATTGTTACTGCTAACCTTGACTTTGATGAATTAAATAAATTTGAAATAAAAATTATGCTAAAACTTAATAATAACTTGTAAAAATGTAATAATAATAAATTAATTTAATGACTATGTTATAAAAAACGATTTTATTAAAAATTCTCAATTATTAATAAAATTTAATGTCCATATCACTATATTTCCTTAAATAAAATAGTACTTAGAAGTAGCTTTCTTACGTTTGTTTCATTACATTGAAAAAGAAGTTGTTACAATTGCTTAGAACCGGAGCAGTCGGTAATTCAATTACAGTAATTGGAAAAAGTAATCGAATTAGCTTTGGCAATTCAATTACGATATGTAAAGGGTAATTGGTACTTTTGCTGTAATTAAATTACTTTGCAGAGTAATTGATTAACTTGAAAGTAATTGAATTATTATAAAAAGTACATGAATTATAATGAAAGTAACTGCATTACTATAAAAATAATGAAATTATCCAAAAATAATCGAATTTCATCAAGAGTTAATTCAATTTCAGTAATTCACTGTAAAGTTACTTAATTTGTGTAGATCGATAACGGTTTTAGTTCTTTCAAATTACCGGTAATTAATAATTCATTAATCAATTAGCTTTTGGGAGTAATTGATAATTGTAAATGAACCACTTTTTAAGTAAGTTTTGGAAATAATTTACATATTGTTTATAGAGGGAGTTTTTTAAGTTAATTTAATAACAGTATCTTTTTGAAGAATAAATACATAATAATTGGACGTCACTGTTGCATTTACTACTTTCTCAAAATATTTTATGTATTTCCGACATACATATACTATTCTATACCGAAAATGGGATATAGCTATAATTTTGTATCAGTTTGATTTTTAGTTCTAATAAATTGCATACAAAAACATATTTGTATTCACACCGAGCAAATGGTAACGAATGGATAGTTTTCACGTGCCGTATTATGCCATGAACATGCTACTAGTATATCAAATGCACTTTTCTAATTTATTGAGTATTTATATTAAGCTTAGTTTAGATACTTGTTTCCAATAATTGTTAGCAAAAATAATGAACATTACAAGTAAAAGAAAAAGGATTAACTGGATCAAAAATAATTAGCTTATGCGAGGTTTTTGTTGAGAATCGTTGTTATGCTAAAGTTAGCCGTTTTGAAAATAAATAGTTAGGTTAGATTAAAAATATTTAAGCGATAATTTCATATCACATCCCTCGCAAACACGTAGTCCTAATATAAGCAATGAATTTGCCCTTTTCACATTAAAAATTTTCTTAATTCAAGCCTTACAACTCGATATTTTAAATGGCGCAATATTAACCTCAAAACAAAGTTTAATAGAGGGTGGATTTCTGTTAAAATAGGGAATAATGAAAAATAACATAATTTTTAGATTCTTTCAACAACGAATCAATCTAGAAAAAAAAATAGGGAAAATTCCCAAATTTATCGACACCCACCCATTTTACCCCCTTCCACTGAAACGATATCGTTCAAAAACTATGTTCTTTTGTTACTTCAAATATTTTGCGTGTACCATATTTGAAATCGATATTTCATTTGGTTTGAGTGCTGTGCCAACAGACCGACAGACAGATCGGCAGAAATGAGAAACTACGTTTTTCGTGAATTAGGGAGCCAAAAACGTGAAGCTATGCAAACTCCTTTATGTGCCATATCTCCGGTCACCCGGATGTTGGCGATCACTATGGAAAGTGCTTCTCTGTCTTCATCCAGTCTAAAGAGATTTCCAGCCTTCTGTATGCCTGTCCATTCCCTGATATTCTTCAACCAGGATATCTGTTTTCTACCAACTCCACACTTCCCTTCAATCTTTCCCTTCACAATTAACTGGAGGAGGTAGTATTTTTGTCCACGCAATGTATGACCAAGGTAAGAAATTTTGCGACATTTTATACGGGTAATCAGTAATCTTTCCGAATTTGCTCTTCTTAAGACTTCCTCATTCGTCAGCAAATCAGTCCACGGTATTCGAAACATCCTGCGGTGAACCCAGATTTCAAATACCACTAGTCGATTCAACTGCTTATTTTTATGGTGCAGCACTCTACCCCATACAGCAACACTGACCAGATGTAGCATTTGACCATCCGCTGTCTTAGTTTGAGGTTCAAATTGACATTCCACAGAAGGGCGTTCATTTTTCTAAAGCTAGTACGAGCTGCTTCAATTCTGCATTCGATCTCTATATCAGGATCCATGTTGTCTGTAGTTATACTTCCCAAGTATTTAAATCGATGAGCCCGTTCTATCGGTGTTTGTTTTGATTTCGAATAAACACCATGAACTTGGTTTTGTTGACATTGATGTTAAGACCTAAATCTTCTTTAGCCTCGTTAATTCTGTTCATCTCTATTTATGGTGTTTAGCACAACCCCATTACCTTTATTACCTAACTCGATATTTTATAAGGCTTTTTTGAAAATTTTGTAAGAATATAAATTGAACCACAGTGGAGAGAGGATGCAACTCTGTCGGACTCCGCGCTGGATGTTGATATTATTTGTTTTTAGATCTTCTATACGAACCTCAGCTGTTTAATCCCAGGATAAATTTTCGTTTATTCGAATATCCGTGTCGTCCAGTTGCAGTTGTTGAAGCATTGCTATTAGTTTGTCGTGTCTAACTCTGTCGAATACTTTCTTATAATCGACGAAGCAGACAAAAACATCTTTGCCCTGATCCCGACATTTTTGTAGGAGAACACTGATACCAAATAAGGCTTCACGTATTTTGTACGGATTTTGGAATGGATGATTCGTAAAAAGACTTCTTAAAGGTGACTCATTAAACTAATTAGACGGTAATCACTACAATTTTTGGGATGGGATTTTTTAGGGATCATAATAAATGTGGATTTCAGCCAGTCCTCTGGTATCGTGCCTGTGTTGTAGATCAGATTAAATAATATTGTGACCTGTCCTATGTTTTCTTCTTCTATGAGTTTAATGATCTCAGTGGGAATTTCATCAGGTCCTGCTCTCTTATTCTGTGTAACTGAGATTGCATGCAGAATTTCTTTCGTTAATATTTCCGAGCCGTTGTCATTGTTTTCTTTAGGCGCTCTATTGTCACTAAAAAGCTTACTTATGTATGCTTCCCACGTTTCTTTGATATCTTCATCTAGTATAAATGGTTGACTTAATGAATTAAATAGTATATGCGGTGGTCGTTTTCCATACATATCAGCTATATCTTTGACTTTTTTGTGCATTTGGTTTATAACATCGCAGGTTATAATTTGAGCAACTGTCTAGTCACATTCGATTTTCACTCCTCCTATGAACAGACATCTGACGTATCTCGGAAAAAAGTGAAAACTATGTTTAAAATATTATATTATTGCAGTAAATTTAAACTAATAACAATTGGTGACGTTGGCGGTAGTATAAAGCCCTTTTTATCTTGTTTATCATATTTCAGTTTCATGTTTAATTAATCAAATTTGCAAATATATTTGCAAAATTCCATTTCTCAGTGCCTTACAACTTTAACTGAAACACTTTTTTCTATCTTCGGTAGAATTCGAGATATTCTTCAGTCACACACCAATAGATCACTCTTTATCCACACATAAAGTTAAAACTTTCAAGATTATTGCAGTCAGGAATCCTACTGAAATTCTTTAGGGGGCTGCTTTGTAAAGATTGATAGTTGTCCTGATTAATTCTTATCGCGTTCCAGTGAAGTGCTGTGGTCCACGTAACATATATTATACCAAAGATTCCTTACGAGGGCTAAGTTTTTACAAAAACAATGAAAGAAAAGAAAAAATTTTGGTACAAATCGTTTTATTGTTTCTCAAAATATTCGCCTTTAAGATTTATACACTTTTGCATGCGTTCGAACCAATTCTGAAAACATTTTTTCCACTCTGAAGTTAGTACTTCAAAAACATGGTTTTGGAAGGATTCAACATCTTCTTGAGGTGATGAGAATCGCTGTCCACGCATTTTTTTGACATTCTGGAACAATAAGAAGTCGTGAGGTGATAAATCAGGTGAATACGGGCCAAAAGACATTAATTCGATGTTTTTCTCCGTCAAATAATCCATTGTTTGACTTGATATGTGAGGAGCTGGCATTGTCATGATGAAGAATGATGTGACGTTTTCGGTTGTTTTTCCTCATTTTATCGATGACTTCTGGCAAACAAATTGTTGTATACCATTCAGCACTAACTGTTTTTCGATCCTCTAAAGCAATGGTTGCAACATGTCCAGTATAACCAAAGAAACAAACGATGATTTTCTTGCAAATGCTTCGCGAACGAACCACTTTTGTTGGATTCGGTTCATCTTGAAACACACAAACAGTTAATTGTTGCTTAGTTTCCTGCTCGTACGAATATATCCAAGTTTCGTTTCCTGTTACGATGTTATATATTGATTTTGCATGTCCTCGATCGAATTTTTTAGCCCTTCCGTCCACTAATTGACATGAGCCCGTTTTTTAATTTCGGTCAAATTATGCGGAATCCTTCGGGAACAGATCTTTTTTACAGCTGAATATTCACGCAAAATGGATTGTACTGCAGTCTTCGATATGCCTAAGGATGCCTCTGTCGCACGGTAAGTCACATGCCGATCCTCTTCAATCATGTTGCGCAGCGCATCGATGTTTTTTGGAACAACCGATTTTGGTCAACCTTCACGAAATTCATCGCTGACGGAAGCACGACCATGACGAAATTTTGAAAACTAATTGTAAAAAGTCTTTTCTGATGGTGATTCATTACTAATAGTTGAACGAAGCGATTCCAGGCATTGTTGTTGAGTTACGTCTTTACTAAAATCGTAAAAAATCATCCAATGAAAACCTTCACGTGAAATTTCCATTTTTTTCACAAAACTGTTTTTTTAAACGTTCACTGTAAACAAATTACTTGGCCAATTTTTAAGCTTGCCACTGTTTTAATAATAACAAGTGTAAAATTTTATAACAATGGTAATGTCACATCTCAATAGCGCCATCTAATGATCGTTTGTAAAAACTTAAAAGTATTTGCAGTTTACTTAGGTAACGTTTACTGTGAAATTTCTCGGTATTGTCTTTATAAAAAAAACACCTGTTGAGTTTTGTGTATTATTTTACGTTTCAGGAACTCTAGATCGTGAAAAACTAATTTTGGATTATTTAATAAGTTTCATTTCTTTATAATATAATAGCAATGAAGCCCGTTTTACAAAGTTACTTTCAAAATTGTATAGAACATGTATTATCTCCCTGTCATTTGTCAAAACCCTGCCTAAAACTTTTCATAAGTAAGAATTTTTTAAAGAGTTCCACCAAGTAAAATTTTTGCTGGAATTTGTTCTTTACTATAGAAGTGTTTTAAAAAAGTAAAATCTGTTTTGATACTATGTTATAATCATTTGCGTCATTGAACTAATTCTCTATATATTAAAAAAACCGGCCAGGTGCAAGTCGGACTTGCGCAATTAGTATTCCGTATGATGATTGCTTTCAAAACAAAATAAAATGCTTATCTAGGCTGAGTTAATTAGGTCCCTGACATGTATATATCTTCAGATCCAATATATATTTTTACGTTTTTTCTTAGTGAATAATGTATAATAGTTAGAGCATCTTAGCTACCTAATAGCCAATAAATCAATCTAGCTCAAACTAGAATCTAGTAATAAAAATCAAATATTTCCTACCTAAATCTTTGTTTAATTATAAACAAAGAAAATAAAATTATTTTGTCTCGGTACCTATGCACTGTATATGCACTGAAAAGTATATTAAAAGTTTTTTTTATATACCAGATAAATTATCAAAGGTAATGTATTTGTGATAATTTTCGCTCAATCTACATTTTATGGAGAATATTTCAAAATTTTTTTAAAATTTTTTGATCAGTACTTTACGAGATTTTTGGCCATTTTTAAAACTAATACGAAGAATATTGTGCGCAAGTATTACATCATATATATTTTTGAACTTTTACAAGCTTTCATTTGATACCCCACTCGACGACCTGGTAATTTTGTTTTTTCAATTTCGTTTTCACCCCCCAAAACTAACCCCTTAAGTCCAAATTTAACTTCCAATACTACAACCCCATCAATTTCTATATTTGTGAAAAATTTCAACTTTTCAGAGAAAATCGGGTGTGACAGACATACAGACGGACACCGAGTTATCCCATAAGAACAGTAAAAATCTGATATTTATATGTTCTCTTATAAAAAATTAATAAAAATATAATGACGTATTTTCAATAAAATACTCTAGAAGAAAATTTAAAATAACGCAGTCTTTTAATTATTGTTAATAATATGTTAAATAGGTTTTTGGTCATTTCCTATTATTACTATCTGTAAGTTTATACAAAACAACTAGGTTTCTTGTGATATTGGTACCTTATGTCCGATGTACATGACACTGTCCTTGAAGATGATAAGAGGGTTTATCAGGGGTAATAAATCTTTAGTTCCCCCTGAAGTATTTTAGTAGCGTTCCTATCAGTATAAAATGGTTCATCGTAAATTTAAAGTCCTTTAGCAATGTCACATTAGAGTTTCAGAAATGCTTCCACTACGGGTAAATTATTACAATCATTTATTCTTTAGCATAGGGTAGTTAACTATATAAAAAAAAGTAACTGAAAGGTTAACTTTTTTTAATTTGGAATAAATTAACCTTGTTACATAAAAAGTCTATAAAAATTCAAACATAATATGATTCCAATTATCAACAAGAATTTACTATACAAAATTAAAAATCTAAAATTTAATACTTACAATATGTAGTCTATTTATTTTTCTGGATAAATATTTTGATTTTGAAGTAAATTATTTGATCGCTCGGTATAACTCAAATAGTGCAAATGTGCTTACCTGAAACAAAAAAAAAAAATTAAAGCCATATATTCATATCCATGGTTATATACAATTTCTAAGAATAATTTTCCATGCATAATTAGTGGGAGAACCGAATAATTTTGAAAGCTAATTAACTATATTATCGTAGTTTCCTAAAACTTAACTTATTTTTTAAATATTTAACATTGTATTTAGGTATTTCGTAAATTTGGTACATATTAATATATACATATACTAATTTCAATGCGTTGAGCAAAAATTAAATTCGAAAATACCATTGAGAATAAAAAAAATGTATTATTTTTTTTTTAATAGTTAGTTATTTTCTAAAAATCGATACATGACCCGAACTAACCTGAATTCAAATACTATTGAAACTATGCAAATTACTCGACATAACAGAATTTTGAAATCCGGGGTTTTTTCTGCAGGAAACAAATCCATTGCAATTATTGCACAAAGTATCTAGAAATGAAAATAAACTGAGACACCCGACATTATATGCAAATTAAACGTGAAATATTCTGTATTAAAGAGACATTGATAAATTTCATATTCACTTTACAATTACCTATTTGCAATTTTAGCGGTCGCGTAACCTTCAGCTGTACGCGTTAACGTCACGTGTCAAGAATGAAGCCTATACACGGTTAATATTTAGTGAATTTAAATTGATTTATTAATTTTGGAATTAATTGTTCTAAATCAAATAATATATTTCTTGTAGATTTCTAATGTACATTCTTGTATATCTATGGACAATTTCACTAGATAAAAACATTTACAAGAAATAAAAAAAAGAGTTAATGAAAATTTATTTATATGCCATAACCCAATTAAAACATTGAAATTTATTTTATAATATATGTGAAAGACCTACAACAGTTTTCAATATATTGAACCTCCTATCTTGCGAGCGAACCATAAGACTGCACTCTCGACGCGAGGAGTTGATGCGCTACATGGAGCGTATGCGCAGCTGATACAACTAGAAATAGATAATTGTAGAAGTTTGCAGTATTAAACAATGTCGGGCATCTCATTTTATTTTAAAACCTAGGATCGCAGAAAGTACCCTCGAATAGTTTTTTTTTGCAGATTTTACTTATGCACTTCAATTTTTTCCTTATGACTTTTTTAAGATGAAAAATTAAATAAAGCCTATAAAGCACCTAAATATTATAACATCATTTTTCCAAATTAGTGTCATTATAGCATAAACAGAAGGACATAAATTCTACATTTAAAATTATGTATATTTTTGTACCTCTTAAACGATTATCGTCAAACCTTTTTCGCAGTAAGCAGCTATATCCCATACAATTTTATGCACAATACGCAATTGTGTGTATTTTAGGTTTAAACCTGATTTTAAATGCTAACTTTGGCAGACTGTCAGGTGCGTGTCCAGCAACGGTTATAACCAATAATAAGCTTATGTGCATCATTTTACTTTCTATATTAAAAAATTGATTTAAATATTGGTAGCCTACTATTTTTCCAAATAGAGAACTGTATGAGGTACATACTTATGCTCTTCGTTAAAGTACTTGTCCCTCTCTTCTAACCTTCAAATCTTCTATAAGTTAACGTTAACTATTTCCTATTCTCTAAGCGAAAAATTATTTAGGGAGATTTTCCGGGCTAATGCACAAAAAACAAATTACTAATAATACACTTTGTGTATTTTATTATTGTTTATAATAATTTTTTACAGTATATATTTTTTTAATCTCAGATATTAAACAACTCTATGGAATTTTCTGTGTTTATATGCCGAAATTTGCATGACAGATAGGAATTATTGACAAACCCATATCTTGGATGCTGTTACTGGAAAATTATATATTTAGTTCAAAAATTTCGTCAGAAACTAATATTTTTCCACCCACAAAAAAAACTTAAACTTTTTGCTTAAACTTTTTTGAACTTTTCTCAGTCCCTATAATACATTTCTTTCTAGGTTTTTTTTATGGGTCTAGCACATATGCCGCAGGGAAGTCCCTAAAGCGCTCCAGGAGCAACATGTGTGCGGAAGCGCTCCAGAGCGATTCACGTTGTTCTTGAATCGCTGTAAATTGTACTCGGTGGGAAACACAGCGCTGGGCAAATTATTCCAAAGGGATGATGTTCTCCATATAAAAGACTGCTTGAAAAACGTTGTACGCGGAGTAACAAGCTGAACCTCATACGGATGTGAAGCACCAGCGCGACGTGTATTTCTAACATGCACCACTTTCGGAGGAATTAAGCGGGCTACATCCTTCGAACACTTTCCATGAAAATACTTGTAGAACAGACTCAAGTCAACCGCTCCAGCGAATCAAGGTCGTCGGTCAGGGTTCCAATGTTTGTGAGCGGAGCCCCAAACATGGGAGCAGTATTCCATAGTTGGTCGAATTTGAGCTTTGTAAAGAAGTAACAGTTGTTGTGGAGTGGAAAGCGCTTTCTGGTTCGAAATAATATTCCCAACTTTTGAGAAGCTCTCTTTATGCCTGCAACATGTTCTCATGCCAGGACATATTTGCTCCCAAACTAATGCCCAACAAATTGAGCGATGATGCTAGGGGAATGGAGTGCCCCGACATAACTATGTCGGGTTCAGCAACGTTAATCCAGCCTGTCTTTGTTCAAGTTGAACGACCTCCTGCTGTCTGCGGATATTCGCCTGAGCAGCCGATGTCCGAGCGTTCAAAGTGAATGAAGAGACAAGCGTACTGTCATCTGCAAAGCTGTAGATTGGATTCCCGGTCTTTTCCAGCAGATCGTTAATGTAAATGAGAAAGAGACTAGGAGACAGTATGGAGCCTTGGGGCACACCGGCGTTGATAGTGAAGGTGTTAGAAACAAATCCGTCGACCGCCACTCGTAAAGAACGCTCTCGGAGGAAACATGAGAGCCACAAACAGAACTTTTCAGACACACCACAAGAGCGTAGCTTAGCCAACAGTCCATCGTGTCAAACACGGTCGAACGCCTTGGATATGTCAAGAGCAACCGCTCGAGATTCTCCAAAGTGTTCACTTGCGTTGTTCCAAACATGTGTTACATAAGTCAGAAGATCTCCTGTTGATCTATGTTTACGAAAGCCATATTGGTAATCGCTAATAATATTGCATTTTGTGTTTCCTCACTCCATGGGCATTCGGTTTGCACCATATACGTATATAGGATATGACGCTAGGATATAAATGTCAGTAAAAAAATTGAGATAATATCTTCCTAAAGCGAGAACGCTTTACAAAATTTAGAAAAGACATGCAACTTGTTATTGTTTCCTGTATTTAACTACTTATTTCCCGACAATAAATAATTCTGGTGTATAATATAACCTGCATAATAATATTCGTATCTAGTACGTATAGACATTTGAAAATTAAATTCCGGAACCTCAAGCCGCTTCATCAAAACTTAAAATAACCTGCTCGTTGAAGCCAAAACCTAAAATTATGGTCATTATGACAGCCAATCCGTTTTGATTACCGGTTGTAGATAACAGAAGGCAGCCTTGGGCCGTGGGTTTGTCTATAACATTCAAGTATTTATTTTGAAATGTTACCGGAAAGGCATAAGATGTATATTTGTTCCGCCTACGTAGAGAAGGTAACATCGAAATTTTCTCGTTTCGTGCCTATGCCTTATTTATGAGCGCTTGGTTAAATATTTATTTACCGTTATTTTTTTATAATAATTATTTTCCTGGTCGTACTTACTACCATTTTCTTGATAGTAAACGAAACTGATTTCGAACGGCGTACTATTTTTAACAGATTGATAAGATTAGTTTATATTTGTAAATTGTTCACCGATATGCCTTTAAAATAAAATTATTTCGTTTTTTTTAGAATATCTGAAAAATGAACGAAAATGAGTTTATAAGTATACTTAAAGAATTTTTTCTTTAAACAAAATGGATCAACAATTCTAAATTTTATATTTTACAATACAAATATAAAACAAAATTGAAATTTTGTATTGAAGTGAAAGCTCTGAATAAGGGAAATAATACAATTCTTACATAAACTCAATGCCATCAATAAAATTAATGTAAAATATAGCAATGCAATGCGTATACATTGTTTTTCCGCTATGTAAATTTCTTTGTACTCATATGCCATTCGAATATATACACTACCGTTAGAAAGTATTTGCCATTTCAATGTAACTGCCAAAATTTAATACCTAATTAAACCCATCTATTATGTTAGGTAAATTTAATTGTTCTTAACAAGTGTCCATCCTAAAATTGTTTAGATAAGCCTTTTTGGTGAAATCACAAATTAAAAACCAATTAGAACAAATTTCCAAGTTTGGCATGATAATTGTTTTGCGGCGATTTCTGAGAATTCCAGTTAAAGTAAGAACTCATTTCAAGTTTCTAGGGATTACGGAAATTCCTAGTGACATTTTATGATAAAAATTATGCTATAAATACCATTGCCCTTTTGGAAATTAACCATTCGCAAACAGTACTTTGTCATTGATACAGGCTCAATTGTTTTGTGAAAATGCCAAAAACGAAAGAAGTTTTCGTTGAAAATCGGGCTCTGATAATTGCGAGACATCAAAATGGTCACTCGAGTCGACAAATCGCGAGTGATATGCGGATGCCAAGGAGAACGGTGGACTACGTTGTAAAAAAATTTTCTACGGGACATGGAATTCTTAACCAAAAACGTTCAGGAAAGCCTCGAAAAATGACTCCCGCTGAAGACAGAGCTATAACAATGTTCAGCAGACATAATCGCCGCCTAACCGCACCAGAAATCACGGTTCAAGTAAACCTGGGGTGACCCATCCACATCAGCGTGACAACCGTGAAGAACAGGTTAGCAGAAGATGGACTACACGGGAGAGTTGCAGTGAGGAAACCACTTTTTAGGCAAGTGAATAAACGTAGACGATTAGAATGGGCCCGAGAACATGAAAATTGGACATCAGAACAATGGAATTCCGTCCTTTGGAGCGACGAATCTAAATTCGAAATTTTCGGTTGTAATCGACGAGTTTACGTACGGCGGTCAGCTAGACAGAGGATGTTGGAAGTTTGTCAATTGCCTACAGTAAAACATGGCGAAGGTTCAGTAATGGTTTGGGGTTGTTTTGACAACGGTAAAGTTGGAAAAAAAAATCTTTAGGATAGAAGGAATCATGCGAAAAGAACAGTATTAAGAAATTTTGCTAACTCAAATGCTTCCTTCTGGAAAAGATATTTTTCAGGGGAAATTTATTTTTCGGCATGACGATAAACATTCTGCTAAATAAATTACGAGTAGAGAACTTTTGGACCGATGCCGTCCTGGAAATGATGACTTGGTCTCCACAATCATCCGACTTGAACCCCATCGAATTGCTGTGGGGCCATTTGGACAGGTGTGTTCGAAAACTCAATCCAACATTAGAAAATCATTTATGGGAACTTTTACAAGCGGAATGGGTTAAAATAACCAAAGAAACTACTGGATATAATGCCGAAACTCTGTAAAGCGGTAATTAAAAACAAAGGAGGTCACATAGATAAGAAAAATTCTGGAAAATCATGAATATTTTTCTGAGTTTCTAGACTATAAATAACGTGAAAATAAATAATAATTAATTAAAATTAAAAAAAATATATGTATTATCTGGGTTTTTGTTGTCTTGGGACTGAAATAACTAAGTGGGCAAATACTTTCTGACGGTAGTGCATAGAAAATAGTTTAGAATGATTTAACTTATGTCTTTTACATCTCCTTCATATTATAATATTGTTTGCTATATCACTTCGTAGGATAAAAAACTAACACTGCTGACTCTTCATACATCTAATCTTTATATTTTATATTAATGCGACAGTAATTCTAAGCTATCTATATATACAAAGTAATATTCTTAAAATCAAGCAATTTATTTAAGATTGCCCATATCCATAGGGCAAAGGGGACATTACCACATTTTTAGACAACAAGAACATAGAGTGTTTTTAAAACACTTTAAGCTCACTAACTCATGCATGACACCTGCCCATTTCTTTTTGTCTTTAAAATGCTATTACAATAAAAAATAATCTTTAGTCTTAATATTATGAATGAATCTTATTATACAGAATCATATGAATTAAATGAAACCTAACCTTTGTCTGACTGCGTAGGCAATGAGAGACAGCAGCCACAGGGGTCAGTCTGCATCAATCAATTTAAATTGAATTTCAACTATTTAGTTAACGTAATACAGTAGAATGATCTTAGAAATATACTTAAGTATAGAGTGAGTGTTGATATTTAAAATAAAACAAAAAATACCATCATTATCAAAACAATTTCTATAACATATTACATGTTTAAGATTAAAGTGGCTAAAAATTATTCAATATAGTTATATGACAGTATTAAATAGAAATACGACAAAAACGCTCCTAGGAATACGTAATGAACTCCCATAAATTTTCAAAGAGGGAAAATTGTAACGTGCTGACGTTCCACCGCATAAAGATTTATTTTCCGCATTATAGTAAATAATATTTTTACTGTTTTGCAACTTTGGATGGAGAGAGTAATGTAATTCTTCTGATTTGTCTTTAGTGTTCTGCATGGAACACTTATGGGATCACTTCGGTGTCCGTCTGTCACACTCGATTTTCTCCGAAACTATGTAACATATAAAGTTGAAATTTGGCACAAAAATAGGAATTGATGGCCCAATTAGAGCTGTGTAGTTTTGAAAGTTTGACTTAAGAGGTTAGCTTGTAGGGATAAGTGAAAAAAAAGGTGATCGAGTGGGGTGTCAAAAGAAAGCTTGTGAAAAGACGAGTTCAAAAATATATATATAGTTGGGCACACTTTTCTTGGTATTTTTGTAAAAAAATCTCTGTCCTCGCACCCTATCTCGAAAAGTATATATTTTTTATAAACTGTAGACTGAGCGAAAATTATCATGAGTGTATTAAGTTTGATAATATATCTGGTATACGGAGGGTGAAATCAGCAGTGAAAAAAAAAAATTACCAGCTTATTGAGTGGGGTTTCAAATGAAAGCTTGTGAAAACACGAGTTCAAAAATATATGTAATTAATAGTTGCCCACAATTATTTTAGAAAAAATCTCTGTCTCCCCATATTATCTCGAAAAGAACTGATCAAAAAATTTTGAAAAAATCCTGGAATATTCTTCATAAAGTGTAGATTGAGCAAAAATTGTCACGAGTACATCACGTTTGCCAATTTATCTGGTATAAAGAAAAACTATGTGCTTTGACCATGTCGAGGAGCTTTTACGATATTATGGTAGAGATAAATAAATTTTCAATATCGCGCGCCGTTCCTCTAGAGACAAAATAATTTAATTTTATTTGTATGTAATTAAACAAATATTTAGGTTGCAACTATTTGTTTTATACTTTTATTACTAGATTCTAGATTGAGTTAGCTTGATTTATTGGCTATTAGGTAGCTAAGATGCTACTGCTAATAATTATTATACATTATCTATTCTGGAAAAACATAACGTGCAAATACATATTGGATTTTGGGATATATACATGGCAGGAACCTTTTGTATTTATTTTAAAAGCAATTACCGTACAGATAACTAACTGCGCAAGTCCCACTTGCATTTGGCCGGTTTTTTTTTATTGTTCGGATAGCTCATATAAAATCTTTAACCTTGAGTTAATACTACTTTAAAAATATATAATAATAATAAAATTAGTATAAAAATGCAGACACCAGTTTAATTCAAATTGTTTTAGTATTTGAATATAACTATAAATTTAACTTGATACATTTTTAGCCTTTTAGTTAGTTCTTACGACCTTAATGTACTATTCATACTACTTCTTTACACAACTTCCTTTTTAACAATTCCAAATGCGTTGGATTGTTCGAAAAATATAAATATTCAACAGGTTTGCTCAAAATTCAAGATAAACCCTTTTAATTTAAATTACTAGCCTATATTCCGTTACTGATTTTAAAATAAACAAAACCGGTGATACTTGTTTCCGGCATACTATATTATGTTCAAAACTTTTACTTTCTCGATATGTTCATGTTATCGTTTTTAATGATAGTGACGTTATTATTTTTTTAGAAACCAACACACAACTATGTAACCAATTCTATTTTCTTTTGTTTCAGGTTGAAAATGTTTCAATTCAATTTACTTTTCCTCTTTGGAGCTAGCTGTTTTGCTACCAAATTCAGAAGCCGAGCCAGTACTCATTGTTTCACAAAATTTGGAACAAAGCGTCACTTCATCAACGTTACAGTGGGTGGCAACTGATGGAAAGGATTTGGGTGTTTTAAAACATGCTGTTGTGGCTGCATATCAAACAATCGATGGTGAGTATTTAAAATTACTGACATGTAATGCGGATTTGTGAACCAACGCACCCACAAGATGAATTAACACACCTGGAAGAGGTGTTACAGAATAATGAATATAGATACACCAAGGGTGATTAACAGCCCAAGAAGACCAGTTAAGAAAAGGGTGAACTAACGAGTATTTTTAAATTTTGTTAAAACATTTCTGGAAAAGCTTAAAGTCAAAGTCATTTAAAAACTTTCTTCCCTCTTCTTCCTGTACCATTTCTTCAGTTTATATTAAGGTTGTTATTCTCTGCTAGTCGAAAAATGGACGCAGCGTCCGGAACTCCACACCAGTCCCCGATATTCTGGACCCACAATTGCTGCTTTCTATCGGGTCCTCGCCGATCCTCCATCTCTCCTTGAAGAATAAGTTTTGGAATCGAAGAGGGGTCACCTCTTAGTATATGTCCTAAAAAAGACACCTTTCTTTGTTTTACGATATTAAGTAGTTGTCTCTTTATTGGTTAGGTGTTCTGTCCAAGAAATTCGTAGTAAACGTCGCAGTATCCATTATGGCTCGAAAGCTTTGACACGATTCAAAGATCTCACTTTTAACTCTGTCTCTATACCATATAAGAGTACTGGCCATACATAGCATTTTATTACTCATGGGCGCAGGGCGAGTGGCAATTGTCTTTGAAGTAGTATATTTTTTAACTTTAGAAAGGTATCCTTTGCCATGCGAATCCACAGTTTAACCTCCCCATCATAATCCCCTCGTTCGTTAACGACAGAGCAAATATATTTGAATTTAGTAACCCTCTCAATCTCTTGATCCTTTATAAAAAGAGACGCATCCTCTTGGGGGTGCCTACTAATCACCATCATTTTGGCTTTCCCAATATTTATACGTAGACCATATTCCTTACCAACATCATTCAGCATATTGATTAGAATTTGCAGATCTTCCATGTTATTGGCAACTATTGCGGTACCATCTGCACACCGAATATTATTTATAGGCTTTCCATTAACTTCCACACTCACACAAGTCATTACCGAAACTGTGGATTCATGGCGTTACAACATCCACATTATAGCTCTAATTTGGCGCCCTGCGACTTCTTTCTGTTCAAATATCTGAAGGACGGAATGAAATAACTTTAGAAACCTTAGACAACGTGTATAAGTGTAAACTGTAGTTACTTAAAAAGAAACCTTATACCTTTACTCTCTTAAAAAATTGCTCGTTAGCTTTATCAGGGTGCTCAAATTTTGGAAACTGTTGAAACCATCTAAATAAAAATATTTTCAAAATGTCTAAATAAAAACTTTTACAGAATGTTTAAATTGAACCTTATTTTATGGTGATTATATATATATATATATATATATATATATATATATATATATATATATATATATATAATCTATAATATATATAAAATGCAACGTCTCTCTGTCTGTCTGTCTGTCTGTCCGTTAGTGACCTTATCACTGGAGAACCACTTATCCGATTTACGTACTTTTTTTTAAAAAACATTCTTATGTTCTCTGGCCAGGTTATAGGCTATATTTTATTACGATAGGATAGGATATTATGTAGCAGAGAATATCTTTAATCTATAATCTATAATATATATAAAATGGAATGTCTCTCTGTCTGTCTGTCTGTCCATTAGTGCGTTTATCACGCGAGAACCACTTATCCAATTTATGTGTCTTTTTATAAATTCATACATATATTCTTTGGCCAGGTTATATATATATATAATAATAATCTATATCTATAATATATATAAAATGCAGCGTCTCTCTGTCTGTCTGTCTGTCCGTTAGTGCGCTTATCATTGGAGAACCACTTATCTGATTTACGTGCTTTTTTTTAAAACATTCATATGTTCTCTGGCCAGGTCATCTATATATAATATATATAAAATGCAACGTCTCTCTGTCTGTCTGTCTGTCTGTCCGTTAGTGCGTTACGTACTTTTTTTTAAAACATACATATGTTCTCTGGCCAGGTTATAGGATATATTTTATTGCGTTAGGTAACATAAAGAATAAGCAGTGACGATAATAGTGAATCAAGTCGGAAGAAAGGCTACCGTTAGCGTGTTCTCTTACAATATATTGCCTAAACCGTTAAATATGGAACAATATCATGTTGCAAAGAATACAATATATATATAAAATGCAACGTCTCTCTGTCTGTCTGTCCGTTAGTACGCTTATCACTTGAGAACCACTTATTCGATTTACGTGTTTTTTATAAATTTATACATATGATATGTTCTATATAATTCGATATAAGCCTAGATAATGGGAGATAAGGTGAGATAATGGGAGATAAGTATAAATAATGGGAGATAAGCAGAGATAAGTCTAGGTAATGTAAGTTATGGTGAGATAATTGGAGATAAGGAGAAATAATGGGAGATGATCAGAGATAAGCCTAGATAATGGAAATTATGTAGAGATAATGGGAGATAAGGAGAAATAATGAGAGATAGCAGAGATAAGTCTAAGTAATGGGAGTTATGGTGAGATAATGGGAGATAAGGAGAAATAAAGGGAGATAAGGAAAAATATTGCGAGATAAGTCGAGATAAGCCTAGATAATGGGAGATAAGGTGAGATAATTGGGGATAAGTATAAATAATGGGAGATAAGGAGAAATAATGGGAAATAAGCAGAGATAAGTCTAGGTAATGGGAGTTATGGTGAGATAATGGGAGATAAGGAGAAATAATGGGAGATAAGGAAAAAAATGGGAGATAAGGAAAAATATTGCGAGATAAGTCGAGATAAACCTAGATAATGGGAGATAAGGTGAGATAATGGGAGATAAGGAGAAATAATGGGAGATGAGCAGAGATAAGCTTAGATAATGGAAATTATGTAGAGATAATGGGAGATAAGGAGAAATAATAGGAGATAAGGGGAAATAAGGGCAGATATTTTATTACGTTAGGTAACATAAGGAATGAGCAGTGGCGATAGTAGTGAATCAAGTCCACGCGAGCGGAGCCGCGGGCACGGCTAGTGTGATATAAATTTCAAGTCGATATTCAGGAAATCCCTTTCAAAATCGGTCAGTCGTAAAGACAAACTAGCTACAATATAAAGATTTCGTTGTTACCTTTTAAGATAGAGAACTTTAACAAACACCACACTTACAATTGTTTCACCACCGTTTACTAAAGAATACTACTTATTGATAAATGCATTTAAGTTATGAATTTTAAAAATAAAGTAAAGGTCACCTTTGTTTTGAAAATGCGAAAATAATTTTTAGCGTATGCATTGAATAAATTAGAGATTAGAGGTATACAACCATAAGAGAGTTAGCATATTATTTTTATTTCACTTGCCACGATGGTCGTGGAAAAATCAGCTTTCGAAATTTTTTCAGTGTTACACATTTCAAAGTTCCCAGCATATATAAAACATAATGTCCGATTTTCGTCTTTACTCTCCGAGATTGCATAACGGAATGAACTCAAAAAAGCACTAATTACCTCAATTGTGTTCGCCAAACCTGGCCTTAAAGGCCAACGTCGGAAACGATCTTATTATCTAAAGGTGCGGCAGAACGACACCTCTGAGTTCATCTTCTAGAGCAAGTTGAAATATTTTCTTTACATACATATTAAATAACACTGGCGACAGTATGCAGCCTTGCCTAACATCCCTTAAGACACTGCAACGTTTTGTTGAAATGCCCTTATTAATTTTGATCTCGGCAGATTGATTCCAGTAGAGCTGTCTTATTATTCGTACATCCTTATTATTTATACCAATCTCATGAAGTCATGCTTTATGTTGTCAAATGCCCATTATTAGTCAATAAAACATATAAATACATCCTGTCGTTGGTCGTAACGTTTTTGTACAAGAAGTTTTATTGAAAATAATGCTTTCCTCGTTCCCAAACTTTTCATAAATCTAAACTATGCTTCCCCACTTACTTCTTCGCACTTATTGACAATTTTGGGATGAATTATTATTAAAAGCTTTGAGGGCTTGACTCATTAGGCTTATAAGTCTGAAGTCTTCACAGCGTCTAGGATTATGTTTTTTAGGGATGATAACGAATGTTGATCTTAGCCAATCATTTGGAATTTGTGCGGTTTCGTAGATTCTGTTGAAAAGGTGTGCGATCTGTTTTGTGTCGATCTGCTTCAGAACCTCAGCAAACACCTTGTTATGTCCTGGTGTTTTGTCGTTTTTTAGTCTGCTCATCGCTAATTTCACTTCACACAAAAAATCTATTAAAACCGTGCAACAAATATAAAAAATTAAAACATGTAACATAATTCAAACTATTTTTGTACTAATTAATTGCAATGGTTTTTATATGATCATTTAAATGACGAAATAAGTAACAGAAAACATAATTATTTCTTTGTTTCAGATACAAATGAACCAGCAATTCCTGAAGGAGGTGAAAGCGTCGATAATGATATTTCCAAAAACCAGCATCCCGTATACGTTTGCAGAGCTAAAGTTACAGGTGTTTGGGTCACAGGTCAACTTCGACCCAAAAACCACGTTTGTGTAGTATCTCTTTATAAAAAGGTTGAAGAATATTATCAGTTTGAGGTCCTAGTTAATATCGACAATAGTGCAAGACTTAGTTGGGTTGGGAAAAATAAATACACTAACATCCCGCAAGGCGCTGTTACCAGCGGTGAAAATGTCTTAAAAACCTTTGTTGCAAGGAAAGCAATCGAAAGTTCAAGTCAAGCAGGTTCTCTGACACATTATGTTGGTACCTATAACCCATCAGAAAATCTTGGAATTTATCATTTAGTGGACCAAAATAATAATGAAATAAATTATGAAGATGGTGAACTGTTAGTTGAAACAGAACCAATAGCTTACGAGTTTAAATCTATCAAATTTAAGCGTACCGGAAGACGTTTTCCGAAGACTAAAATGATTCTTACTCATACTATTTTGAAAAACGACGAAACTGGCCTTCAAAAAGTTGAAAGTGTTATGGATTATAAATATAATTACTTCCTAAGTTGGGGTAAAGGACATGGTATTTCTTACAGGATTACCTTTTACAGTATTTTTGCCCAATGGCAGTAAAGTGGAAGGGACATGGGGGCTCCCAGAACCAGTAGAAAAAGTAGAAACTGTTCCAGTTGAGAAATACTTGGAAGAAGGCACTGCAGTCAATATTACTTTGGTTGGAAACTTTACGGAAATGGAGATACTCTACACTGCTACTGTAGTGGCTATCTATAAGGATAAGGAACGTCGGGATTTCTTTATTGAGGATACTAAACGCGAAAACAAAGTCATAGATGTTGCGTTTGACTTTAGTCCAGTTTATTTCCTACATAATAATAGTCACGTACCAACTACTACAACCACTACGACTACTACAACTACAACCACGTCGACTACCACCAAAACTACCTCTACTACCCAGGAAGTAACTCCTATGGTTCCGCCAGAAGTTGTAGTTAGAAAGAAGCAAGAAGAACTTCATGCTGAGAGCAAAAAGACAGATGGAAAAATGGCATCCGATGATGCAAATACTATTCCAGGAGTTGCTTCTTTAGAAAAGAAACCGAATTCGTCCTCTTCTAGCGCAACTTCGGTGGTGTCAATGTTCAGTGCTATCTACGCAGTGCTAGTGATTACTCTAAGGGTAACATAAGAAGTTTTAGTTACCATATTGATCTAAAGTAAAACAAAAATAGTATCAGAAGTGCAGCTTGTTTTAAATATTTCTTGATTGAATAACTCACTAATTTCATCTCTCAGTGTGGTGTAAATAGATAATGTACATAGCAGGAACGGACGGTGTGCCCGGCATGTGACATTTTGGTGATATCTTATTATATATTGTCTTCGTCCAAGTCTGTTTTCTGTAGAGTTAGTATAAGTTTTTGGGGGAAGTAGTCAGAAAAAAAATGGTTTTCAGAAGTCGTTTACCATATATATTAGTTTTGTTATTGTTATTTAATTTTATTTTATTTTAAATAGGTCTACTGTTTGACTTTTGGAGCTATTAAATTCTGATGTTAAATAAAATGGTTAACTGTTTTTTTTTATTGAAAAATTATTTACCGCATTGATATTATCGGTATAAGTTGAAGTAACTACAGATATATCTGTAATTAAAGTGATGGCCAATGAACTAATTACTACAAAGATGTCCCAGTAGGATTTAATAATCAATACTGTAGTGGGTTTAGTCAATTTTTAACATGTTGTTTGACAACACGTATGATATAATATAAAACGAGTTAAAGTACTGAAGTGTTTCTGAGGCACCTTGAGTGCTAATTTTTGCTTCAAGGCAGTAAAAGAAGTTTAGAAATTAAGTAAAAATATTTTACAAATAAAAAGAAAATAAATTTACAAAACTTTCGTCGAAGGGTGCTTTTTCGAGGTTTATAGGATGATAATGGAACTAATATTCAGTACTTATTAGCTATTTCCGGTAAAACTTCGTTAGGCGGGCTTTTCAGAAAAATTGATTTTTTTTGGGATAGGCTTAAAATGCTCCAATTTTGAAAGACCGACGAGAAAATATCGGGGGGACGCCGTTTTTTAATTTGTTTTTTGGTAAAAAAAAATTAATCTATATCACTGACAACTGTTGATAACCACTGATCGTAACTGTCAATTATTTTCGAAAGAATAGGCTCCGTTTACACTAATGAGATAGGGGACACTAGAGAACAGGGTTTAAAAATTAAACATTAAACATTAAATTTCGGTACGCGGGCTTTTCAGAAAAAGGAAGATTTTTTTTTAAATAGGCTTAAAATGGCCCAAATTTGAAAAATTTATGACAAAAAATCGTTTTTGTTAATCTGAACTAACTGAAACTAACCTGAATTCAATAATCAGCAATTACAAAATACATTAAATAATTTTAAAAAAATGCCCTACCTTAATGTGAAAAAATGATGTATGTACATGCTATATTAGTGACTGGAGATCAAAGTTAGTTCATGTTAGCGAAAATGGTTGACCTTGAGTTTTTCTTGGCAATCTTAGAAAATTAAGCCATTTTAGGCATATTACAAAAAAACCTCATTTTTTTTGAAAAATCCGTAGATCGAAATTTTACCAAAAAATCAAACGATTTTGTGGTGAGGTGAAAATATAATTGAAAAAAATTTAACAATTTTTTGGAAAGGTTAAGCTCCTACCGAAAAAAATTGAACAATTCTCCAATAGGGTTATTATTAAAAAATTTGGCAATTTTTAAGTAAGGTTAAGTAATATTAAAAAAATTAACAATTCTTTAGTGAGGTTATGTTGTTATAAAGAAAATTAACAGTTCTATCATAGGCATAGAGAACGGACTGAGTGTTCCGTATCCCGCTGTGAAGTAAATATAGACGCTAAAGTACGAGAGAGACAAAGCAAACGCGCGGCCAGTAGTTATCTCTTTCTCGCCTTGAAATGCGTCTTGGGGTATTGCGCCTTGGTTATTAAAGGCCTACAGAAAAGAGACAGGTATTGGCAGCCTAGTCGCTTTGTCTCTTTCTAGAGAGTGGTCAATTTTGTGAGGCTAAATGCTAAATCTATTCTCTATGTCCATCAGTTCTATAGTATGGTTAAAAAAACACGATTTAGCTATTTGACATTTAAAAAATTGAATACTTACTTACAAATATATATTAGTAGATTCCTCTAAGAAAATAACAAGTTGTTAACGTTGTGATTTGTTCTTTTCGTGTTTTTATATATAATTTTCGAAAAGATTAGGCTGACCTCTACATTTCACCCATTAGTTTGAACGAAGCCTATTTTTCCGAAAAGAATTGACAGTTACGATCAGTGGTTATCAACAGTTAGTTGTCAGTGATGTAGATTAATTTTTTTTCCCAAAAAGAAAATTAAAAAATGGCCTTCCCCCCGATATTTTTTCGTAAGTCTTTCAAAATTAGACCATTTTAAGCTAATTCCAAAAAAAAAACATTTTTCCGAAAAGCCCGCGTAACGAAGTTTTACCCTATTACCAGATAAGTTTGGTGAAAATATTAATCTTGAATTAGCGATATGCTTGGACATGTCACTTTCTGCCGTCATATTTAAAAGTATAAAAACCATCGACTTTTACTTCCTGGTATAACAAGAATGCATTCATTTTTAGTATTTTAAATGAGCATATTTCCATATTTTTTTTAATTTTGCAAAAAAATTCTTAGCAACTCCAGCAGTACTACAATACGAGGATCATTTAATAAGTAAAGGGACAACTCTAGCTCAAGAACGGTTTATTGGATTGCTACAAAATTTAGCCTACTTTTCGACATAATCCTCCCAACGTTAATACATTTGTTCCACCTTTCTTCTAGCTTCTTGATTCCTGTGGCAAAGAATTCTTTCGGTTGACGTCGAAGATACTCTTGCACTTTTTTCTTCATTGTCGGTGAACCTCTTTCCACGTAGGGCATCTTTGTGAGGTCCGAACAGGTAAAAATCACACCGAGCCAGGACTGGGCTCTATGTGGGATGAGGCAAGATCTCCCAACCAACCAAAGCTTTTCTTGGGTATGATGGCGAACGTTGTAAATGGTTCAGAATAATATTGGGAACAGTTCCAACGCTTACCCCAACCTCCTGAGCTATCATTTCAACAGTAATGCTTCTGTTATCATGAATAAGTTCATCAACTCTCGATTCCAACGAGGGACCCGAAACTTCGTTTAGACGTCTACTTCGCTGCTTGTCACACGCTCTTGTTCTGCTACTTTTGAACCGATCTATCAACTTGTAAACGTTCGCACGGTTTATGCAACTTTGTCCATACTGTAATAACATCCTAGAATGTATTTCACTTGGCTTAACACCTTCTGCTACTAAAAATCTTATGACAGAACGCTGTTCTTCTAAAGTGCAGTCTTCTAATGGACTCGCCGTATTAAACTAGATATTTTGAAGTTATGTTTACATTACATGATCGAATTTCTGATTAAAACTCATCACAAGGTTGCCAACTTGCATTCCTAAAAGTCTGGAGCGGTTTCGTTGAATGGGTTTAAGCTGAGACCAATTGTCTCTATACTTATTGAATGACCCTCGTATTAACTGGAGCCTAAAGGTTTTTTTTATCAAAAGTATAAAGTTCAAAAATGTTTCGTTTCGACTTGAGTAAAGCTAATTGAAATGGAGTTTAAAATTATTATTTCCATGGAAGTAAATTATTTACTAACCTTCAGTGAGTTATAACTTGATAATTAATGTAACTTTAGTGATAATTGCGTATTATTTTGTTTTACATTTAGAATATTAAAACCAAAAAAAAATATGTACCTTTCCTATGGGTACTTTTTGTTTTCAAAATATTAACAGCATTCTATCTTTAAAGTAAAATACATACATATTTCATTATAGTTTTTGGCTTTACAGGTGGTAAATTGCCTATAATTAATCACTTCTTATTAGTTCAAAAAATCATATTTATTTAAAAATAAACAGATTTAGTTTTATTAAATAATATATTTAATTATTATTACATTGTGTCAATGAAATCAATTAATAAATTTGTATAGGTAAATTATTACTTATATTTTGGGAAACATGGATCAAAAGAAAAAAAATACCTAATAAGTATAATGAACAAAAAAAACCGTACCTATATCTTAAAATTCTGTTTGATTTGTAAATTAAAAAAAACAACTTAATTCTTAGGAATGACTGACCGTAATTCTTTATTATTGAGATTCTAGGCAAGATTGTCAAAGATTTTGGACAAATATAACAACTTAGGATTATAGTATAAGTGAAGGTTCAAAGAAACAAACAGTACTCTCTTTAGTAAAAAGGTTTTGTTACAGAGCTCGACACAATTATGTCAGAACTTTCTATCCTACGAGGTTTTTTATTTAATTTGCAAGACGTTATCTCTTGGGAACAAATAAATCTTGGCATGATCAACTTCTTAATTTGTCGATTTTATTGAAGAAGTGCATTGACTAAATTTAATCTCTGTTTATTAAATTCTATCGAGTATTTGGACTCTTGTTACCTTTTTTTTTGTCTTGATTAAAAGCGACTGTCTTTTTTTAATGTGTATAGCTATACTTCACCATTACTCCTGGATATTAGTTTTATTGGTATTTGGAAATCTAACTACTATACAATTAGATATAGGTTGTATAAAAATAATTTCACGTAATAAATAGATAAAAAAAAGTTAACCATTAATAAGAAAAAATACAAACTTTTTTTTTAGAATGGGGTAACAAAAAAGGAAATTTATATTTTACAAAATAAAATGTAAAAAGTGTAGCGTGTGGTATATATTTTTGCTAAGAGTAAAGCCATTTGTATTCAGTATTGAAGGAGATGTTTAATGTACAAAATAAGCTGTATTTTTTATTGTATTTTGACATGAATACAGAAAAATAAGAGCAATCACGGCACATGGAAATAACATCTGTAATCAAAGAAACAGTGATAATACCTAAGGCTATGTTCATTCCATTTATTGTATAAGTACAAAAGGTAAAAAAAAAATCTTTTAGAATAGAGTTTTCGAAAACTTACATATTCTCTAGCTTTTACAATTGCCAATACTATACCAATCAATCCGTATTGTAATGTTTTAATTTAATGTTTTAATGATGTATGTGATAATATAAACATATTGTTATATATAGCTTTATAGATTATCGGGCTATTTAAAATCATCCAATTTAAAAATTTATTTTTAATCTGTAAATATGTGTTCTTCTATTCCTTCGCTGAATCTATCGATGGCATCAGCTTACATTATATGATAGACGTATGGTGCTTATTCATCGAGGGACTTAGTATAAAACTAAAGAATACATCATAAACTTTTCAATGTTTCAAATAAAGATTTAAAACAATTAAGAATGTAAATGTATCTAACGAGTTTTTCAATGGGAAGAGTAAGCTGATAAATGGGAACAAACTTATTCTGCCGGATTTAATTCATTTTATTATATTTAAAAGGGAAGTTTCAAATTCAACTTTTAAAAATAGGGGTTAAGCTTATTAAGGGTTGGTTCATATGATTATATCAAAATATTTATAATACATATCAGTATTTTACTCTTTTTATAGTACTTGAACCAAACATTTTTAAAATAACAAAGAAACTTAAGTTAAAGATAGTGGATATCACAATATTAATAGTCGTAGTAAGATTGTAGAGGCTTTTAGTCAAACAAGTAGACTGAGAGTTTTTTTACCGGCCGGTAATATCAGCCACATGAAACCAGCGTAGGATTCGAACTACATGATTAGCAGATGGAATCCTCAGTACAGCTATTTTACTGTCCGGTTCTTATACTTCGCAGTACGGGAGGAGGCTTACTACTTACAAGGTCTTTGGGGCATTACAGTAGAAGTATGTCATCCCTACTTCCTCTTGACCGATGAGTAAGGGCTATGGATTTTGCTCTTCCAGCTGTTGAATTGCTCTCTTTGCGGCTGTTCGACAGCGTTGCCTGTCACCGGTCAGTCTGACAGCCTGCTCCAGGTTGATGTTCATAACTGTCCTTATTGTGTCACTCCAACGCATAGGTGATCTGCCTCCGCGACGCACTCCATCTGGCTTTCTCTGTATTACCAACTTTTCCACGTTGTCAGCTCTCGTCAGATGTCGCAAGGATCTTGCTGTATATATTGGAAGACAGGCGTTTTTCGGTTTTATCCAATTCAATATGGATGCATTGGTACGTTTTTCAGTCCGTGTAACTCTTAACATTCTATGCCATACCCACACCTCGAAGGCGCCTATTCGTTTTCGATCACCGGTTCTTATTGTCAGGTTTCGTATCCAAACTGAAAAACAGGGAAGACCGAATGCGTCCCCTGATCTCAGGCTCACTACTTCCACTGCTCATGAATAAAGATCACAGATAAACAAATCTGCCGACCACCTCATAATCATTTAAATGCTGAAGCTGCGGAATGTGTTCCTGTTCACGGTTAGCGATCACTCATTTTTTGTCTGTTTTGTATGAAACTATTTGTTAAAAGGTAAATTTGTAATAATCTATATTTTGAGAATTAAATTTTGTGCGCTTTTTTACTATCCGAGTGTGGTGTCAAATAAAAGAAAACACCGATCTATATAGGGCTATTATTTTTAAAAATTCGCGAAAAATCGAGTTCTTACTGATATTAGCTATCAAATTATCACGTGCACTTTAATGTATATAAAAAAAACATTTCAAGGTCATCAGCAAAGCGCTCAATTTGATATTTTATTTCTCAACCGCCGGGGTGATGCTTACTAGGTCATCGAGTGTGGTGTCAAATGAAAGCTTGTAAAACACCATTGCTCGCAAGATAATTCTCAAAATACATAAAAAATTCTCACTATAGATTGAACGAAAATTATCACGTGCATTATAACAGTGGTCACCAGATAAACAAACTGCAGCTCTGCCTAACCCCCTCCGAAATTTTTATACATCAACGTACGGATGAAACTTGCACTTTTTTTTTTTGTTTTTATGTTGTTAATATGTAATCTATCCGAACGACACCTTCTGATTTAGAACTGTTTGATATCTACACCACTAAAAGATTTTTATACAGCTATATATAAGTTGTATAACGTAGATAAAATGCAGCTCTGCCTACTCCGAATTATACAATTCGGACATAATTTTTTTATCAGCTATATTAGATGCTAGGTTCCCAATTCGGAGTGCTATTCCCAGTGGATGCTGCCGAAAACTTTGGAATAGTCAACAAAGCACCAGTACATAGGTGTATAATACTATCGGGATTTTTCTATTAATTAGCGTATATTCAAAACCTGCTCTCTAGTTCCTTTGCCTCTGACGAAACCCGCTTGTTTCTCTGACAGCTGTTTCAGGATGATTGGTTATATGGAAGTATGTCATAATCGGTTGAAAATCCTTGCAACCTAATATCAGATATAACTCCTACTCGACAAGAGAAAGGGCAATGGATAGTTTCTGGGCTTCTTCCAACAACATCTCGTGTATAACGATGCCCTCCTCTTTCAGCTGTTTAAGGATAATCACTTTACAGCAGTGTCTCCTTAAGAGCTTGATGATGTTTGTTTCATAACTGCCTGAACTAATATGTGGCATACCCAAATATACTTAAATAAATACGTATACTGGTCTGCCAAGGATCGAACACGGGATCTCACGGAAAGTCAGAGCTATGCTTCGGTGCCAGGGCTACTACTAAAATGTTAAAGGTGATTGGAGTCTTTTTTCCCCCTTTTTTTAAAACAAAAGTAAATGATTTAAAACTTTTTGTTTTGGTCTTTTTTCTTTATGTGCCATATCCGGTCACCCGGACATTGGCGATCACTATGAAGAGTCCTTCTCTGTCTTTAGCCAGTCTAAAGAGATCTTTAGCTTTCTGTATGCCTGTCCATTCCCTGATATTCTTCACCCAGGACATCTGCTTTCTACCAACTCCAGGCCTCCCTTCAATCTTTCCCTTCATAATTAACTAGAGGATGTAGTATTTTTTTCACACAATACATGACCAAGGTAAGAAATTTTGCGACATTTTATAGTGGTGATCAGTAATCTTTACAAATTTGCTCTTCTTAAGACTTTCTCATTTGTCAGCAAATCAATCCACGGTATTCAAAGTATCCTGCTGTAAATCTACATTTCAAATACCTCTAGTCGATTCAACGTGCTTATTTTTATGGTCCAGCACTCTACCCCCATACAGCCCCACTAACCAAATGTAGCATTTGACCATCCGCTGTCTTAGTTTCAGATTCAGTTTTCATTGCAAAGAAGGGCGTTCATTTTTTAAAGCTAGTACGAGCTGCTTCAATTCTGCATTTTATCTCTATATCGAGATAGGTCTTTAGTATAGTGAATTTAAATGGGTTTACAAACGATTAGTTCTGATTAAGAACTAAAAAAATTTTGAATTAAACTTAAACGTAAAACATAATTGGAAAATATTCTACAAAAAAATCTGGTAAATGAAAAATAGTTTTATTGGAGAACACAAAAAGAATGGTAATTTTGAGTTTATTAGAAATATTATAATGCGAAAAAAATGGCTGAATATATAAATAACTTGATAACTAATAAAATTTTTGTGTTTCTTTATGCTGAGATCCCGTTTTAAGAATGTATTTAGTTTTATTATTACAAGAAACTCAGGTACCTATTCTATTCTGGTTTCTTTAAAAATTGTAATCAATGGGATTCTTTAACTTAAAAGTCTTATCTAATGAGACTTTTGTTTATTTGCTGTAGCCGTAATTTTTCTTAATTTACTTTGATATTGGTAAAGTGTGTATTTTTTTCGCTGACATATTTTCTTTCCTTTTACAAAAAAGATTTAAAATTCTGGTTCAACAAAAAAAAAGCATAAACTGAGAGATCCAACAATAGTACTTCTTTGTTATATTAAAGCGGAACCTTAAGTCTTAATTAAAAAAAAGCATTATGCCAATTAACCATACAATCACTTTATAGAGGTAATACAAATGCTTGTTTTAGCTATTTTTGGAAATCCGCCATTATTATATCTGTGACCGTTAGGGTGAATTACAAGTACATCTTAAACTTTGTCTTGATCAATATTGGGTCCAAATAAAAAAAGTTGGGTCAAATTAGTAAGGACCCTTTTATTATTATCAATGCTTGAAAGGTATAAGAAATAATTTTGACAAAATATGACATATTTTTTGCTTCAAATAGATAAGGTTCTATCTCTGTTAAAAAAAGAAACAGCAATGCTTTGCTAAATACACTGAACAATTGGCGTCTAAACTATAAAAAGAAATAATAACAATTTTTCCTGACAACGCCCTTCAAAAAAAATATGTTTTCAGAACAACTGGATTTTTCTTATGCCTTGCAAGCATTGACATAAAACTTATAACTAGATTATAAAACCGGCAATAGTTTCTTTTCGTTTATCTGCTACATCTTAATAATAATTCTAACATCTAAATGTGGTATTCTTAAATAATACTATTTATTAAAGGAAAGTCTTGGACGCACACTAGACTAAAAAGTACTAGAATTGAACGAAACGGAGCAATCGAAAGTTTTCCTTTCGATTACAATAAATGAGAGTCGAAAACACTGATGTTCTACCGGTCTCCTTTTATTGTATAGGAAAAGGTGGTATACAGCAAGTTAATTCGGTAGATAGAAAACCGTTCACAGTAACATGGGTTCGGAACTACTAGAGTGTTAAAATTTTTTCATTTTTTCTTATTAATATTTTTAAAGCTTCGAATTTGGTATATACAATTCTTTTAGAGTTCCTTATTAGCGTGAGGAACAATGTAATGGGTGATATATTTTATTGGGGGCTGCGCCTCTTTTAAACCCCACTGCCCTCGAATATTTGATACGTCACTGACAATTTTTTTTTAATCTCGCAGTTTGTTTATTTTGTTCTATTACTTTCTGAAGTCTTGCATATTTTCCGTATCGTACACCATTTTGCTGATTCAAATGAAATGAAATTTTTAATTTATTGTAATCGAGTACTCGCTTTTCTGCCCATGTGGATTAAAGGATTTCCATTACTGAAGTAACAAAGGAGATAAAAAAGTAACAGAAGTCTAATAATTTGCCCTTTGTCCAAGCTAAACTCTCCGCGTTTTAAAACGCATCCAAACTTCTAAGTATAAAAATACTCAATGCACTTGACTCTTGCCTCATTATTTTTTGTTATAATTTCGAAATAGCTCCATAGGTGGCGCAAAATGTGCATTGCTGTTTATCAATTTAGAAATAACCTAATAGTGTCGACTATGAAAACAAAATTCTTCCATATTAATTTTGCAATATTGCCTTTGTCTTTGAAACAATTTTAATTAAATATAATGGAAAACCTAGGAAGATGATGTATCCCTAAAAAAAAATGAAAATTGATCTTCTAGTTACACTACTAAAAGTTGTTCAAAGTTTACCATATTTTAAGTTAAATTTCCTTAAATATCGCCGAAACCTTGAAAATAGGATAAAATATGTTAGACATTAAGAAAGCTTTCTCATTTTTTTCTATAATTTCTTAATGCCTTGCATGTCTCCCCTGTTTTGCATCATTGCGTTAATATTAAACAAAATATAACTTAAAATCCTTCGTGTCTATCTAACTTGGCTGAGGAGTCGTAGTACTACGAAACGCGTCCCCAAATATTTTGACAGATGAGAGAATAGTAATAACTGTTAAATTTAATCTTTGTTAATTTTAGTAGTTGATATTGATTTCCACCAGAGAAAAGTTTAAGAGGTAAAGATACTCACGACAATATCAGCCTGTAAAATTATTTCTCATGTTAATTAAGTGTTGTATAATATGCCAAATTCCAAGGAATTATTACTAAAAATGTCTAGAATAAATAAAAATGAGTCAAACTTCAATACTAGAAAAATCACCCATGTTTATATGAATTGTTTGTCCTAAAATGTAGCAAGAAATCACGTCTTAAAATATGGCCGCGTATCTAATTAACACTCTGTATATTGAGGAATGGTATGTAGTGGGATGTCTTTTACTGTCACCTTTTAATTGAGGCCTGGGCTGTATTATAATTTTAGTTCTTTTTTTAGGCTTCATAAAAGACCCTATCATTTTGTTGTATTTGCATATTTTTAATATTTACAGTAAATTTTACTGCTGTGACCTCCTAACTGTAGTAGTAGAGTAAATAATGTAATGTATTATTTACATATTTACATGTCAAAAAATCTGAAAGCAAAATATAGCTGATTGGTTCGTAAAGTGTAGAGTATCAATTTCTTTATATTAAATTTATTTTCGAATTATGTCGAACAACTTTCATTTTAAAATTGGCTATTTATTTTATTTTATGATTTTCACAAGATGCTACATCCTATTCAAAAAGTACAACCAATTTTTACTTTTTGTCAGGTTTCAGGGTCAAAAAGGAGGATTCCAACATTCTGCTTACGGAATTGCTCTATCACGTCTGGTGCCCGAGATTTTTGCACTTCAACTTGCAAAAAATACCGTTGTGAGGGCACTTTGTGCAATTATATTCTATGTTTAAAGTAAGATAAAACGCTCGGTGGTGCGCGTCAACTCCTCTCGTTCAGAGTGCAGTCTCACGGTTCACTTATTAGGTTACAGGCTGAGTATGTCGAAATGAGTTATGGATTTTTCACATATATTTTATAAATAATTTTAATTTTCTAATTGGGTTATGGCATTTTCATACATTTTCATTAAATCCACGGTTTTTATTTCTTTTAAATGCTTTTAACTAGTAAAATTGGATCCACTTCCAAAGGTATATACGTAGGGAATTTAAAGAACATAGCATTTGCAAATGACTCAGCACAACTAAATATTATACTTAATAATGTTATATATATATATTTAAACTTAACAGTGCAGAGGCTGCGCTCACGACCGGTAATATTGAAATTAAATAATTGTCGTAACATATACGTATGAAATTGATCAATTCCTATTTAATATTGAATTCTCATTGTCAAGTGTCTCACTTTATTTCAAATATTTAATCTAAATGCACAAGGAACTTTTAGGACATGTTTCTTCAGTATTTCAATTGTGAAAATCGCTGGGGGGACGTAATAAAGTAATTTCGTAAAATGGTTTCTTTTCTTTAAAAAAAAACTATCGAAATCATCTTATGCCACTCCGCAGTCAAAAATTGTATTAGAGTGATATTTCTAATTTCTTGACGTTTAATTTAATATTGAATTATGTCCAAAAATGACTATTACAAACGTGGCTTTTTTTGTATTAACATTATTTTATGCTCTTCCATGATTAACCAGGTCTTGCTCCATACTGGCACATTGCTCTGTAATATGACATTAGCTATATTTAATTTATATTTCAATACTTTACATTTTGAATTGAATAGAGATGTTAAATTTTCCATATTTCTTGGAAAATATGTAATCAGTTAATGTAATATATACGGAAGATTTTTTTTGCTGTCCCCTATATAAAACGATTTAATTATTCTGTTCCGTTCTGACCTGCTCTAGTTCAGTGGGTTTCCAGATTTGCCTAAAACTTTCGAGATGTATGTATATCAAGAATAAATTGATCATTTAACGTGTTTCCTAAGAAGGTTAATATTTTGACCCATATAGCATTTTATCGGTATTTACCGAGATCGAGTGATAAGAGCTACTAAGCTAATGTTTATAACGGTAAGATAATTGTTGGTTACCGATTTAAAAAAATCTCGAGACAAAGAACTTCCAGCAACCAAAATTCAATTTATTTCAAATAGCTATTAATATCTACAACAGAGGTTTAAAGCCGATAAGTAACTTAAGCTGTTTCTGTTGTTGCTTGTTGTTCGTATCTCAGTACTTGATTTGAGCATTAGACACTGGATTTTAAGTTAAAATTAGCTTGAAAATCAATTTGAAGTCAGATAGTAAATCTCTATTCATAAGGTCAAATGATTCAATTTAAAATCAGACAGATTTAGATGTATGTATATATTTTTAGTACCGTAATAAACAAATAACTAGTAGCTCTGTACCGCATTTAAGGGACTGACATGTAAAAAGAATAATTATTAATTTTATTGTTTACTTCAATGTCTGTACATTTAAGGTATTATGTAGATAATAATAAAACACATTCAAATCAATTATTTTTGTTTGACTTGTTTTGTTCCATTTATAACAACCCACATTTTCTGATGATCTTATTATGTTTTGCACGCATTATCTGAATCGAGTTACGCACATTTTTGGTTACCAAAATTGTTACAGTTGTTTGGCGAAAACAAAATAATTATTATGGATATCATGTCAAGAATAATTCATAAATATGAGTCATTAAAATGTTTTTTAATTAATGAATGAAATTACAACCCATTCGGCATTGAAATCATATTTTACAAAACGTTTCATGACCCTTTTTTGTGTATACAGGATGTCGTATGTTATTACTAAAATGTGTTTTTATAATCAAAAATATAATAATAATTTTTAGCGTTCCGTAAGGAAGATTTATCGGATCACTTCGGTATCTGCCTGCCTGTCTGTCCGTTGGTCTGTCACATCCGATTTTCTGTGAAACTATTTAACATAGAAAGTTGAAATTTGGCACAAATATAGGATTTGATGGTCCAGTCAAAGCCGTGTAGTTTTGAAAGTTAAATTTTGACTTAAGAGTTTTGGGGGTGAAATCAGAAATGAATTTTTTTTTTTTCAGATCATCGAGTGCCCCATGTTTACGGGATAATGATTCCACGTTATTTATTAATAAGTATATCAAAAAAATGTTTAAATAAATATATGGCGCACATGCTGAAGTTCACAAATTTTTTGAACTGCTAGTTCAAAGAAATTACGCCATTTTGATTTTTTTTTAAAGAAAAGCCCTGTATATTATTTTATTTTTGAATCCCATTAAAAATTCTAGAAATTATTTGTCGAACATACCATATGTCGAAATGGAACTGTTTTGGAATTATTGTCATTTGAAATTTAAAATTAAAAAATACAAAAAACTATTAATAAATACTCTAGGTTTATTTTTAAGATAACAATTGCTCAAAATATCTACCTTAACAGCGAAGCAATGACCCAATCTGTCATAAACAGCCTGAACAGAGTTTTGTAGAGAATTCGGGGTGATCTGTGCTACTTCATATTGAATTCTTTGTTATAAATCTTCTACAGTTTCAGGTCGACTTCGGTAAACTTTGGAGTGGCGTAAGGTCGGAACTTCTTACAGGCCATCCTACAGCACCTCTTCTGCCTATCCATCGATTAGGAAAAATCGTATCCAAATATCTACGAACATTGATTTCATACTGAGGAGGTGCACCGTCCTGTTGATACCACAGATTCCTGTTAGGAGTATCTAAATTATTTTCATCGAGAAAAAGACCTGCACAAGTTGGAATAACTTGCTCTTGGAGTAACTGTAAATACCGCTGTCTTGTAAGATTTCCAATGATAAAAAAGGGACCAATAATATGACGTCCACAAATCCCTGCACAGACGTTTATCTTTTGTGGTCTTTGAGATTGACTATCGATTATCCAGTGGGGATTCTCAGTAGACCAGTACCGGCAGTTATGCCTGTTAACTGTTAAGACAAAATGTGGCCTCGTCAGAAAAAACAATATTATGAATTAGGTTAGGATCATTATTGCTTCGTTCCATCATGACTTTGCAAAATTCAACGCGTTTATCGTAGTTATCTTCAGATAATTCTTGCAATAGAATTGGTTTGTATGGATGCAATTTTTCTTCATTCAGTATACAACTTAAGGTACCTATACTTATGTTGTGGTCTAGGCAAAGCTGACGAGTGGCTGTAAGGGGATTTTCTGTAATTTCCAATAAAACATTTAACTTTTTATCATCGCTTGTTTTAACTTTTGGAGGTTCAGATTTAGAACGATCCTTAACATGACCTGATTGTCTAAATCATTTTAATGTTTGGCTAACTACGGATTGGGTAATAGGTTCTCGATTCGGATATTCTGCGTTAAAAAGATCACACACCTCCTGTTGTGTTTTTCTACGGTTTCCGTAATCAACCATCATTAACAAAGTGATTCTTTCAGTTTCTGTTTAATGTACTATTATGATATTACGCTCAAATTGCAGTTTCACAAAATGCAGCAATAAACGTTTTCGTCAAGAAATCATTTTTTGACGCGTTAAGTCGTTACCTGATAGTAAATGTTTGACACAAGCCAGCTTAAAAAAACATTTCAATTTAGACATATGGTATGTTAGACAAATAATATCTACAATTTTTAGTAGGACTGAAAAATAAAATAATATACAGGACTTTCCATTTAAAAAAACCTAAGATGGCGTAATTTATTCCAACTGACAGTTCAAAACATTTTATTGTCAACGCCAGCATGTGCGCAGTATAACACCCTATAACTTTTATTTAAATATTTTTTTGATACACTGATTAATAAATGCCGTGGAATCATTATTTCATACATATGGGGCACCCTGTAACTTGCGCACACTTTTTTATGTTTTATTTTAAAAAAATTCCTCTCCCCCTTAGCTTGAAAAGGACTGATCAAAAAATTTTGAAAAAACTCTTTAATTCCTCCATAAGGTGTTGATTGAATGGAAATTACCACGAGTGCATTACTTTGATAAATTATCTGGTATATAGAAAAAAAACAAATTTTTCAAAGTCATCAGTTTTCAACAAAGATAGGACTTTGGTTGAAAACTCATTTAGGGTCTTTTTAGGAAGTTACTGATCATTTTATACTTTCGTAACATTTTTTTTTTTAAATTTTAAAAGCAATCACCGTACGAAACTCTAATTGCACAAGCCCGACTTGGCCGGTGTTTTCATTATCAGAAAGAAAAACCTTTTCTTGTTTTATTTTTCGACACTAATTACAAATTGAGGCGACTATAGCGTAGTGGTTACGGTGTCTGTTTTCTATGCCAGCGACTCAAGTTCGTATCTCGACTCGCAAAATAATAATAAAAAATGATAAATAAATAATAATATAAAACATAAAACAAAATTTACAACATGACAGTCGCCTCTTTCAGCTAGGCAATGGCAAACCACCCGTAGTATCATGCCTAGTAAAGCCGTAGTATCATGCCTCACTTTCGCCGGACTTAATGTCGATTCCAGCCACTAAACTGTAAGTCCCCTCTCTCTGTGGAAATAGTCTAAAAAAGGACCAACCACAGACAAAGGCGAGAGGGTCACCTAGGTCCGTATCGGATATGGCACTTCAAGAAGAAGAAGAAGAAGAATTACAAATTAGAAATATTTTTGGAGAATCGGAGCTCTTCATATGAGAAAATGTGGGAACTTATTTACATTTCGCCTATGATTAGACGAGGCATCTTCAGGGATCTTTACTATTCGCAAATGGAACACTGAATGAGTGTTTGTAAATTTCGATTGATTCCCTAAACTTTCGTTTCTAGAAATTGGAAACAGAAGCAAGAACTTTGATTTTTATTACATTGATCGTATAACCTGTAGAGTGTTGATGTTCAGCTACGGTGATTGTACAATTTGTTTCATTTTAACATATCCTTCATAGTCCTTAATTCTAGTTGTTATTGATCTTCCAGTTTCTTCTACATATACCCTACCACGTGAAGAAGTAATTTTATAGATACGCACTGTGCATTTTGTTAATTGATTGCCAATCTTTTAAGTAATTAGTCTATTTTCTCTGTGTGGTTACACTGCACTTGTTTGGAGATCAGGTCTTTAAAGCGGTTAAACGAACGTT